>JAOTQP010001652.1:44638760-44658546 GCA_026413545.1 Cichladusa arquata
CCATTTAATGGGACTGCTACCAACACCCTGACTGACTGACAGGGTGTCAGGCTGTATTCTGACTCTGTCAGTGTTTTGGGATTGTTCTTTGTAATACTGCATTTCTATTTTAATTTTCCTAGTAAACAACTGTCATTCCTAATTCCGATATCTTTGCCTGAGAGCCCCTTAATTTCAAAATTACAATAATAATTTGGAGGAAGAAGGTTTACATTCTCCATTTCAAAAAGAAACTTCTGCCTTTGTTGGCAGACACCTGTCCTCCAATCCAGGACAGTGGTAAAATAAATCTGCTTGACTGAGGAGTTTTTTAAGTAGTGAGTGCTACATGGAAAGGACAGTGTTAATGTCATGAGAAGGTGCATGTGACAACTTCTTCCCATTCAGTCACTACCTGATGAACTTGTCCAGAGCCCAGAGAACACCTCTGACATTGTGGGAATGTGGACTAAAGAAAAGTGGCCTTCAAGTGAAAGTGAGTGATGAGGGAGGAGGTGATGGGGCTTAGGGGACTACAGTCAAGGGAAGAGATTTTCTTGCTTTCCCCTTCACAGTTTCATCACCTCCTTGGCACAACTCATCTAAGTCAGGGACCAGCACATATTCCTAATATCTGCACTGTAGGATACTTTGTTCTCTGTTCCACTTCTTCTACTGTTAATTCTTCCTTCCCCTTGCACCTTCTCCTGCTCTTCTTGTCCCACATCCTTCCTCTCAGGACAGCATCCTCCCTCACGTCCCCACTTAAAGCCCATCCTCACCCCTTCCCTGCCCCTCTCCAGTGCTCCCTGCCCAGACCCTCACACCCAGCCTGCTTTCAGGCTCCAGGCAGCTCTTTTAAATAGATTTGTCACACAGCAGGTAAAAACTGATTTCATCTGTGTTATTGTATACTGTGCTCCAAGAACCTCTTCCCATCTCTGCCAAAGAGTTTCCTGACTTCTCAAGACTTCATAAAACTGTGCATGGGTATGATGCATGGTATAACCATCCCACTCTCCTTTGCCATCAGCCAAGTACTTCCTTGAATATTGCATTAGGAAATGGTAGATAAAATTAATGACAGAACCTTATAAAAGGGAAAACCCCATGGTCTAATCACTTCTGCATGATTTTTACATCAATATTTTCTGAAAACCTGGAATTTATCAAACCTTAGGAAATTATTTTTTAATAATAATAATTCAGTGTAAAAATATGAAATTTACATCCTCTCTTCCTCCCAACTGTCTGCTAACATGAATACAAAAAGATGTACCTCTTTAATTTTATAACATTGGAAATATAGGGGTTTGGAAAGGAAATTATTCAGAGGCACCTGCATATGTCTTAAAAATATGTTCATTACTAAAATGTAGGATTCATTTTTAATTATTTTAACAAATTTATTTAAAAACACAAACAATGTCTCCAATTTTTTTTAATCAGTGTTATTTGAATTTATTCATCTAGTTATGATTTGTACAAAAAATTGACTCACAACCTAAACACATATTCAGATTTAATGGAAAGAAATGTCAGAAACAAAACACTAAAACAAACTGACTTTTTTTTTATCAAGTATACAACAACATCATAATATGCTTTGAGAATTTAAGTTGCTTTTAATTTGAAAAGAGATTGTTCTGCACTTTCAGTTCTATTTATAATCTAATGAAAAACTGATTCTTGCACAGCAGAACAAGTTCTGAATGTGGATACATGGTGATACATGTTCTGAATGTGGATGGAATTAGCACAAGGAAGAAAGTTTAACATGAAAAACCTTTGAGTAAATGAAAAAACAAACTTCTGGAGAAAAAAAAATCTGCAGTATTACTTGTACTTTTCAAATCTTTTAGATTTTATTTATTAATTTACTTTTTTTGCCTCAATATAATGCTTGTGGACTCTCTACTCATGACAGTATTATAATTCTGTGCACATACACCTCTGGATATAAAATAGAAAGTCATTTGTTTGTAAGTGCATTTTGAAAACCCTGGTATTTTGATGCAAGAACAATACTTTTCATGGATTAATCTTAAGGATTTAGCCCTGCCATACACTTCATTATGCCCAGAGCCCTGAATCACATTAATTTGAATTTAGCAAGGAATAAATTGAAGTTAGACTGCCCCTGCTTGTTTTAATGTTAAATTACCTTTTCTGAGTAGTCTAAAGAAGTTCTGAGAAGTCTAAAGGACCTTTTCAAGTCTGGAAAAAATTTCCATTGGAATAAAGAAAAACATAACAGATTCACATTTAGACAAATTTTTCCATGAAAGTGCTGTTCAAACATGTATATTTTGCTAAAATTTACTTTTAAACAAGAATAAATTTCTGGAATTAGATTGATACTCCATTCTTACATTTGAAAAAAAAAGTTCTCTCACAAGTTCAAATGCTTTTGTTTGAATACGTAAAATGAAAAGGTGAAAGAATTAGACAATTTAGTGCTGTTGAAACAAAACTTTTCTCTCCATTAGTTTAAGAGATCCTTTCTTACTGAAGTGTTTCAAATTTCTCATTTGCAATTCAACTCAGATTAGAGAAGTCAAAGTCTCATTTATATATGCAACAGAACTTTTTTACTCTTAACAATGGTAATCCCAGCGCAGAGGTTTTTTAAGGGTTTGTAAATGTGAAAGAAGATAAATACATCCCAGATGTCCACCTACAATTTTTCATAGTTAAGAGCCTCACATTTTCAGCCCTGTACAGTAGAAGAATTGGAGAAAGATCTCTGGCTGTGGGATTACTAATTTACAGTTTCCAGATCAAGGTAACTGATTTGGTTATTGGGAAGGTTGAGAGGGGATCTCATTAATGGATACAAATATCTCACAGGTGGGTGCCAAGAGGAGGTGACAGAATCTCTTCAGTGGTGCCCAGCAGCAGGAAAAGGAATAATGGCCATAAACTTAAACACAACAAGTTTCACTTCAACATGAGGAAGAACTTCTTTACTTTGAGAGTAGCAGAGCACTGGAACAGGCTGCCCAGGGAGGTCATGGATTCTCCCTTTTTAGAGACATTCCAAACCCACCTGGACACATTCCTGTGTCACCTGCTCCAGGTGACCCTGCCTTGGCAGGGGGGTTAGATCATGTCTGGATGTCCCTTTCAACCCTAATGATTCTGTGATTCTGAAATCTGGACAATTTTTAAATTTTTTTTATAGCTTTGAAGTGTGATTATGATTACTTATTACTTTACATTTTCTTTCACGGGTCTTTGTTCATTCTTGAAAAAATATATACTAATATAAAATTAATAAATTTAAATTCTATTGTTTTTTAGTTGCGACTGATGAAGATATTGAAGTTTAATATTTTATGTATTCCACAGTCATATTGTAAACACGTCAACCCCCAAATATTCTTTTTGTGAAGCAGAGCTGAAAATACTTGCTAAAGTAAGTTATAGCATTCCTCCAGCAAAACTTCTTTGGCTATTTCTGATTAAGGATCATCAGAGGTTTTATTCTAGATTTTAGGTGTTTCATAAAAGTTTAAGGGAACATACTCTAGGAATTCCCCAGAGGTACATAAAATGTTTTTCACACTGAGTTAGTCTGAAGTAAACAACACCTCTGCCTCAGAGACAAGTCTTGAAATAAGCATCTGTTTACTGGTGTGATCTCGGCATAATTTTTCATGTTGTTCTGTTTTATTTTCTATTATTGAAAAATCTGGCACAAATTAAAGAAAAATTATCTTCTGTTGTTTAGCAAGCTACAGTCGTATTATTAAGTAATAGTTACTTTCCACAAACATTTAACCAATTTATGTCAGTGAAACTGTGGTTATGTGCCCTTGAAACTGGCAGATTGAACAGTCAGGGTGGTGGGAGGTGGACATCAGTTGATTCAGTCAGTGGAAGAAGAGAGAAGTATTCTCTGGATAAAATCAGTGTACAGGGAGAAGAAAAGCATCCAGGTGTTTGGGAAGGAGATTGGCCCAACAGCAGGGTATGGAAGGTCGTTGTTAGAACTTGCTCCTTCAAAAGACTTTGTGGGAGTGAGAACTGAGACTGCTCTTTCAAGTAGGGAGCTGACCAGATAACAAAGATGAAAAAACTGTCTTCCCTGAGAGCAAAAGAGACACTGGAGTGAAAAAAAAGCTATCTCCTAGTGGAGGAGAGTTCCAAAAGTGACAGTTGAAAGGGAAAGACTTCACAGAGATGACCAGCAAGAAAGGAAGACCCAGTGAATGCAGCACGACAAAAGAGGGATGGTGAAGGCAGAAACTGCATTAGTGATGTGAGGAATCATGGAAAATGAGATGTGGGAGACTCAGCAGGAGACTAAAGAGCCGCAGTGTTTGAAACTGAGAAGTAAAGGGGAAAAAAGGATCTGAATACAAAGGTTTATCAGAGAGGCTGCTGTCTGTTAAAATCCTATGGCAGCTCAGACAAGCCAGTTTAAAAGCTTGGGATGTTAATTTTGTGTATGTATTACTCATAAGTTAAAATTGTTTCATTGGAAGCTTGTCACTGATGTTGATGAGAACCGTAATAATGCTTTTAGACCTGTAACACACAGTTAAAGGTGCTTTCTTTGATCCTTGGGCAAAAAAAAAATGCACAAAAGAGTTGCACAATACATTGCATGAAGAGCTATTTTCAAGTCTGTAGAGCAATCCTAACTCCAAATAGAAACAAGAGAAAGGACAGAATACCTCCTTTCTCTAGCAAGCATCAAGCACTGAGCTTAATTCAGTGAGACACCCTTGCTCTGCCCAGCACACACAAGCAGTCTCTCTGGATGCCAGGGGGATCCAGTGTTGAACCCAATGGGTGCTTCCCGCAGGAGAAGCAGAAAGCCAGGACTGGCTACAGTCCCTAGGGATTTCACAGCCCCTAGACCAAGCCCTCAGCCACAGGGAGCACCAGAATAAAAAAAAAAAGCAAACCAAAGATCAGAAGGGCAATGCAGATGAGGATTATGATGCCCCAAAGAGGAAGAAAGTTTGTATAGATGAAAAAAGAGGAGGTGAAGAAACAAAACTTGCTCTCTAGTTTTTCAGCTCTTGGTTTTTCTTCCAATCTGAGCAAAAAAACCCAGTTTTTTTTCCTTCTCAGTGTTCTCTGGGTCAAATCTCTTCAATTTTTAAAGTTTTTAGATAGGTACATCTGTCCTTGCGTTAAGTGAATTCCTGAGTTTTCTGAAAAACACTTATAATTGCAAGATTTTTAATCTTCATGAATTCCACATGACAAGGTTAATTAGAATTAGCATGTATCTATAATATACTTACATTGAACGCATAGGTTTCATACAGAATTTAAAGGATCTAGAAAAAAATATTTTATTCAATGTGTAATGTATTTTTTAGATGATGGAAAAATTTTCAGCTCTTTCCACTTCTGACAGCTTGTGTTCACAACTTAGATGACTCAGAGAAACAACGTTTATGCTGAGCTGAGTTTCTGAAGTTGATGCATCGCTCCAGGAAGAGTGTTACTGTTTCTGTGTGACTGATTTCTTCCTGTTATAACTACAGTTAGACCTGCCTAGGAAAACTTCTATGTACAATGTATAATTTATGCAGCTGCTTGCAACGAGATGACTCAGGATTGCACTGATAAGTATATATGATAAGGAACTTCAGTGACTTTAAATAAAAATATAAATTTAAATATAAAACCAGATTCTCTCAAACTCTTAAAAAATATCTTTAAAGATCAAGCCCCAGGGAAATGATGACTGATTTTTCACCAAACCACGAATATTTTCTCATTTTGCTTTGCTGCTGGGGATGATAAATATGCCATAACAGACAAAGTTTTTTAGTGCTGATTTGCAAATGCCATGGCAGCTTCTTCCTCAGAACACTCCCTTCCTAGGTTTTCAATATGTGGGCATATAAAAATATAGTTGTATTTTTACTTGTGTTAAAGGAAAGATTAAATAGATGCTCACAAGCGGCATTTGCCACATACAAACATAGTCAAGGCCATAGGCCATTTTTTTCATTGTTTGTCCAGAAAGAAGCTTAGACCATTCAAGAAATCAATGTTTATATCCAGTCCCGCTGCATGTTAATAAAAATAGAGTGCCATAGGAGACGCAGTTATCCCAATTTGATCTTCAAACATAGGTTAGTTACATATTATCACAAATATAATACAATTTTTCACCCTTTGCCAGACAGCCTGGTCCTACACCTAGTGACTATTCAGGATTGAGAGGAAAGAGGCCAAGAACACAAAGCTTGTCCTGACTCCTTGTTGAAATCCAACAGTGCCGCAGAGCTGGCACAGAATAAATGCTGAAGGAGTAACCTGGCATGTGCAGTTTTGGATATGACTTCAGAAAAGGACTTGGAACAAAAAACCCTTGGGTTAACTTCAGTTTGGGATATCACTTACATGATATAACTGAAATACACTGTCAAAATATTGATGGATATGGCAGAAATCATAGAGATCAAGCTGTTATTTAAGAAGAATTTTAGAAGAATATCATGAGACAAAATTAAAGCAAAACATTTAATTCTGGTGATTATTAAGTCAACCAGCATAAGTACCTGTGATGCTTATTTTCTACTTACCTTGTTTCTGTGTAGACTTATACTCTATTTCTCTGCCCGGTGCAAACAATTTCAGAATTGCCTTCAGAAATTTCAGTCAGAATTTCAGTTAAAATTTCATATAAGTTAGGAAAATTAGGCTTTGGCACTGAACGTTGTGTATTAGGGAGTAGGACAGGATAGAGTTTAAAGGATTTTATGTTATGTGTTGCTGTTGCTATTGCAGACCTTCTTCACCTTGAGGAAGTTCCTGTTTTGGCCAGCATGAGAGGTGAAACAAGTCAAATGATCAATGCATATCATTTTCTTTATTACTGACAATCTTCCAAGGAAGGCTAACAAAGTAACATTAAAATTGGGCAAACACGTCTGTAAGTAAACTTGATAAACACAGAGCTCGCCATAGTGCAAGCAGAATGTCTTCACAGATATGTAGCTTCAGTGATGAATTATATCACATCAAGTGCTGCACTCTTTTGTTTGAGATCTTCATGGGTCTTAGAATAGTTTTTAATTTATTGACACAGCTACAAATAAATGGTATTTAATAATAAACTTGGAAAGCAACTTTCCAATTCATGGTTCACACTGGAAATCTAAGAATTATGCTTAATCAATCATCAAGCAAAGAAGCAAAAATCTACTAGATGATATGTTTTGATGATGAGCAGCACAAATTTTGACTAATGAATTCTTGGAGCCGTCTTCTAATAGACAACTTTCAGAGTAAAATTTCTCAGAGAAATAACACAGTGAATGATGAATACATTGGAGAAAATAAAGGCCTTATATGGATATTGCACAGAAAAAAGATTAAAAAATAATAAATAATGAATTCGTCTGTATTCATGCTGATAGAAAAGAACATGCTTTCCTTTTACTTCTCCTGCCTTAAGTCTGCAGTTACCTCTTTGATTATATCCACTCTATTTCACAAATATACCCAGGCTGTGCTAACTTCTGATGCCTGGCACCAGTATTCCTGAGAGACCAGCGTCCTGAATTAGTCAACACCAGTTAACATTGAGTGAGATCCAGGACTGTATTTCCCATTTCCTGTCTATACTGGTGTTCTCATTTGGGCCCACTTATGTTAATGAGCTAAACCTTGTTATCTCAGTAATGTACCAAAATATTCATATATTCATTGTTGTGAAAGTTGAAAAAAACTATTACATCACCCTATCAGCTCTCCTCTAAAGAAGAACCATAAGATTTGCTCGTTTAGCTCAAATAAATTCACAGGTGTGTATATATATATGTGTGTGTGTGTGTGTGTGTGTGTGTGTGTATATATATTATTTGTTTTTTATAATAACCCTTACAGAAAAAAATGGGGGAAAGGAAAGAAACCTACTCTCAGAGTTTAAATAGTTACCCTAGGTCACAGAACCTACTATAAGGCAGAATGGGGAATGCCTTCCATTTTGTACTGCAGTTATTAAGCTACAGCATTTTTCACTGGATTTCCAAAAATAAGAGGCTTAAGGGAACAGTGTTAGTTGAAGTTCATGACCCAGAGAGCATAGAGATTCCAAAATAAAATTTCATGTTTTACACTGCTGAAGCCTTTTTGTTTTGAGTCACTGCAACTGTTAACATCCCTACTTGGCAACAACCTGAAAAATGGAGTAACATGAAGGACAATTCCAAGACTTTGTGTTCAAAAAGGAATGGGGCCTAGGAAAAGGAGAAAATATAATTAAAGTTAGAAAAGATGTGCACAGTTCGGGAAAACTTCCTGAAAACTCTACCGGGTAATTTGAACTTCTTTCTGCATTGTAATATTATTATATAATTCCATAGCTGGGCATGTGAGAATTCTTGCATTGACAGTGAAGGATATTTAAAGACCCAGTGTGCAGTGCTATAAAGGTTTATGTTGTGAAAGCATTTATTTATTTATAACACTTCAATTGCAGAGTATCAACCATGCGAACAGTGCTGTTATGAAATGATGGATTTTCTAGAATGACACTAAATGAGAAATTCAGTGCTGACCCAAGGGGACAGATAAGGCATACAGTTACAATACCTGTTATCTTCCAATCATCTCTGTTTTTGTATAAAATGATGTGACTGTACACACCTAGGGAAAATATCATCATAGACACACATTCCAGTGATTCAGCTCTTGAATACCTCCATTTCTGCAACTGGGCTCTATTTTTTTTATATATTGTTAGTGCTGAACCAGATATGTTCCCAGAGAAGTCTCGGTTCAGAGAATCTGTTAATTTTTGCACGTAAAATCTGCTCTGGAAAAATATTAGCTATTATTAAATTATTAACCTGTCAATGATTATTAAGTTATTAAAATAAAATTATTAACTATTAACCTTGTCAAGAATTAGTGATTGATATAGTGCTAATTTCAACAAACACATTAATCGTGTCCTACTCTTGCACTTATCAGCCATTTCTGTGTCATACTGACTACTTGCTCCACAGGAGAAGGATTAGCTCACATTAAAGCCTTGCAAGAAGCAAGCAGCTTGCAATTCCAGAAACTATATAGTCTAACTGATATCACTTGTGTTAGATAAGAAAAAATCAACA
Source organism: Cichladusa arquata (assembly GCA_026413545.1). Classification (NCBI taxonomy): domain Eukaryota; kingdom Metazoa; phylum Chordata; class Aves; order Passeriformes; family Muscicapidae; genus Cichladusa; species Cichladusa arquata. Next base: position 44,647,835 of record JAOTQP010001652.1, read on the forward strand.
TCTATTTAGCACAGACTTACAACAAGTTTGTATTGTCTCCTTTCAGAGTGCTCTTTGTGAAGTTCTCTAGTACATTTCCTCCTTTGAAAATAAGTGTACAGTGCTGCTGGCTAATCTTAGCCAGCCTGGGGATTTCTCCTTATCCAGGAACGTATTTTCTTAGAATTTACTAATGTTGGAAGAAGCTCACTAATTTTCAGAATTAATTTGAAAGCATTGCCTAATCTCTTACAGCTTTATTCTTATTGCATAACACTTTAATTTGAAATAGATCCCTTATAACCAGAACAGAGTGATATAAGTAGGAAAAGGAGAACCTGCATTAGGGAACTCTTGCATTTCTGGAATGTCTGACTCTACAGCAAGCAAGAACACAGGGATATGGATTCATCAAGGAAATGCTGATGTGATACCAAACCAAATTTGGCATCACTTATTCTACATTGTTTTGCTTGAAGGACATTTAGCATACTGAGCCATCACCTAATCATTTTGCCATTTTATGGCAATGGTAAGTGATAAAACCATTACCCAAGAAAATTGTATGTACCTTATATTCAGCATGTTTATCTAAGATATTTGACTAATTTGTAGACCATATAGCATAACTGTCTCCTGTAAATTATTAGAAGAGCAAATTCTTTTTCCTTCAGTTTGGCAAAACCTTTTATCATCCTAATGATAACCCCACTCTAGATTGAATGTGAGATGACAAGTACTTAAAAGTAAAAAGTAATTTATTTATTTCTTGCATATTTACAGCTTATTAAGAGATGTAAATGCAGATGCTTATGCAGTTTAGCTACATAATTAAAAATTATTCTTGGAGAAAAAAATTACATTCTTTTTATAAATGTAATGGTCAGGATATAGTGTCTGATTTCCATTCTTTGAAATCCATATTTGGTATGTAACAGGATATCCATACAGCTCAGAACCTGAGATAGGCTTACCCAGCTTATTTACAGAGAGCACAGGTCTCTCCAGCATAATTATCTGTACTCCTGCAGCAATCCTTCACGATTACTGTCAGGCTGATGTAGAACACTCAGCTGTGCCCCTGTGTGCTACTGTCACAGAATCTCTGTAGGCTGATCATTTGCAAAGCCCACATAATGCCACGAAGATTTTCTTCCACTCTGATGAAAATACCCTCATGTGATAAATTTTTTCAATATTTCTAGTACTTTTATTCTATTTGCATAATGAAGATAAAAACTTTATACTTTTTTCTGTCATTAATGTTCTTAATTTTGTTGCCGTGAATGGTTTTCTGTTCCATGTGTTCACAAATATTTAGTCTCCTTTTCAAAACTAGGTTTCCTTCTCTGTGTTTTTATTTTTGGTACATATGGATAAAAACACAGTTATAAAATAAAAATTAAGCAAATCATCATTGTAGGTAGGCCAATCATGATATTATTGGAAATTATTGCCAGACATCCTCAGCTATCCCAGGAAGGACATCTGTTTTGAATAATTTTGGTCTTGTTATGAAAAATAACACATTTCATGAGGACAAACATGCAATCTTTCCAATATTTCTGATAAATGGAATTGGAGGCGGGTTTTTTGTTGTTTTTTCCATATATAGATTAAATCCAACCAAATGATGAAAGATATTTTCAGTGTTATTTGCTCAAGTTTCCTGTTGTGTCAATTTCAGTATTGCTAGTGAATGTTTCTCAGTTAGGAATGTCACATTTAAGAACTAGCAAGATTTGTAAAACTCTTTCCCAGTATGTTGAACAATTTTTGCAATGGTTCTATGTCTTTTAAAATCTTTTTAGTATAAAATTGCTCTATTCTTTTAATATCGCTTTTTAGAGTGCATTTCCACCATTCTCAAGATGTGATTTGTTTAGTACCCCCGACTTTATCTTCATACACATTCATAACTTTTAGAAGTGAACTAGATAAAACAAATACAAGTAAAGTGCTGAATATTTTTTTAACAATCTTGTGAGTTTGCCAGGATTTATCAGAACTGAGCATCATTTGGAAAGTTCTGTGCCAAACTGTACAAGATGTGACTCTAACTGCTATTTTTATTCTAAGAACTTTGATTTCTTATTTGCGTTAGAACTCAGTGATAAATATCAAATCATTAGATATGTATGTAACTATGGATTTCTAAAGAAATTAGTCCTAAATGCAAGAGCAGACTTTAGATGTTGAAATGTTTTATCTGAAGTTTATCTTAAGATGAGACAAAGAGGTAGGAAATGGAGTCATTCCATGGCTTTAAGATTTTACCATGATAGCTCCTGCTTAACACCCTTAAGCACCTTTGACAACAGGCAACCCTTCCCACCCCTCCTACTACAAATACATTTTTCCTTTTTTTCCCAATCTTTTTGGTTTTTTTGTCCTAGCCATTTTTGGGGGAGATCTGTATGTCAATATGAATGGCTGTGGAAATGCCATTGTGACAGCAGGATGACCTGGGGGAGGTACATTGCAGTATACATAATAACATAGGCAACATAAAATCAACATTCACAATTTTTTATATTTTATTGGGTGAAGACCCCTCTAGTTCCAAACTTTTCAGTGTTCTGTGCACATCTCCAGCACTTTTATTTATTAGCATTCTTTACATTAGAACTAAATAAAAGTCTAGAAGTGGTGAAAATAGATCAGCAGTTGTTTAAATTAAACAAATGTATACCACAACATCATAAACTTCCTTCATCAATAATTTTATATCCTGGCACTAGATAATTTCTTGCATTTGGATATATTCTGTGTGAGGCAATGCAAGTAATTGTTAGTATAATTACTAACTCTCATTTCACTAAAAGTTAGTTTAAATTTCATCTTGACTTAATACTTTGAGCAAAGAAAATTTTGCATGTAAATGGACATTCTTCTTGTTTGGAGCAGAATTTTCCTGATTTCATGTTAGGCATGTAAACTTACAGAAGTGCCAGAAGAATAAAAATGGCAAGGTATGCTACATAACAGTAGCTGCAGAATATTTAAGAGATGTACTATAAATCCAAGAAAAAATTGACAATTCAGATCAATTTCATTTGCATTTAGAGATAATCAGTTTCAAGAATGAAATGTTACTTGATCAGATAATGGCTTCATTAACAGCAGTTAATCACGTACTACCTTCACCTAATTTTCAGAACTTGGAATTAGCTATTCAAATTATAGCAATTAAAATATCTCAGTCAAGGACTTGATTCATTTGAGAAAAATACCTATGCAAACTCACCACAGATTTATTGATAATTTCTAAGTGCCAGAATGTGAGCTGAATATTTAATTCTAAAACAAAAAATGTGGTATTAAATGGATAAATATAGGATTCTACATGTAGAATAAATGGAGACATGAAAAAAATAGGAGTTGTTCTTTTATTTATAGGAAGCTTGTCTGGAATTTTACTGTCTCTTCATTAATGTGAAACAATTAGAATTTCCTGATTTTATCAACCCAAATAACATATTAGTGCTATTTGAATATTTGTTTGAGTTACAGCTCTTAGAAAGCAGTGATCCCGGGAAACAGATTTCAAAAAATAATTAACAATCACAAGAAAAAAAACCCTCCTCACAGCTTTCTTTTTTCTGTGTCCTGGATGCAATCTAGTGGAAAAAGTCATCCATTTGCTGTTTAGATGCAGCACAAATAAGCAGAGATAGTGAGTAAAGAAAATTTGCCATTTCCCACAGCTTTATGTGATTTATGAATATTGTGATATTGAATGCTTCATATAGTATTATACTTTAATCACTGTGTCTTAAAAAAAGTATTCTAGTGTTTTGGGTGCCAGGATGTAAATAATTGTTAGTTCTATTCAAGGGTGCAGTATGTGAGTTGTACCATGTAACCAAAATCGTTCCACTGGCTGTGTACAGTGCATAGAGCAGGGATCACCTGACATATGCTCATGTTATGTTCTAGCAGTTGAAATTTCTAAATGAAGCTCACCGACAACCTGCAGTATACATTTAGATAGATAGATATTTTTTATCTTCTTTTCTCTCAAGAACAAAACCATAACATAAAATAGAGTGCTAGCAGGTCTCAGGTACAACAAAAGGAATTCAGCACTTGCTATTCAAGAAATATTTGTTATACAACTAGAACAGAATATGTCTAAAAATTACCTGAAACCACTGGCATCTGCCTTTGCACATTTTACATAAATGGATCAAATTCTTAAAATGCCCTGAATCTTCCCCAGTCTCCAGCAGGGGATTGAAAAGCAGTAATGGAGGAATGTAATGGAAAGCTCATACCTAATCTATGGTCAGCATTTCTATGCCTCCTCATTTGCACAGCCAAGGAAACCTGTGCAGATGGCACATGAGATGCAGTTCCTCTTTCTGGTAAGGTAAGGATGTTAAACACGGATTCATTTGATCCTAATCATCCCAGGGAATACAACTGTGTTTCCCTTCTTCATTCATCCCACAGTTTACAAAAGAAGTTAGGCCAGAGGGATGTACTCAAACTTTTCTATGATTAATAGTATAAATAAACTGACATAATTCCTCAAATTAAAGAAAATCGTGTAAAACCAAAACTGCCATAACATTCTAACCAGCTGAAGATGCTTTTTCAGTGCTGAACCCAAGGTCAGTTTGCTAGGAATGAGTCAAATCAGGTCTTTTCACTGCTCCTTACCAGTGGTCTTTGTATCAAGAGAAGAAAAGTACAATTGATTTTTAAAAAGATGTCATGATTCCTCTCTTAATTAGCATAATGAACAGCTGTTTCATGATTAATACACTATTTAAATTCTATTAGTGAAAGCCATGCTCAGTGAAATTTGAAAGCACAATGAAATGAGGAAACATTCCCATTTGTCGTCCTTTCCATAGACCTTTACTTTTCACATGTTTGAGCTTTTATCTCTGTCTGAGATAAAAGACCAAAATGTGCTTGGTCTCAAAAACTACAGGTACATAAAGTGTTCACTGGTTACTACTCCATTAATCCCAGATTTCACAGAGTGGTGAATTAATAAATACTTTGGGATATCTCAATGACTTACAGTAAATGTACTAAAACCTTACTGTAGTCTGATTTTTAAATATTTGTTAACTAAAATATTATTCAGACATTTTAAAACACTCATTTTAATGCATGCATAAAAATTTGCCACGAATTGCTGTAATTGCTATACTTTTGTAACAGAATATTCAAAGTAGGAAGACCAAAACTGTAAAAGAGGAAAATGCTTTGTTCATGTTTCTATAATAAATTACAAAGCTTTGAAAAACTACAATTAAGCCAACTCAAGAAACACATATTTCCAGTTTGCTTTTTGTCTGATACAAATGTGAAAGAATTGCCATTCATCTGTTTCAGCTCATTTACCTCAGAGATAAAATCCTGTTTTTGTTGGTCTGTTCACAACATCTTCAACCAGAGCATAATTTAAGTTTCTTGGGCCTGGGATGCACACCATGTATATTTTTATTTTCTTAAAAATAGTTTAAAAACAGTTTAAAAACATGGTTCCTACAATTCTGTAGCTCCATGGAACATGGAACATTAAGATCATTATCTACTAGAAGAAAAAAGAAAAAAGAAAAACAAAAGGCAATGGAGAAACATGCCATTTATCTTTCAGTATCACTCCTTGTGGTAAAGAGATTTGTTCAAACATACAAATCCTCTGCTGAATTAGTCTGCTTCTTGTACAGCAAGTATTCATTTTAATTGAGCTCCAGGTCAAAAATTCTGTGCCATACAAAGGAAACATGTCCTACTCATATCCTAATAAGTGCCAAATCCCCTTCAGCCTTCGTGTGCACCTTAATGGTGCTGTTCTAGCTGTTACCAAAGGCAGGCTACAACTGTGGCATTTCTGAGGAGGCATTCATTTACACACCCTTTTCTTTTCAGTTCCCTGCATTTTGACCTCTTTCCAGAGGTTTAAATGCTGGTTTTGTTATTCCAAATATCACACAAGTGTCCTTTTTTGAGATGATTTCTCTGAAATTGTAGTATTGACTTTTCCTCTGTGTTCAATATTGGATACACCTTGATTGCTTTTTTAATCTTACCATTAAAAATGAATACTCATATTGATGTTGCCAAGGTACCAAGAGCTTTCAAGAAGCTACATATTTAGTGTATTGTGTACTTTACATCTTAGAGAAATCTGCAAATTTCTGACTAGGTCCAGGAGTGGTTTATGTTTCATTTCTTTTTTTCTACTCATTTTTATGCTCTTTTTATTTTTTAAGGGGTTTGTTTTTAAATGTACTGAAAGAGCTGCTGGATTCCCAGAAACCAAGAGACACAGGTAAATAAACTTCAAAATTTTGTAAACATAATATAAGTGGAGACTGGGAAAACTAAGGAGCATTCACAATTCCCGAAAAGTTTCTCCTTGTGTATTTTCCTATGTCTTGAAATTTTGGAGGTAGTTAAAGTATTCCTTTTAACAAATGGAAAACATTTCCCCTCAACCTTTCCTCTAAGTAGTTTTTGACACTTTAAATGTAAAATTATCATTGCTCCTACTGCTATTGAGCAGTCACAATCTTAACTTCCTTGGAAGCATGACAAGATACTAAACAAAGACAGTTTTGTTCCCAGCAATCAATTTTTGAGAAAGCTGAAAGTAAAGAAAATCTATCTCCTAAAAAGCAAGTAAAGTTGCTTCTACAGCACCTACAATAAATGTCATTATTTCCAAATTCTAACTTTGCAAACGGAGTGTACTTTATAAATGTATCATTAAATGTCAAAAACTGCTACTTGTCTCACCATCCTGGGCAGGATAGATAATAGATGACAAAGAATATGAAAGTTTTGCCTCAGAACACATTTATTTATTAAAAAATATTTTTCTCTGGGTGTAGCCTCATGTAAGCAGTCTCATTCAGTTAACAAACTAGCAAAGGACTACTCGTGCAGTGCTACTCAGGTGTGCTCAGTGCACTAAGGAACAGTGAATCCTCAAAATCTGGGAACAAAGGCAGACATTTCCGGACACATTTTTAAAATTTATTTTATTCTGACAAGTTAATGGGTGAAACATTTCTTAAATCTAAGCAAAAAGTGTGTTACAGATCAGGAATTATTTTCCCATTTAACTGATGGCATCTGCAGTCTGTTTACAATAGAGGCTGAAAAGCAGTGGTTATTAGTGAGTGGAAGGAGTGTATTTACTTCACAAGGCTTGGAAGTGACTCCCTCCTCTGTGCTAGCACCCTAAGGTTCAGCATCTGCTCCTGCAAAAATGACCCAACAGCAGCTGAAGGGCTGTGCAGCCCACTTGTGCCATCACTGCTGCAAATTCAGTGTCTGACCAGAGGGACGAAACAAGATTCAGTGTGTTACTGGAACAATTTCCTTGGAAGTGTTTTATCCGAGTTAGTCTTTGGTTAAGTCCAGCTTACAAATGTGCAACAGAGGGGTAGTAAAGTGTGAGTTAAGGGCCTGTGATATGCAGTAACTCATAAGATGTACCCTTGAGCAGCAGGAACCCGTGAAGTTAATTTGTCTCCTCCTGTCAGGCTTCAAATACTTTTCAGATGCTGAACAGGACTCTGTTCTTCAGAAAGTTATGATCTGTTTCATTCAACTTTTTACTCCTTCAGACTTTCCACTGTTTTAAACAGTTAGTTTTATGGCTGAAGTGTTTTTCTGAAGGTCACCAAGCCCCCGTTTTCCTTGGAGTCCGTGCAACATGGGAGAGAGCCTCCCTTCTGGGGTAGCTTGCTGCATCTCCAAAACATTACCCAAATACGGTAATTGAGGGGGGATTTTGAATCTCTGTGAAGCGTATTCAGCTGACTGTTTGCCCAGAATACCCCTCACAATATTCTGTTCAGTTTAACCTAGGGAACCTTTTGCTCTCTTGTAGGATTCACCATCAGTTCAAAAGCATATTTTAAATATAAAAAGTAATAAAAGAAATCAAAACAAATTCTACAGACACAAGGAGAAGACAAATTAGTATATTTACTCTATGATTATAAAATTTCAGAGGTCTGACTGCTTTCTGGTGTCAGGTGAATGAAATCTAGTCTTTTAAATTACACTCACAATTCTCTTCCGAAATGAATCCAGTACAGATTTCTATTAATTAAAATTAGTACACATAAGTTAAAAATAGTTGTCTGTTTATATGAATTAAGAATATTTAGACTCAGTTCAATGTTTTTACTACAGTAAAAACAATCTCCTCTTCAGTGTCAACACATACAAAGACTAGATTTTATTAATTTCTGCAACTTGAAACACTCACCAATTATTTCAACACAGCATTGGAATTCAAAACTCCTGGCACAGTTACCTCGAAGGAGCAATTTTGGCCAGAAGCCTTTGATTGGAATTGAGGTTTAAATCAGGAACTAATCATATGACTATGTATAGAGTAGGTTCTAGGGAGCAGAATAGATTTTGCTTCAAGTTCATTTTGTAGGAGCTAATTTTTCAGGCTTTACACAGCTAGAAAAATTAAGGTTCAACCTGTCATGAATAAATGATTACTTTTAGAAATACAATAATCTTTGGAGAGCAATATCAAGAACTGCATTGTAGCAGACAGCCATGAAGTATGGGAAGCTGTTTTACTGGAGAAACTTTGCATTGCTCTATCTGGCTTAACTTTGCAGTGAAGTCATGCCAGTTTTTGTGAAGCAGCCCTGAAGTTTAGTATCAGCCCAGCTGCAGCAGCATAAGTCTACTGAAATGTGATAAAATATATGATACATCTTCCTGTCTCCCCTTTAGGATGAAGCTGAGTCCTCCAGAGCTGCTCAGCTTAGGAAGGGACCAACAGACGGGACAGAGAATGGGCAAATGAATCATCCCCTCCTCATGATACAGCTGCCTGCTGGTACCCAGTGAAATCAGCAAGCTCCAGACTCAAAAGTGACACTAGCTGTTCTCACAATTTACATTAAACTTTGAAGTTCTCTGCTTTTGGATGCTGTGTGTTAAAATTCAGAAAACTGTTAAAAGATTGACCCATCAGGGAGCATTAAACACAAAAACAGAGAGGGTGCAGCAGCACAGGGAGTCTTCAAACTTCTGCAGGGGTGTATCAGAGAAGGGATCAGCTTGTACAGGAGCTGTTTCTGGAGTAAAAAGATTTGATCCAGTAAAATCGTATGTGTTATTTTTCCAGTTTTCTAACCCCACAAACTAGCTTCATAACTGTACATTCAAGCCACAGTATTTCTCTGAAAACCATTCTTGAAACAAAAATAGGCTTTTTTTCACTTCTTTAAATTCTGCTGGACCACACTAAATCTGAGTTCATTCACTGTGATCTCAGAGTAATTTTTTTTTTATGCTATAAAATACAGAAAAATCAATTTGGCTACATACAGAAGAAATAATATCCATCTGAGGAAATAGTCTAGTGTGCATAGGTGTGTGAGATTAAAGCTATTTGTGAGTCTTTGGTGAAAAATCAAAGGAGATAGCAGGTCTATGCAGCTCAACTTGTAAGAAAAAACCTTCAAATTTAAACTCAACTCTTTCTGTCTCAGCCAATTCTTTATTAAAATTTAACTATGATTTCTCCTCCAAAATTATGTGTTTGTAACAGGGCAGAGAACATATCACTTGGCCAGGCCCCATCAAGGTGGTGAAATCAATATCATTAAGCCTAAAAGCTCTGGCTAAAAGCCTGTACATCATAGGAGATGGGAATGAACAGGGCTTCAAAGAAAATAACTTAAACAAAGGAATTTGAACAGATTTCTCTAGAGATTAATGAAGGAATTATCTCAAACATACATACTTTTTTTCTCTCCTTCTTTTTCTTTATTTAGGGGGAAAGATGACTGAAAAAATATAAGGAATAATTTTTATTTAAAGGACCATTTTAGAGAATGACATGTTATTTTTCTTGATGTTGATTGTGTTTTTCTCTCAGTTAAACATTTCTACTGCTTTCAGTTGTCATAAACATCAAAATAGTTCAATGATAATAATGATTTCAATAAATCTGATACTTTTTTCCCTTAACCCAATTCATAAACCAGTCTAGAGTTACAACTGGAATTTATTTGGAATTTTACCTGCACAGAATCCATATTTATCAGGTTTCTGAAATTCTTCCAAGCTTATTTACTCAAGAAAATATTTTTCTACTCTCGCATTTAAATACAAATAAAAAAGAAACGACGCAAGCTTGGGTTTTGTTTTTTCTGTTAAAATTATATTGAATGAGAATGCCAGGAAACGTATTACTTTTTTGATACAGAATTCCTGAATAATAAACATTCTACCAGGTATCTTAAAGAACAATATTTCTCCTAAAATTTGACTATGAAGCATCTTCTGTCAAATATCAGTCCATTAATATGCTCAAGAGACTCACAGAATTAAAGTTTACAGAATGAGTGAATTAGGTTAATGTAATCTAGCTCTCTGAAATCAAAATGAGGGCATTTCACAGAATTAAAGGCATAAGAATTATTTTCCCTTTGTGTAGGACATGTTTTTAGAGTGATACGTGATCAGACCATTTGTAATCAATGATTTCTTATACTTTATATACTTATATTTAAATATTATATTTTATATACATTTATAAATATTTTATTTATTTTTATAGTTTTTATTTATTTATATTTATTTAAATATTGTATTATACATATTTTGTTATATATTTTAATATATAAATATTATATAAATACATATTTATATTTAAATATTTTATATTTATTATACAAGGTACATGTTTTCCATAACCACCAATACCTATGGGTTCAAAG
>JAOTQP010001652.1:44659917-44676561 GCA_026413545.1 Cichladusa arquata
GGTTCTACTTTTAAAATCTTTTAAAAATATAAAATTTAAAGGACTCAGACATGTAATATACACTTTGCTAATCAATTAAACCAATAATAGCAAAGAAGATTATTTCAGAACATTTTATTGACATAAAACTGGAATAATTATCTTGTGGAGAAGTTCTTCAGTCTTGCATTGACTTCAAGAGTGTCAAACAAAATATAACCTGTAATTCTAAAATTCTTTCTTAAATATGGAAAACTGAAACCCCTCATGCAATCTTTAAGAGAAAATGACAATTTAGATATAGTCTGTCTTCTGGTACCATTCAGCATGTGGCTTGAGAAAACAGTCATTCTTTTCTGCCCTCTGTTAAATTGTACAGATTGACATCTCCTTTAGTATCTCATCATCAGTCAAGAAAAGAATGTACTTCCAAAGTTCAAATCAATCTTGTTTCTGAACACTCTTAACAGTTGTTTAAACTTTGAATGGAATGATAACGGTACAAAACCACAATTGAATGACTTAGGTAATAAATGAGAGCAATATTATGGCACATTTTTGCTGTTTAGCAGCCATATTTAGCAGTTATATTCAAATAAGCTCAAATAAAAAAATTTGGGAGTTTTACTTGAAAAAGCTATTCTAAAAATATGTTTAAGAGCAACATTCATGACATTTTATATACAGGAGGTAAATAAGAAAAGTTATATAAAAGCTATGGCAAGGTCTATATTTCAGTGATGCTTGCAAAAGCGTCTCTCTCAGTTCTGGAGAATGCAAGGTCTGCTCTACATCAGAAGGGACTTGACTTACTGGTGAGTGCCACCAGTCCAGTCGTTCCCATCACACAGCCACGCAGCTGAGTGGAAATAACTAGCTGATGATTACACTTACCCTTAGATCCTGGTCACTTTCTGTGTTCTTCATTGATAGTTCATATAATAATGATTATCTAGCTCTAAATCTATAAAAGCATATGACACAAAAAGTTTGCATCCCAAGGGAATAAGTGCCAAAGTGTACTCCTGCTATTTCTTTCTGGCGAGTTATTCTGAAAAATAGGTTTTAAAATCTCATTACTCACTGAGCTTTTTCACTAGTACTGAACTCTTAATTACTTATAGGCACTGATGGACCATAATTTTTTTTCTTTTCATGATATTTCCTTGAATGGCATCAAGAAGAAAAACTGAGCCTTGATTCGTTTAATCAAATTCACGAATGTTAAGCTGTGTGCATGATTTTATTTCACATTACAATTCAGTGCTGTTTTAGGACAATGACATGTGGGGGCATATTAGTTACTTCCAAGTTTTTGGAGTTATGTATTTTAAAGGCATGTTTCCTCTGACCAAATCCAAAAGCAAAACCAGTGTTTAGTCAATATGCACATTGCAGCATTTTCAAAAGTTAGCTGAAAAGCTTTTCTAATTGTACTGGCACTTTTAGAGTGGAAAAGATATGTACAAATAGCAAAGGGATTATAAAATGGTAGGTGAAATTCCATGAAAAGGGATGTACTATTTCTCAGAGAAGAAAAAAATACACTTAAGGTATTGAGAGATGATAGACAGAACTGTGAAAAAATAATTTCAGTCCTTAAAAACAAAATGGAATTTTAGCAGCTATTGAATAACTAAAAAAATCAAAAGAAAACAAAACAAGCAAAAAAAAATTATACCTCTGTATAAATCCAGGATGCCTTTTATCTTGAATATTGGTTTGTTTTCATAGCTGAGCTGAGAAAGTGAAGAAAAAGAAATAGGTATGTCTAAAGGTATGGAATGACTTTGTGTAAGAAGGCACTGAATTTATTAAAACCAGAACACTTCAGGCTGAAAAGAGCAGCTGAAGTGGAGTGCAGCAGTGCATCACAGAATCATCACAGACACTGAGGAGATGTGGAGATCAGGAGATCAGGAGGGACCCACTCACTGTCTCTTCCAACACACAGCTTAATGGCCATCAAATAAACCAGCTAGAGGCAGCTTCAAAGCAAAGCAAGGATGTATTTTCTCATACAGTGTAATGCCTAGCTGTGAAACCTCCATGGGACATTTTCTATAGCAAATGGGCACAGGCTCATAAACAACAGAGCACATTCAGGGAAGAACAGTCCACTGAGGACTGCTAAGTATGATGCTATTACCTCCCATGCAAAAAGTCCCTGAAATAAAAAGCTCTGTGTGTTGTGGGCATACCACTATGCCCTGGTCATGTGCTTTTAGTTTTCCCCCTGGATCTGTGGTAGAGCCACTCCTGGATGAAACAACAGGATTCTCTCACCTCTCCTGGCTGCTGTATACAGAAGTACTACAGAACAGCCCAACAGTTCTTTGTGGTGTCAGAAATCTGCTTTATATTCAAGACTGACAAATTAAATGTCACCTGTAATTTTAATATTCTCTAGGAAACATCCCAATGGTCATACTTGCTGCTTGGCTCAAATCAGTCTACCTTCAGTGAGGTACACGTCGGTCTTTGATACATGTCCTAAGTTTCTATCCCACTTGCTAAAAGATTTACGTAAAAACTTTAGCTTCAATAGATTTATATATGGATACCACAGACACAAAACAAATACAAATAGCAATCTGGGCTTAAATTCAAAATGCAATATAAATTACTATAGTCGCATGTTTAGCTCCATGTACATTTTAGCATTACAATAATAAAGTTGCTCAGTTTTCTCAGGGCTGAAGATCGAAACAGCAGCAAGCATTATAGGAAAGCAAAGATCAGATAAGTGTCAGTGAGGTGAGAAAGAGGCTCTAACCACCAAACATAACTTTAAAGAAAAAGCACATGCGAAGAACAAAAGAGAAAATGACATTATTTTCTACTTTTCTGATTTGAACAAAGCAATATGTAGAGGGCAGAAATGCTAGGTGAGATGAAAGAGGCAGTGTGAGGTGCAGAGTCAAGGATCTGCCCTGCAAAGAAGCTGAAGCAGCAGTCAGTGGGGCCAGCAAGGGTCCCTGGGGCAGTGGTGAAGTGCTGGATATGGGCAAGTGAAGAAGGGCTGGAAGAAAGCAAAGAGTTGGCTTACAGTCCTGTGCTCTGAGCAAACAGAAGAGCAGATGAACAAATGATATTCACTTTTCTTGGTCATAGAAATGAAAGAGATTTTGCAGTTGAACCGCAAGTAAAAGAAAATCAAAAAGGAAAGCAGAGGGAGAGAATAAAAAAGGTAGACACTCCCCAAGCATCTTGTAGTATGAATAAAAATGTGGCATTTGCTGATAGATTTAACCTATGAGATCCTTTTGGGAGGCTCAGGGCTTATTTAGTTTACTTATTTGTATGTTTGTTTGGTTGGCTTTGGTATTGCTGGTGGTCATGATGCTCAGTATTCCACAACATTTCTTTTTTATGGCGTGCTTTAACCTCTGAGGTGTGATATTTCAGGATGATGATTCTTTGCATAGTAATTGAGAGCAGAAAGAAAAACATCCTTCTCTCCAGTTAAAAATATCAAAACAACCTTTACAGTAACATCTTGCATGCCTTGTAAAATAATAACCCTGGCTTTTTAACTATGAGAAGGGAGCAAGAGATAAAGTATAGAGAATGGAACTTACAATGAGAAAGAATTACAAATATATATAGATCTCCTTCAATGTTGAAAACCAGTAATATTTAGAAGAAAAACTATTGCAAAAAAAAAGAAACACTTGAGGAAAATATTGACTTTGCAATACAGCTCCATCTTTTGTTCACTAATACAGTATGAAAAATTAGGTTTGTCAGCTGTTGGAAACGTAGACACGCACTACACATAATGCATTAAATATATACATATACATATATATATATGTATTAAAACATACATTATTAAATGTAACTGTTAGATAGTTCTTTTTAGAAATACCACTGAGTTGTCTGATATTAAAATTACAGGTATTTTTATATAAGAACACTTATTTTATACAAGACACAAATGACTTTGTGTTAATTTGATTTTCATGAAGCACCTCTTAAGATGTTGTAAAAATGCATAATCTTAAAAAAATTGGTAAACAATGTTCTACCCAAGAATGGTTGTATGCAGCCTCTAAACTATTTCTTGACCTCACTCTTGTACAGAATAAACCCATTTTGGAAATCTCTGGATCAGGGAAGTAGGATTTTTCTTTTCCCTCATGATATAGTCTGGAATTTAACTGGCATTTTTTCCCTAAAGTGTAGAAAACTTGAGGAAATAATTATGTTATCAATAAATGAATGTAAAGGAATGTTTAAGGCATGAAAGAAGTAATCACTGACAGTGGGTAAAAAACTTAGGAGTAGGATGAGGAAAAAGGAGCAGCTCAGAGCTGGATGTTGAACAGAGACAGGCACCACAAAAAGGGTCACAGATTTACCTTCAGTGGCATTCTGCAGTAGATACCTTGGTGAAATTTTTCTAAAGCAAAACTTGGATTAAATCAGAGATAAGCAGAGCCAAAAGAAGGGCTGAAATATGAGGTGCTGTTGAAAAGCAGGAGCCAGGGGAGAAGCCAATTTACATTATTATAACCATCCATGACATTGAGGAAAAAATCTGACTGATGATAAAGGATTGGGTCTTCTTATTCTGGTTAGTTTTTTTTTCCATTCAAAAGATACTTGTAATTGCATCTTATGTAAACAGATACATTTCTACCTTTTTTTTTTTTTTTTTTTTTTTTTTTTTTTTTTTTTTTTTTTTTTCCCTTCCCCTGTGGATGTTCTGCTATTCTGGTAAAATTCTCAGCAGAATCTAGTGAGAGCTGACAAGAGGTCAGAACTGGGTAGGTTCTGTGATGAGCAGTACTTGTTATCCTACAGCAGAATGCCTTTAATTGCAGTTACTGTTGAGCTCAGAATTTTATTGGGAAAACAGGGAAGATGAGATGAAAGGAAGTCCAAGTGGACTGATGTGGAAAGAGGGGATGGCTCCTGCTGCAGCTGTGCAGGAGTTACTGGATCCTCATGAATTATTTCAGTGCCAAGGCATGAACTCCATTATGCTTCACCTCTCAGATGATGTGAAAAGCCTGTGAGAGATCAAGTGGTGCCACTGGAAGAGCCCCTCGAGCTACAATAATGGACCCTTGTTGTGAAAGCTGTGTTTAAGGAGCAGAAGAGTGTTCTCCTAAAGTCACAAGGGGAGTGATCCTTCCTACTTGTCGCTCATCCTTCTTGTACAGCAGCATATGAGACTGTGTTCATATCAAAATACCAAGTGGGAGTCTAAGAAAAGGGCAAAGGGCAAAGTGCCTAGCAGTACTTGCTGAATTCATCAAACATAAAGGTTTTGATGTATTTAACAATTTTTTTCATTAAATGATGTGGGATAGCAGATTACTTTGATTTTTATCAAAAAATATCTCAGAATTCATATCAAAGAAAAAAAAAGGAATTATAAGAATTAGCTATGAAACTAATACAGAACCTATTCCTAATAAATTACATTGAATTCTAACTTGCCATTGCTTTGTAAAAGAGTAACCATAATGAAAGTGTACTATTTTTCAGAAATAATGCATGTCTTTAGCTGTTTGGAATCCCATTATTCTCATTCTCCAGCTTACAAAGTACCATTAAAAGCAGTCACTATGTCCTGGTGTAGTCATGACACTTAAGACCTAATTGTCAGCTTCATTAAATTGTATGAGATTATCTTGGTGAAGGACAGGGGAGGGTACCTTTATATTTTACAAAAGAAGAGCACAACAAACATTTAATGACACAAGCACAACTTTGAAGGGACTACTGTTAGCTGTTGGAACAATTTCTGTAATTGTCAGACGTGTGAACATGAATTGAATGAAAAGCAGCTTCAGGATCTACAAAGGATTATACTAAGAATAAACAAAGATACAAATAAGATTTATATTTAGATTTATAAACCAGAATTAAAGGGGGAAAAAAAAAGAGGGGGGGAGGTAAGACCGAAATCTCAGATGTCTAAATTTCATTCTCATCCTTGCAATTTTTGTATTTTTGTTCTTTCTTATCTCAGTAAATTAGATGCACTGCCACTCCAAAGAAAACTTTATCTTTATAGACTGGAAAAAGAAAGAAAGAAAGCAGAAGATAGCTAGATCATCAGAGTTATGGAACAGAATATTTTCAAAGAGAAGGAGCAAGGCTTCCCTTGTGCACCCCCATTAGGCTGCACTAGTGCATCTCTTATTTTGATATACTTAACTTCGACTTTGTAGCAACATGGATGATGAATAACTCACCCAGCACCTTAGAAGGCAAGTCTTCCTGCTGAACCAAATTATATCAGACAGGGACTTCAGCAACTCTGCTTAGTAGATTTAAGAGGCAGAGAGGGTGTGATGAAGAATGGTAATTCATCTGCAGACTGAAAGCTTCAGCACTGTTTAATAAATCCCTCTTAGAATAAGACCTGAATTCTTAGGCTTGAGTTCTGATAATGTTTCAGAACAAACCTTTAGAGGTACCTGGGAAAGGCAGGTGCCTATTTCTCACCTGAGCACAGAGGGAAACAGTACAGACTTACAGAGGCAGAATATTCTTATTTCAGGGCCCCTCTCTTCCAGTTCAAACCCTTCCCTGCAAGTGTATCCTTCTGCCTTTCATGGTTTGTGTTTCTAGAGCAGAAGCCTCACAATGCACACACAGTTTAAGATTGCCAGGCATAATGACATAAAATAACCAAATTTTGGCTATAGAATGCCTTGCACTGTCAAGAACAAATACTTTGCAAATACAAGAAGCAAAAGAAAATTTGAAAAATGCCCCAAACAAATAATCCTGAAGCATAGAAAAAAAAATAAAAATTCTCCAGTGCTGAAGAATGACCAGAGCTGGTTTTATCCTTTATTTCTTGAAAAGAAACAATAGTCACTGCAGGGTTAAGAATGAACATGAAAATCTTTTCATTATGGGTAAATATTTAAAGTAGAATCCCAATGTGATATCAATTATAGGAGAACTAATCTTACCATGCTCTATGTAAAAACTGTGTAGCAACTGTGTTATAGTTAAAATTTATTTTACAATTAAATAAATGCATATTTCTTGAGGTGGTTAATTTATACTTTTGATAATAAAGGCTTTCACATCCATTATCTATGAAATTTCCATGGAGTCTAAGTCCAGTTAAGGTCATCCCATGAGACTTATTTAAAACTTAACAAACATAATCAAAAATAAATAGCAAGTAATTTTCATCAAAGCATCCTAGTGGTGTCCAAGAGCAGGACTTGACATAAACTGCATTGCATACCTATTAAGGATACCAATACAGGCAGCAACTAACCTCTTTTTTCAGACTAAACTTTTTCTTCTATAAGAAGCAGTAAAGGTTCTTTGTTGTCCATGTAGGACAGGGAGGTCCTTCAAGGACTCGAAGAACCATGTTTTTGCAGATTTTCTAAATCTTCAAATGTACCTTATTTATCAAGCTGATTGTGCTAAAGCTGTTTCTAAGAGACTCACCAGCACAGCAGAGGACTGCACATTCCATGATGAATCAGATGTGGTTTTCTACTTGAGAAGTACTGACTAAGTCTGTCTCAAGTAATGCCAAAAGGAAGCAGGCTGGGCAGAAGCATGAAACACATTATTTTCTCTCCCTGCTGCTGCTGTCTGGAGAGCTTCACACTTCTACAGCTTCCCAATTGCCACAAGTGTTACTGCCCCTGTGGGATGGGATGTGGCTTTTTCTGCAGTGTTCTTCCCCTAGCATGGGGTCCACATGGTCTTCTCTTTTAGTTGTCTCTGCAGGTTCTCCTGGCTCCTCTTGGGAACAGTTATCCATATGCACTTCTTTTGCTTTCTCCTTCATTTCTTTTCTCAGGAAGGAATTGCACAGGTGCATTGCCTCTGCCTCCTGTAGTTAGTTTACTCTATTCAAATATTTTCCCCAAAAGATTGCAGATGTCTGTAAATTGTCCTTGGGTAAGGACCAGAACTTACAGGCTTAAAAATATAAAAGTTGTTTGCAGCAATGGAAGTCGTGTCCTGGAGCCTCTTTTTTGTCCCTGTTCTTACGGTTGGACGTAATTTTCCCCATCTTGTTTCCCTAGACCCTACTAGAAAAGTAAGGGCAGTAAAATACACTCTGTCCTACTCCAGAGACCTCTTCAGCAGCATTCTTAGGTATTTTTCATTCTTGTATTACTTTAGATTAAAATATTAAAGGCCTGTCACTGAGTTCCCTTGCATACTTTTACATCACCTTATAGAATTTTACCGTGGGAGTTGTTTTCATTGCTTCTTAGTGTTTGGTTCATTTATCATATGACACGACTATTAGTTCTTTTCCTCAGTGTCAAATCTTAGTGACAAATCTTAGTGAACTTGTGACTTATTAATTAACTACTTGTCTTCAATGGTTAAAATTGCATGTAACATAGCAAAACATCACCTGCTGTTTATTGGTGTGTCTGTGAGGCTACAGGCTTCAACAACCCTGGCCAATTTGTTTTATAGTCTTTGCATGATAAGATATGTCTGCTGAACTATAAATGTTCTCTTGTGGCTGTTAAATATCACACTTGGCATGATGCTGAGGAAAACTGTGTTACTCTCTGGTCAGAATCCTATAGCATAAGCTTCAGGAAAATTGTAAAAGCCTAACTAATGAAGTTTAGTTAAGCTTCATTTTCACTCTAATGGTGGTGCACCTGTTGCAACTGTTGAAAATATTTCACAGCTTCTTCTAAAATGTGCCCTTATCTTTGTATGAAGTTGCTGTGATATTTATGACTCTCTCCAGCAAAGTATGGTTTTGCATCCTATGTGGCATCTGAAAGACTTAAAGGCAGACAGAACACCAGAAGAGGAGAAGAATGATGAGACTTCCACTCTCAGGTGTGAATATGAAAGGAACATTTTTTCTGTTCTCACGTCTAGAAAGATGAAGTGCAGGATTATCATCATAGGTACTTTGTAGTAATCCACCATCTATGTCATGGCACTAGTAATGTTGGCTAGTACTCAGGCTCATTAAAATCCAGCTTATTTTAGCCTGCAAATGGGCTCTAAACCACATTGCAATGGAATAAAAGATCTCATAGTTGCAGGAATTCAGTTGTTCTCATAACACCTCTCATACTGAAAATCATTGAAATCCTTAAATGGACAGCATAATAGTGGCTCCAAGGTCTGGAAAAGAAAAATAACTGGTGCCACCTCCATTGGAGTCAGAGGTATGAGTATTGGCATGGTAAAAAAAAAAATTATAAGTGAAAAGCTGTCACTGCAGTTTCCTTCCTGTAAATATAGTTGTTCATGCTCCTATTGTGATAAAACATGAGCTCTCTGTGCTTGAATATTTAATAAGAGAGCTGCCCATGGAGGAAGCTATACATGGAAACTTTGGACTTGTCTGATGTACTCATTTGTATCTTGGAACCACAGATGAGGCTTCAAACATAGGACCATAAATGTCAAGTGAGCTGTACATCTTTGCAAATTTCAGTTGCAGTTGTCTGGTAATATGTGTAGTTTCCAGCAGAGAAGAGTAAAGTTCTGCCGTACATTTCAAGAGTAATATTTTAAACAACACATTTTTCAGTCAAATTTCTACTCTAATCTTTGCCATGAACAAATGGCTGAAAGTGCATCATAAATCTATTGATGTTAGCCTAGGAGGCTTTTTTCTTCTTTGTAGCAACTTCTACTATAAAGTAAAGTAGTTTATATATAGTAGAAAGAGGGGAATATTTCTCATACCCCCTTTGTAAAGGCTGATACATCATCCCAAAGGAATAGAAGTCATATAAACCCTTCAAAAATCACCTTTGTAATTTTAGTCTATTTAAAGTTAACAAACATTTGAAGTGCTTCTGCTAACAGCAGAAGCTGTGGATGGATAACATCTCCATATGTACTCAGGCTGTGAGGCTACAGGTGGTGAAGTTTTTGCCCTTTGTTTTTCTGATGTATAGTCTGATATGGCAAAAATGCATGAACTATCCAATCAATGCTTGGAATGATTATAGTTAGCACTGGGTGTCTGCTTAGTAAGCCTCATCTATGGTCTCACCCTCAACTGGGATCTTAATGCCTATTTCAAACCTCTCATGGTCACAGGCTGGAGTTAAAAGGCTGGCAAGTAGCCATGAGTGCTGGGAAGCCAGCTCATGGCTCAGTGTAGAAATCCACCTTGAAATGCACAGAGCTCCATCTCTAAGAGCAGAGAGGCAGAAATTTGTCACAAATAAACCAGGATGAGCTGTCAGATGAAAACTTAGCTTGTCTTTCCATTGGTAGTGAAATAGCAGCAATAAGAACCTTGGTGCGTGTGTGGATTTGCTACCTGAGTGTCCTCCATCCATGCTGCTTCCAGGTCACAGCTGGGCTTCCAGGCATCCTCCTGGTGCTCAAGAAAAGCTAAGCTTGGCATTGCTGCCTGCATCATTGCACAGTGTGGTCAGGCTGACCTGGGACCTCCAGGCTGCAGGGCTCAGTGCAATAGCTCACATTTTCTTCCCCAGGAGGGTGTGAGCACTTGCTGAGACCCAGTTTGGGGTATTTAGTATTACTGCATGTGCATGGTGAGTAGTGGGCCCTCAGTGAACATCTGAAACCTCTGTTTTGTGAAGTAGCTGAGAGATGTGGGTCTGACACAGAGAAACCCTGGTAAATCAATCCTTCAGTCTATGGAGATGTTTGCAGTACACTGATGGAAAAGATTTTGATTGAGGAAAGACAGTTCTGGAGATCTCCAAAGCAGCCTTCCAGCCTAGAGGGCTGTTTGGGAGGCTTAGATAGAACCTGGTGTTCTGCTGACCTTCTTCAAATAAATTCACCAAATGGCCTGGATCAAGATGGTGCTTTTCATCCTGGTGGCTGCCATTCCAAGGGAGTGATGAGCTGTGCCTGGTGCCAGATTTCCCTGTTCTGTGAAGCTCAGAAAGTACCACAGTAATCTGGGTATCCAATTCCACCCTGAGAGACCATGAATAATGTCTCCTGTAAGATCATTCTAAACAAGTCAACATATTGGATAGCATATATTAAAAAAATTGGTCATCAGTAGATTGACAGCTGTGCTTAATGCAATGCAGGGCATGCCTTAAGATGAGGCTCAGCTGTCAGTGATATCAATAGTGCTAATCATTAGAAAAGCTATTCAGCTCTTACTTTTAGATTGCTAAATAAATAAATATTCAGGGAGGAGAAGAAGCTCACAGATTTGGAGCAAAGCTTGCAAATATGGTTTGTAAGGCAAGTAAAATGGACTCTTGTGTTTACTTTATAGTCTAACAGCATTTAAATCAATTTAGAAATATCAGGGAGCAAGGTTGTTTTCATTCTTTTATTTTGAAATGGCTGAATCTGGCACTGATAATATTGCTGTAAATGTAAGGTCAGAGCAGTAATATCATATGCTAGGTACAGAGTACTTTAAGCAGCAAGTGACTATCTAATATTGCTAACACTCCAAATGTCTTTATTTAAATAGTTAATAAAGAGGAACATTGAATCAACCCACACTCTAATTAGTCAATATTATAAACAGTCCTTCACACCTTAATTCCTCTCCTTCTAGCCCTTGTTTCTGCTGTTCCCACTGAGTTAATTTTAAAATCTTGTCGAAGACTTCTGACTGTGAGTCTCTGAAGTGGCTCAGGTAATGAACTTCTGATCTGACTGCTTTTTTTTCTGAGTGTTAACATATGAAGAAAGATTACTTCATTAGTGCCTGGAATGCTGTAAATACATATCATAATTTGCCATACACTGAAACATTGAGGTTTTTTATGTGATACAGAAATTTTTATGAATTATGTATGGCTGTATAATGGAGGATGAAATTTTTCATCAGGCTCCAATGTTGTAAGTGAAGAACTAATAACTAAAATTGTGTTACTTTTGCTAACTTTAAAACACTACAATCTCAGCTGAAGTCCAAAGTCTAGACTGTTTCTCTGGTGGATTCCTTCACAGCCTGTCAGATGTCATGTCCTATGATTTGTCATATCCTCATGCCATTTCTTGGGAAGATGAGTGATCAAATCCCTTGATTCACCTTATGGATAAATAAAGATGTTATTTATGTTCATTTTGAAAGAGGAATTCTGCTGTCCTAGTTTCTAGTAGCTGGGAATTTCAGTATACAGCAGAAATTTTTTTTGAGTGAGACTTTTATAGAATAAAAAAAGAATCTGGTCATAAATATGTTTAAACATACTCATTTAATTCCTTATTGCAAGGTTTTCACCTAGGGAAAATGGAAAAAATGCAGAGCCATCTCACTTTCAGCAGACTGGAGTAAAGACTGTCATCAGATCCATGTGGTTCAGGATTTCCAGGAAAGTTCTCTCTATTCTATCTAGGGTCATTAGGAATAAAAAAAAATTCTGTACTGTAATCTCTGTACTGCAATTTTGTTCAACAAAGGAGCACACCTCATCTGGGAGCACAGATGTGCTGGGGAGCAGTGCCAGAGCAGCAGTGTGAGATCTGCCCTGTGGTCCTCAGTGATGTCTGGTGCTGACTCAACCAGGCAGGATAATGTTGTTCAGTCCATGCCATGGTGTACCCTGGAGGCAGCTGAAGCTGAGCTGAGCAAGAAAAAAGAAAGCATCAGTCCTGAGTTTCCTGGAGCAGGTACTCTGGGGAGGCTGATTGTGCTTTAAAGTTACCTCCAAGAACATTGTAAGAAAAGTTTCTGGACACAGATCTTAAGTTTCAGTCACAAATTTTAGTTCCCTCTTGACTGTTACACACTGCAAGAGCTAATTGCCTCAGCCTCTGAGGTGTCTGAAGCAGAACTTGTCAGCGCAGCCCAGCAGTATTTCTCATCCCCCAGATATATTTTCTGTTTCTGCTCCCTTCCTAACCTACTCCATGGGGTCCCAACTCCACAAAATTTCTGAGTTGCCCCATTTAATATTGTCTCAGAGTACCTTTTACTACTCTGGCAGTAGTCAGGATCAGATCCAACAGCAGTAAATACTGCAGGTTGTGCACAATAGGTATTCCTTTTCTAAAATACATTAACTGCCAATGTTTAATTCAAAATCGTTCAAATTCAGGTTATGTTGAATGAGATCATTTGTCATTTGATCCATTTTCTCCATTCTCAGCATACACAGCTTTATTACCAGTCTGAGCAAACCAAAGAACCTTTGCATCATCATAATCATAAAACACTTTCTTTTGTCATTAATTAGACACAACTGGGCAGGAAATATCACAGAGGCCATAAAACCCAGTGATGTATACTCAGCTCAAGGCAATAGATTTTCCTTAGATTTCCAGAAACTTTTGATAGAGCTGGAGTAAGCTGTACTCTTTTTTTTTCTGCAACAAATATTTCTTTTTATACCTCTTTGCCTTACCTTTCTGCTTTCTCTACCCCATGAGGTGAGACACCCTGCCGTGACAAGGAAGGCAAGCAGTTGAAAACAGTAATTTATTTTAAAGGCACTTCCCATACATACCAGAAGTCTCAGTGGCAGTGTGAAGAGTAGAATGTGTAGAATGTGTCCTATGTTTCAGACCTTTCCTTTTACAGGTTATATTCAAGGGTGTTGTAGAGGTTCATATACGGGAAAAGCTGCATAATTTGATTAATTCAGCTTCATGACAAATCTAATAGGACAGCTTAATGTGTTCTTTTGTTGTTACAATGGCTAGATAACTCAGGGACAAGAACTGGGGCACAAGTGCAGGGGCAAGAAGTAAAATCTGCAGTAAGGCTGTTCTGTGCTGTTCAGAACTCATGTACAAAGCAGGCTTTCAGGTAAATTTGACTTCTCCCTGCACTTGGGCTGCCCACAGCAATGGCAGAACTGCTGCATTCTTGTTAAGGAAAGTGATAGTGGGATTTGTTGGGATGAATCTCATGGCCAGGCTGCCAAATTTAGAGGCATGATTATTGATAGACATGTGATGTGTGTGATACCAAGAATTCTATCAGAACACATAAAACATGAATTCAACATTGCCATAGGTCTATAAAGTCTATAATACAGTCAGGAAAAGTGAAAAGCCCTTCACAACATAGGAGAGACTTCGCATCACCTTCAGCTATATCATGTGCATGCACACACACCCCAAAAAAAAAAAAAAAAAAAAAAAGATGACAGCTGTGCTTATAGATGCTTCACAGATGCAGAGCTGCCATTACCTTCTCTAAAGCAAAAGAAACATTTTTATTACTCCTTTTAACCCAAACATTTCCCATGTAAGGAAGAAAGTACAACTGAAAACATTTAAAGTATATGGTACTAGCCTAGATCATAATTGTGATTAACTGCTTTAAATTATGAAGTTTAAAGAACTAGATGGGAAGACACAGAGTGGCTGCTATGCTGAACTTCTCTGGCCAGACCTCAGTGCTTGCTGGGAGCAGGGCAGTTAAGACAAGGGCAGGTATAAGTACATTCACAGGGTGTCTGTGAATGTGATAGAGATATCTTTTGACAGAATTGGAGAAAAACTTTTGCTCTATGTCCTCTTGTCCAGTATATCGCTTGAGGATTTTGATTGGGTTTTTTCCCAGCAGGTTCAGAGGCAATAGAATTTGGTACAATGTTATTAACAAATATTTTGGATACTTTGAAATGGACACATGTAACAACAAAAGCCTATTGACAGATCAAATATGAATAGCAAAAAATTTTAGAAAACAGAATTTCACAGTAATACATGATGAATCATTTTACACAGATTGTTACTGACAATGATTCTTTGTCTACTGGCCGGTTTTGCACGTGATTGCTCCCACGTGTCACAGAACATTGGTCCTGATCAGCTTGAACAAGTGGAAATGGTATGCATACATGGAAGGGATTTTGTGTTTTGGCCATTCTCATCATATTAGTTTCAAAATGGAAAACAGAAATAGATTGACCTCTTTCTTTTTATTTCAAACATTTCAAAACAGTTTTTCAAACTTACTTTAAATGTAATAATATTTCTAAGTAATTTTTTTCAGTGATCATTCTGCCCTGAGTGAAAACAGTAATGTCTTAGGACTTGAAATAGAACTGAAAAATTTTGTGTCCCTAATAATTTCTGTTATTCTACTGCTATACATTTTCTCTACCAGTTTTTCCAGCGATAGAATATAATGAGAATGTTTGTGCATTTTATTTCTAAAATAATTATTTTGTTATTAGATTTGATAGTACATGAAGTACAGTGTCAGCTAACAAAAGTGAAACAGAAAAATGGCAATGGTACAGTCTTCATTGGGAGATTTTTACTGCACTGGACCCCACGTTTATCTCCTAGAATGAGAGGCTGTGTCACTGTTCAAAGCATCTCCAGTTCTTCCACAAATACTTTTAATAGATACACCTCTTCCTCCTAAATTGGAATTATCACCTGATTGAGCATTATGGGCGTAAAATACAGAAAAATACAGACTGCAGAGTGGCAATAAGGGATCCACAAACATTGTGGAAATTAATGAATGACATTTCATAATTATAGTGAGTATATATTTCCATCTCTCACTGAGGCAAGGAAATTAATTCATTTTTGTACAACCTAATATATTGCAAGTTATCTCAAACATTTAAAACTTAAAAGATAAGGAGGAATGAAAAAAGGAGAGGAAATATCTTTCAAAAACCATCCTAAACTCCAGTTTGGGAAGTCATGAATCTCCCTACACTAATGATAATCCAAAAATGTTTAGCTAAGATAATAAAAATGTCTTACTTGCTACCATAACTCATTTTCATGACCTACAATAACTGTTATGAATGTTTCCCATCAGTACACATATATCTTTTATCAGTCTAGAATATATAAACAATGTTTGCCAGACAAAGCCATTAAAAGAAACTGTAAAAATAGAAAACAACTTGTATCAAAAATTAAGCTTATTAAAAACAATGTAATAAAAAGCAGAAGGAATTTAAATGTAAAGCAACTGAACATATACACTGAGAAATAAAATTAAGGATTTGAGAAGATCATCCAATTCAACATTTTCAGTAACTAGTTTTATTTGACATTATTTTCTGAAATCAAATTGAAAAACTTATTTAAAAAGTCTCCTTTAGCAGCAGGATGTTTTTCTCTCCCAAAATCAAGTCACACAAATAAGTTTGGTGTTGCCAAGATTCAAAAGAATGTACTTTGTTTCTAATTGGTTGCAAACTGGAAGTAAACAAATACCTTATATAACATTAATAGTATTAATGTTGTGTATAGAAAAGCTTAATTAAATTCTGTGGTTTCCTTCTCCATACAGAACTGACTGAGAAGAATTTTTGATGCACAGCTGGTATGTTTCTTTTAGTTCTTCCATCATTAGCACTTGATCTACACTCAGTTTGTGATGATACATGAGTATTTTTACCTTCATATGGTGTTATGCCACCTTCTCATTTTTGTCATGAGATGTCAATTGATAGCACAGAGTGAAGAGGGCATTTATTAATCCTGGTCAGAAAATGGTATTCATGCTCATGGTCAAAATGGTATTCTGCTGATATGAAGATGTGCAAATGCAAATGCAAACAGGAATAAGACCTGAGAAATAATCTTAGTGAAAATTTTAAAAGAAAGGAAAGAAGGAAGGAAGGAAGGAAGGAAGGAAGGAAGGAAGGAAGGAAGAGAGAGAGAGAGAGAGAAAGAGAGAAAGAGAGAAAGAGAGAAAGAGAGAGAGAAAGAGAGAGAGAAAGAGAGAGAGAGAGAGAAAGAAAGAAAGAAAGAAAGAAAGAAAGAAAGAAAGAAAGAAAGAAAGAAAGA
>JAOTQP010001652.1:44677885-44765351 GCA_026413545.1 Cichladusa arquata
AAGAAAGAAAGAAAGAAAGAAAGAAAGAAAGAAAGAAAGAAAGAAAGAAAGAAAGAAAGAAAGAAAGAAAAGAAAGAAGGATTCCAGGAAGGATTCCAGGAAGGATTCCAGGAAGGAAGGATTCCAGGAAGGAAGGAAGGAAGGAAGGAAACGCTTTAGCTGCATTTGAATTTTGTTTGTTTTAAGAAAGGAATGGAATATTGGAAAAATTCAATGTAAGGAGAATAACAAAAAAGGATTTTTTGATTAGGAAATCTTGAAACAGGAACAAAAAGATAAGTATTTTAGAGAAGGGTTTTATAACAACAATATTATCAGTTACACTCAACTCTTTTAGTGATCAGATGGCTGATTGGCTTACTCGTACAAAATCAGTGTTAGGTTGGATTTATAAAAAGTATTTTCAGAAGGATTGATACAACAGCTCCAGACCAGACTTTGTAGGAATAATACGGAGTGTCATTTGTCTGAAGCTGCAAGAACAGGTATGATAAACATCTGTTGGATATGGGAAAGGAATATTTGTCCTTTCAAAGAGATAAAATGTGTGTGCATACACATATAAATAAAAAAGTGATTCTCCAAATTAAGCATGTCATATCACCTTATAAACCCCAGACATTAAGACCTAAAACTGTCAGCTTCTTTTCTCCCTCATTAATCTCAAAATATAACTCAGCTTCCTGTACAAAATTACATGCTATAGATTCAAGTAAAGATTTCTGTCTAGTTAAAGAGGACAATAAAATATATTTCAAGCTTGTCAGGCATAGTTTCAAAACAAAGCAAATACATTTTAAAACTGAATTCGGAGTTACTTTATGACTGATCAAATCTGATGTTCATCTTCAAAAACACAGACTAATTCAGGATATATTAAAATTTAATTCCGGTCATTTGTTCGTAGGAATTTTATACTATCATTTAAAATATATTCTGCAATGATATATTATTTTTTAATTATTTATCCACCTAACAAAATAAACCTTGAAAAGTAGTTATAAGATTTATATCACATCAGCCAGCTTCATACTATGATGACATGTCAGTGTGGAGAAGAATGAATGACTGACAGTCATTCTCAGTACTGGAGAATACCAGAGGAGCCCTGTAGAGATCTGTGTTAGGACCTGTGATGTGATTAATAAATCATATTTTTGAAAAAGATACTGACTACAGAGTTTGTAGGCAACACAACAAAATTAGGACAGCAAGAAACGAAGTTTTGAGAAGTGCTGCAAAACATTCTCATAGCACTGTATAAATAGAGAAAAGAAAAAAAGAAAAACAGCAAAAATGGCAGACTTTAAATTTTTGTGTGCAAAGAAATATGTGGAGTAAAAGAACTGCATGTACACCATGACTTATTTTAAAATGACAATTACTATGCAGGTAACAGAATATGAAGTCTTTATAGGAGGATTGAAAATATCTGCTCAATTCTCAATGGCAATCCAGATTAGAAATATAATTTAAAATATATTAAGGAAAGAATTGAGAATAATTCCTTCTACTGCTAGCTCATGGATAAAATGTTGTTTACCTACAGCCTCAGTGCTTCCAGCTTTTCTTATCTCATCTGCAAAATAGCCCAGAACTAAAAAATGCGTAGATAAAGGCTGCAGGGTGACCAGAGATACATAGCAGTTCGTGTATTTGGAAAAAAACTAAGTCAATATGCTTCAGCTTAGAAAGGAGAAGATACTAAAAAAACGGCTAGCAGAACAATTTCCTGAGACTTCGTATAGTTTCTCATGATGAAAGAACTGAGGGTACACAGTGAAATTACCATACAAATTATAATTAAATTAAGTAACTCATCAGCACACCACATTGCAGAGGCCAGACTATGAGTTGGCTCAGAAAATAATTTTTAAAACAAATTAATGGAAGAATCATCCACTAGAGATTATTGTGTCTATACTGATGGCTTTAGAAGTCCCTAAACTGCAGATTGCTGAGAGCTGGAATGGCACATGAGGAAAAGTGCCAATGTATCAATTGTCCTCTTCTTGTTCTTTTTTTACCTAAGCATCCACAGATGATCACTGCCAGACAGGATGTAAAGTCACTTCCAGACTTATCTAAATGGACCGTTGATTACATCAGGAAACCTGTTTTCAAATTTTATCTTAATAGTGTTGCAGACAAAACCTGACATATCAGGTCATAGTCTAAAAAGGAAACTAAAACATTACCTAATTAATACCGCAAATATCTTAAGAAGAAATAATAATGCATCATTTAATAATCTAGTTTATTACATTGGTAGTAAGTATACGGCCAATGTTTTCTATATTTGAAACCATGTCATCCACCAGACTACAGAATTCCTACACCTGAAATTCATGAAAGGGCCACAGAAATTTTTTACTACCTCTAATTTTTGTTTCCCCCAGTGTAAATGATAATTTCTGCTAGTTGTTTCCTATCTCACCTTCAGGGAAATTTTTTCATTAAAGTAGTGGTTTAAAAAAACACATAATGCCTGGTAGACCTTCAAATGCAAATACAGTTCTGTCTACAAAAAATAAATGTATATGCCAAGTTTAAATATAACTAAAAAAGATAAGATGGTATTTTAACAGTGAGCAGAGAGAATCTGCGAGTTATTTGAAGGAGTCACATTTTATAGAGGTCACATATTATGGAAATATTTCAGTTCACTTATCTCATCTCTTAGAAAATCCTTAGAGAGCGTTTATTTATCTACCAAAGGCAGCCTCACAAATCTCTATCTTCAGCAGGCAAAACACAAATTCCTTTTACATCAAAGAAATGCTCACTTCTTGATATCTCACCTGTTTCACACCAAAATCACTCCTTACTGAAGTTTACTTCACAGTGTCGGGAGGTTTCTTGGCAGTGGCCAGTTTATCATTAGGCAATGATATCAGTTGTTTCTGCAGCATGATTTCATGTCCAAGCAATCAACACCTGGGAATGTATCTCCAGGAGCAGGTTTCTTGTGTGCTGAAGGACCCACCCTTGGTGCCTGCAGAGGACAGGATGTTTTTCACAAGCTGCAGAGTCCTTCCTTATGAAAAAACAGTAAAAGATCAAGAAACACCTGCTGTTATGTTGCCACGCTCTTGCAGCATGAAAATTTGGGCTATAGACCTTTGACTTTACTGTGAACTCCATTTAGAGTTGCTATTTCTGAGAGTGCTCTGAGAGTGGCCAGGTAGGCAGGTGTGGCCACTGTGTAGCACAGGTCCAGGGCTCCATGAGTGGTGGCCAGCCAGCCTGGACAACAGCTAGGATGGCACTCTTTTGTAATGGGGACATTATTGTAAAGCTTTGACACACCCCATAATCAAGGCAAATGGAAGGCAAAAGTGTCACCTTGAGCTAGGTCGCAGAACAGGAAAACACAGCTGCAACAAAGACAAGTCACCCCATGGTTTCTTCCCCCATTTCACAATATCTTGGGAAGAAGGAGAGGCACAGTCCTACTTTCTCCTGATTATGAGCCTTTTAAACCATTTATTATTGACTTGGTCCTTAGAAAGGGATTTAGAAATTAGACGTGTTTTAATTGTAAACAGGAAAAGGATCAAACTTACTTTGTCCCTGCATCCTACTGACAAACAAAAGATGTTGTATCCTTCCTTTCTTATCCTGACCTCCTGGGTCTGTTTCTCCAGGCAGTCCTGCAATATGGGTGTTTGTAAATAAAAACACATGAACTACCACAGCTTAGTGTGGGGAGAGGGGACAGAAAAACTGCCAGAACACTACACACGAAAGGTAATTTCATTAAATAAAATTTGTAAATTCTGAGAGTGTCTGAAATAGACAGAAAAAGGAAATAACATTTGCTAGAAATCTGACCATCCTCCTTTCAATGAAACTGTTTTTTTCTGATAGAAAAATAAGAACATTTTTGAAACTTAAAAAAAATACAAGATCTGCTAACATAATAAGCTGTGATTTATATGAAAAGGATCCTGTTTGATTCTCCAGGGCATTAGAGCTCCTCATCCAATTCTCTAGACTACATTTGTTAACTCTGAAATAGCTCAAAGGACTTGGAGAATTCTAAAAGCATTGAAAAGTCTGCAAGAAAAAAAGTGAAGCAACATTTTTATCTCTTTCCCATCTGCTTTGGCAGGTATGTGCAGTCAGACTACATAGCTTTTATGCATTGTGAGGCTCACATAATTTAGGCTTCATGCGCTACACATTTCAAATTGGTTTGACCCCTTCCTCCCCCAGGCACACACAAGTGCACAAATGAATTTTTTCTGCATTTTTCAAATCAGTGCATGCTCTAATTTATTCAGGATTGTCTTTTAGAGTGGTTAAAAAGGCCTTTTAATTAATGTTTCAGTCAGAAACCTTCCTCACAATTTTGTGGTAAAGAACCAAGCATAAAAGTTACTCTGTGTGGATACTGCATATTTTGTTGCAATGCTCTTATTTCTGGACATAAACTGACTGCCTGGAAATTTTTTCATATCTCAGTGACTAATAGCAAAAATATATGTATTTAATTATTAAACTCTACTTTATTGAATGACCTAAAACAACATCCTCATAAATAAGGAGCCATCAAGGATTTTGAAGGTTTTTGCTGCCTTCCTAGCCAATTTCTTTGTTCAACTACCATTTCCTATGCAAAGGAGAATTCTCAGCTGATTTCACGAGCTGAGGATTGCACTGTCTTCCTTATTACTATTCGGACTTAAGAGAAAGACAAGAAAAGAGCAGAAAGCAGACATTCTCCAAGAGCTCCTGGCTAATCTAAGATTTATGCAGCTAAACTGAAGTTGAGAAATCCCAAGGCTATTTCATTTTGAGCCAACGTGGCATATATGTTCCTGTAAAGGAAAAGAAAGATGTAATCTGTTTCTAATTATTCTATCATTTGCTCTTTGAAACAGTTTCTGAAAAGAACTTGGACCAATAATTGCACAGGTGGCCGTGATTTTCCTCACCACAAAACAGAACACTTTCCATTCATTTAAAGAAAAAATTACTTTAAATAAAATGGACCTAACAAGTAGAAATTGCTCAGTGACAGTCCATATCTACACCTCTGAAGAGAATCATAGAATCACAGAATCACAAAATGGTTTGGCTTGAAAGAGACTTTTAAAATTATCCAGTTTGGGCCCCAGCATATTTATCAGTTACAATCAGTAGTTACATAGATTATTCTTTTTTTCTGTTATGAAATAAACAGTAGAACAGTAAGAAATCGTATGATACCTTAATTTAGACAGTCTTTTTAAAGTTGTTAGCGTTGTGAGAGGATTGGTTTTGCTGAGGAGACAAATTTTTGAGTCTTTTTTTCAGTGATTGTGGTTGAGAAAAGGATGTAACAGAAAATATCACGTTATTTCTAATGCCATACTGGTTTTCAGTACAAAACTAAAAGAAAAAAAATTAGAGAAATTCGAGTAGGAAGGAATCCCTGTGAGTCCAACTCCCTTGCCAAAGCATTCCCAAAGTTAGTTTCAACTTCAAAG
This sequence comes from Cichladusa arquata, assembly GCA_026413545.1. Lineage (NCBI taxonomy): Eukaryota > Metazoa > Chordata > Aves > Passeriformes > Muscicapidae > Cichladusa > Cichladusa arquata. The sequence continues at coordinate 44,683,360 of JAOTQP010001652.1, forward strand.
TTTTTACCACATTCCTCAGGGTCATATCCTATCAAGTTCTGAATATTTCCCAGGACAAATATTCTAAAACCTCTTTGAGCAGAATTAATGAGAACTTTGAATCAGTCAATGCAAATGCAGATAAATTGGTCAATACAAATAAAGTTAGAAGGGAAAGAAGAAGAAAACAAAATAAAACTTTTCTGGGGAGGAAACTGTTCCAGCTTTCAGATCAAACTCAGTTGGTGTTACTTTTGAACACGTTTCTTCTGAATTAATTTTTGGTTAGTTACTCACTTGGTTTCAGATTTAGACAGGAGTTTACTCAGCAGCAATTTTGTGAAGCCATTTATATACATTATCCCAGAAGGGTCTCTAGACATGATCCAGTTCAAACATTCTGATCAGGAATGGAAACCTGCTGTCACGGCTAGCTGACAGAAAGGAATGAATTTTATATTTCCTGTGGATTGAATTCTGTTTGAGAGAAAAGAAATTAAATCTGTTTTCTACTGTTAGTGAAAATCTCATATCTAGGTACCTCCTCCAGAAAAATCACTGGAAAAACTTCCACTATAATCAAAGAGAATGGATCCATATTCAGGGAAATATGTTTTTTTAAAATGGACTTTGAGCTTAGATTCCTAGAAAAAATCAGGACTTTTTTAGACTTTTGTTCAGAATGGTTATGCAGACTGAAGCAGATAGATACGTGTGGTTATAAATTTTTCAGTTTGGAAACAGAAAATGTTCCAATAACTTTTGCAATAGATTCCATACCACCACGTAAAAGAAATAGGAAGGTCAGGAAACCTAACCGGTTTTCCAATGGGGTTTGATGAAATTATTAAAATTATCTATGATCTTTTCATTACAGTTGTGTATTCTATGTTCCTGCTGTGTTGTGAAGGATTTGGTTCAAGTTCAAAAATATGGATAAAATATTACTGAAATAATAATAAAAAAAAAAAACCAACATTTTGGAATTCTTTTAAAAGAAAACCTCATGTGGTTAAGTTTCAATCTTAATTAATTTATTTCAGGAAAGTGATTTCTAATGAACTGGGAGATCATACCAAGAAGAGGTGTCTCATAGTTACAAAAATGAGCAAAAACCATTCTAATAAAGTTGACCTGGATCTGATTTGAGTGTTTGGTTTTGTTTTGTTTTTTGGGGTTTTTTTTACTTTTTTCCTGGCTAAAAGACTATTTTGACATTTTACAAAACTTATGTAAAGAGTTCTGCTGCTGGACACACAGCTGGAACTACCCAGAATGTATGAAATTCCCTGTTGACAGATAAGTAGGAGCAGAGCAGATGTGGCCTGCAAGGTCAGAGCTAGAGGGACAATTGCTGGGAATGAGATAAGTGAACTGCATTAAGGATGAGTCAAGTAGCATACAACAATAAACAGCACACAGAAGTGCACACAGGCATCATTAATAGAAAATGTTACACACCTTTTGAAGTGCTTGTTGAGATGAACTTCGTTGCAAAAACATTTTGAATAAACAATCTTACTATCAATTTCAGAATAAAAATGAAAATGTTGAAATAATTTCTTAGATGTCCCTTAATACTTTCCATCAATGTATTTACTAAAGGAAATGTGAGACAACACACCATAAGAAGTATGCTATCTTTTGATTGAGAATACATTTCTTCAGGCAAGCACAAAGTAAATCTTTATACTTGTATAAAGTAAATCTTTATATATGAAAGTTATACAATCTTTATATTTGGAAGTTTGTCTGCTACTTTGATGTGAATTATTTTATTCTCAAATCCACCGTTGTGGGTTCTGAAAATTCTCACTTATGATGAAAACAGCCAGCTTATGTGCAGACATGATTCAGGGCAGGGAAGACTGTCACCATTTCGTGCCTGTAGCATTCTCTTCTCATTCCTTGCATTTCTAAAGGCTGGTATTGGCCAGATCCCCCACCTACATTTGACAGAGCTCTGTGTAGCTTACTTAGGGCTCAGCTTACAGCTCTTCCTGTGAGGAACAGCAATTTTGTCTGCCCTGTGTCTGCTGCCTGCTTGCTCCTGTCTATGAAGATAACCTTCTGCTAACATTCCAGCAGGGAACTCAGAAAGGCACCTTTTCAAGAAGGTTGTGCCTGTTAACGAAAGAAATTATCTGAAGTCCCTGTACCATTTCTTGTTTCCCTGAACCACCTGCCATGAATGCACTGTAAGAAATTAAAAGTATTTAATTATCCAAACCATATAACTGCAATATAATGAACTTCAGTATTTTTAGAGCAGATTAATGTAGTATGTAATTTTACTAACAGAAGACCATTTTAAAGTTTTAAATAATAGCTTAGAAGGAAAAGAAAATGACATTAAAATAATTTAAATAGTCTACCATGAATTAAAATTATATTAAATCATCTATTAAAAAATAATTGTAAAAAGTCTTGCTGTTCCTTCAGTTTCAAAAAAAAGTTTAAGCTATGGAGGGGCAACGCAGGAATGTTTCTTACTAGCTCTTTCTGGGATATAATACTGTTGAGTTAACACTGGGGTGACTCCTGAGTTCATAGGAAAGAATACACCAAAGGTGTATTCCTATGGATCTCAGAACTGTGTGATAAGGGAGCCAGAGTTGGGAAGACACCAGCTTGTAGTAAAAAAATAAGCTCTAATGTTTGTATTCATGGTGATGGGAATTAAGTGAGCACATTTAAGCAAGTATCAGACTAGAGAAGAATAAAAATTCCATTTTGACAGCCTTTAAACAAGTGCTGACTGCTGATCATATCCCAGCTTTCTGAAATACACAACCATTTCTCAGATTTTAGTTTTCCATAAACATATGTTTGTTGAGCTTGAGTTATTTTCCATTTATTAAGCACTATTTTCCATTGTATGCTTCTTCGTTACAACTACTATTCAGAGGCAAAGGATTTAAAATACTTATTTACTCATGTAAATGTTTTAAATAAGTAATGTAAAAATCAATAAAGCAAATTAAGTTAGAAGATTAATATTCATTATTCAAAATAAATAAAGGAAAATTGAATATAAAAAAGGCTACTAAAGCCAAATCCCTAACATTTCATTAGCTGCCACCTCTTCATAAAAAACTCGATAAAGCCAGAGAGTGCAACCTTCAGCTTAGTATAACTCAAGTCACCTTTGTCTAGAGAGAATGCAATTGTTCAGTGCTCTGGATATATGATTGCAGAGCAGATGAGGCACATAGTGGGTGTGGGACTGTTTGTGTTGGCTGTCGCTGAGGGACACACCGTGGACACACGTATCACGATATCACATCAGGGAAGTTCTCTGTACACCACACAGCACACAGGGAAAACTGCTGTGGCTTAGGATGAAGGGGCGAAACCAGCCAAGCTTTAAAGTCTTTGCAATAGTTTACAACAGCTAAAAAGTGAAGCAGGAGTATAGATAGGGGTGCATCACTGGTCACTGAATTTGCTAACAAGCGTTAGTGGACATAGCAGAATGGCACTACACATACAGACATTAATGCCATTGTTCAATGGAGGGTCAGAGGCCTCTCACCTGTAGGTGTTACAGCCAGTACCTCTTTCTGACACCCGCAAACAAATCAGAGATTAAGTATATTCTGTGGGTTTTATAGCTTTGATTTCTGCTAATCTCCCATGACTGTGTGTGACTTGAATGGCTTTTTTATCTATTAACAGAAAATTATGCAGCTAGATACTGTTGGGTGACAAAAAAATCCCCAGTAACTGAAAGGGGACTAAGTAACCAGAGGCAGTATCTCTTCCCATGTGCCAATTCAAGTAATGATCTTGATGGGTTATTATACAGTCAGTCACATACCCAAGCTTTTAACCTACATACTAATGAAACTAACTAGAAAAAAGTAAGATTAGTTTCGCATAACATTCAGCTAGATTCCCTCAATTAAATATCATCTTCTCCTATTTACCAAACAGTAAAAAGTGCATTTGCCATAGAAGCTGTGAAACCCACATAATGAATATTCCTTGAGATGTCTCTGGTGTAAGCCCCTATATACAAGTGTGCAACACGCCTTCCAGAAGTGTTTCTGCAGGGAGACATCACTCAGCCACAGCTCCCCTGCAGAAAACAAATCCACAGAGCTGATAACACAGCTTGGGAAGAAGACTGCTGTTTGACTGGTCTGCCCAGGCTGAATGGCACAGTACTCCTGCTCATCAGCAGATCCCTCTGTAAAGGAAGAGACCTCCTCCACCACTGGTCGTGTGTGGAAGTTACGTAGGCAGACATTCACAGAAGAAAAGTTAATGGATTAAAGAGAGAAAAAAAGCCCAAGAGCAGTCACAATTTGATGTTAACTTTTTAGGTTTTTACACTACAATTCAAAATATGCAATGACTGGCCATATAGCCAAAAAAGGTATTAATATGACAGTGATTTAACTTAATGCAATAATCACAAAATAGTTTCTAGGAATAGAAGTGGTACATTCATATAGGGTTATTTTTTGGGGATTTATTTTTTTGAAAGCTCCATTTCTTTAATTCTCAGGTAGGTTTCTGACACTATCTACAGAAAGAAAGCTGTAGGAACTTTAGTGTTGTAAACTCCAAGCTTTTAAAACTTTCTTCTCCTTATGGTACTCTCCTCCCAGTTAGTCACCTTTTTTATCTGGTAACATGTTAGGACCTGAAGCAATGCTTGCATCCCTCATGGAATTCAGAACATAACTCCATTTTTAAACAATGTAAAACTGGTAGAACAGAGACAAGGACTTGGCCAGAAGATGCATTTTCCATCTTTTCTCTACAGAGGAAGAAAATGATTGAAGAAAATGTTAAGTACTTCATCTCTTTTACTGATATTTCGAAGTGGCAATGCATTATGCAATTTATTTTACTTATTTAGTCAAAACTTTTACCATTAAACTGGCATAGAACTGGCATATTATTAGAACACCAAGGTGGCTGCATATTTATGAGTGTATACTCGGGTGTGCCCAGAATCTTGAGCATCATTCTATTGAAATGAGATTTGATGGAAATGGCTTTAAATTCTTGGAAAATAATTTGATCTAGAAGCAAGAAAGCTGAAAAAACTCTAACTGAAATCAGTGTAAATATAATCCATTTAAGATAAATTGCACATGTAACTGAAGAGGACTGTATTTGCCTTTTGCAGGTCAGAACACTGCTGAGAGCACTCCCTGGAACCCTTCTTCAAGCTGCAGTGGCTCTTTCAAGTGCTGCTGTATTCTGGTATTATATCTGAAAAAATAAATGCAGCTTCACTACAGAGATGTGACGTGTCTAGATTTATTATTTTGTAGTCCCAGATGCTTGTCTAGTCAAACTGCCTCCTCCTGAAAGTTGACTCCCTTCAACTTTCAAAATTTCTTTTTCCCTCAGAGGTAGCTTAGCTTGAAACACAGTTATCTTTCCCATTCCATGGGATGCACGACAAGAGTCCCATGGCAAGTTTCCCCGTCAGAACTCAATTCCTTTTAGTTCCTCTTTGTCCATTTTGACCCCACTGGTTTCTAAGGATATGAAAAAAGTAGTACTTTTTTCATGAAAGTAACAACACTTGTGACTGAAAAGCAGAGGAGAGGGGAGAGCAGATTAATGTGGAGAATATCAATTTTGGCAGCTGGCAAATGTGACCTAAAATAGAGTTTCTAAAATTGTTTGGAAAATCGGGTTCTATTGAATAAAGAAAAAATACAGAATAATAAAAAGCACTTAACTAAAATATAAAAGTAAGAAAGGACAAAGTGAAAGAATACTACTTTTATTGTTTTCAGGGTATTGTGACTTTTCAGTTCTTAACTGGTCATTTAATGATCAAGCATTTACCTTATTTTTCAAAACTGAAGTTTTAAGGGTAAAAGCAGGAACTTTCTAAGACATTGTAAGGAAATATTTGTTCCTAGTGAAACAAAAATTTCATGTTGATTTCTATAAAACATGATAACATTTCAGGTTAGCCCAGACCAGATACTTTATTTTACTTGTTAAGTTGTTGAATCCAAATCATATAATTTTATATGTGTAAATAAAGCTCCTGCCTCTTGCTGCCTTCTTGAGACATATTGATCAATAAAGGAATTTATTAACTGTCTTGTTGCCAATTTTCTAAGGTAAAGGACTAAAATAAATTAAATAAATAGTCTTCATTAAAATAAATATTATCATCTTTTATTCATTCATTTTCTTCTAGACGTTTTAGGGATTCTGTAAATGATGAGTGGCTTTTATGGGGGGAAAAAAGAGGTTTTAACTAATTTTTCTCTCCCTTTCTAATAGACTTTTAATGAAAATAGCAATCAATAACAATATCTTTAAAAGCACACAAACCAGTTATCTGATAATTGCTAGAAACAGTTGCAAATTATTCTCAGGCATGTGACACAGAATTTAAAAAAAAAAAAAAAAGAAATGTAGTTGCTTAGGCTATAGTCAAATTTTATTTCACCATAGCAAAGACCTAGTAGCATGTGTTTTGGCATTCTATAATTAAACTTTTCTAAGTCAACTACTTAACTTGTTTGATTTAGTTATAAACTAATTTAGCAGAAATAAATATTCACAACTTCCAAATTAAGTTCTTAGAAATACATGATGAAAAGTCAACCTTGCATCAAAAAAATCAGAAGTCAGTGAAGTGAAAACTTCATCATTGTCTCCCAGTTTGTAACTAGATAAAGGACTGAGGGAAAGGAGAGAGAGCAGAGGTCAAACTTAGATCAGCTTTTCTCCTGCCGTCCATGCAAAATTTTGACAGAAAATTAAAGGGTGGTCATATCTCTTTCCAGAGTATCCAAGTACAGAGGAGCAGGATGAAGGAAAAACAAGTTATTTTTGATCAGAGATCATATAGAGGCAAAAAGAGGCATACCTTTTTCTGCGGCTGGTAAGGGAAAGACAAACGTAGAAACTACAGGCATAATCTCCTCTAACTAAATGTTTTGAAGTTTTGATTATAAGGGAGAGTTGCAGGTGTTCAGCTGACTTCTGAACTGTGTACTGAAGTTCTCTTTCAAGTCTGTTTTTCACCCTTACAGGTGTTTTCTGAACCAAGCTCTTTATCAAGATTTCAGGTCAACACTGCTGAGTAACACGTGTATTCCCCAGTCACAGCACTTCGAAAGGAAAAGGTTGACATGAAGTTTTCCCTTAATGCAAGGGAGGAAGCTGAGACAGAAACAAATCCACCATTTTTCCTGATCATACATATTGTGACCTTCATGGAATCATTTAAGCTCTAGTCTTCCTCTATAAAGCAGGGATAACCTTCACCAGTAACACGAAACGTACTGTTAATGCACTTTCTGTGAGTTGCTAAAAACTTATGACAATGAAAGGGGTGGGTTTAACAGGAGTGAATGGAAAGAGAAATAAGTCGTTAAGGGGAGGCTGCCTCTCCCCTAATGCTGCCCAAGGTGGCACAGTCTGCCAATGGTCTGGTAGAGCACAGCTGGACAGGCTCCATCGTGCATCCCTGAAGGGGCAGTGCTGATCTCACACCTGCCTACAAAAGCACATATAGCTGTCTAATGGTCTTCAGAGAGGGCATTAGACCTCACATTCACATTAATTCTATTATACCACTATAAGGTACTTTCAAATGACTGCAATTAGAACATAAGGGGGGAAAATCTATCTAGAGCACAGCATTAAATTTTAATAGCAAGTTATACTTGTCTGCATTTTATAGTGAAAAGCTATTACTGCAAAGGGGCTGGTCACTTTTAGTTTCCTTTAGGCCTTTGAAGAAAATATGGATCTATATCATGAATTAACTAACTTAGAAGCAAAAGTGTCTGGACAAGACCCTTAACATTTGTTTAGGAGCTTGAAACTGCATGCCTCAATGACAAGTATCTTCTTCATATTATCGACAGCCAGAGAAAAACTAGAAATATGAAACATGTTTGCATTCCTGACTGTCCACACTCATTGTGAAAAAAATCATCCATTTTTTTGGGGGGGTACCTGTCTGTAGTCAATCATATTAACTTTTGCCAGCTTCACTTGGCACATGGAATAATTCTCACCTTCAACCTGCTAGATCTTCTTGGATTAAATTGTCAGGAGGAAATCAGTAGAGGAAATCTACAGCAGATAATTTCTTTACCGTCTTTAATGCTTTTAAAGTAAACTAGAATGTCCTTGCAAATAGATGGCCCTCAGAGAACTGTCTTCTTGTGGAATTAAAGCCAGTCAATTGATGCTCCCTCTGCACTGTGCATTATCCAAGTAGGATGTGATCCTGTGTTCAAACCCACAGCCATCTTGAATTTGTTCTCCTTAACCAAAATTTCATATATGAATGTAGAAACATGGCAGACTCCAGAGCATCTCCCAGAGAAAGCGTTCACACTCTAACATGGCATTTTGCCATAATCCTAAATCTGATTTCATACAATCTGACTGAAAAAATCTTGAATTGATCAAGGCAGGTTGAAAGTCAAACCCTTTGATTCACCCAATATACATATCTGGGGCTTTTTTTCCCTTTAAGTTTCCAAGACACAACAACACTGAGAATTAAAGTATTCAGATCACACATTTTGACATACTGCCTCTACTCAATCTCCACAAACTCCTTTTTTTTCACTTCAGTGTCAGCATATATACAGCCAGAAGATCCCAAAAGTTCACAAAAATGAGAAAGAAAACCAAACCAGAATGAGGTTGGTAAATCTGAAGCAAAGACCAAGCTTCCACCTGTCAGGTAAAGGGCACAAATACTTCAAGACACTACTCAGACGCTTCTTGAGCTCTTATAGCCTCTTCTCACAATAACCAGAAGGAAGTTCATGCTCTAAACATGGCAGTTTAGAAAGCTCTAGAGTCACTATCACTTGAACTATTGTGCTCCACCTTCTCTTTCAGAAGGTGACAGATGCTATTCTCTGTATATTTGTTCCTGCCTAGGTATCTCCCTCCATTCCCATTTCCCGTTTATTGAAAATACTTGAAGGAGATCACTTGGAAGCCCAGTATATTGTGCCAATAAATAAAGAGATGCCCAGAACAGACTGAAAATCTGAGATGTATGTCACAGTTTCCTTTTCCAAGATATGTGTGTACATACAGCATTCAAATGCTGAGACTAACACAGTAAACACACGTGTTCTTAGATGAATCACAAGTGGAGCACCATTTGTCATCTGGAAAAGCCAGTTACTGATCTGTTTCCCCTGTTTAGCTTTTCTACCTTTATGATATTGTGGGCTATCTTACTACAAATCAAGAACTATCCCATTTGAATGAGAATAGAGATGCTTTTAAAGCCAAGAGGAGCTGATTTATTTAAATATATATATGTGTGTGTGTGTGTGTGTGTGTGTGTGTGTGCTTGTGTGTGTGTGTGTGTGTGTGTATCTATTAGATGAAAAATCAATGAGAGCATTTTCTTTCCAAGCTATGGAGATTCTGGCTCATTTGGCCACACTCACATTTTGATGCAGAATTTTGTTGGTCCTATGTACAGTCAGGCACTGTGCATCTTCAGATTGTGGCTATGCTGGGTAAGAACTAAAAGTAAAACTATGATGAATTTCAAATTAGTTTCCGGGATTCTATTTCATTTTGGTATTTTAAAAACTTTACCACATAGTAACGCAGTTTCTCTTACACTACCCTACTTGCTGGGCAGAATCAGGGAAATATATATGTGAATCTGATAAAGGAAAAAATTTTAAAATCACATGGTTTCATTGCTGAAGGTGTTCTGTACAATGTGTGTCAGGGGACTGGTATTCACTCTGCTTCAGATTTTGCATTCCTGCTGATCCTGGTCATTGAAACCACCAGCTAGTCACACAGCATCATACTCAGAGGAAACCCTTTCAGCCTGAATTCACAACCCCAGGTCTTACTAAACCTGAAAGCTGCTTCCTTCATAACATTTCCAAATTTTAATATGCTTTTGCTTTTAACCTGCTAAAGGTACCTTCTGAAGTCATTTTTCTTGTCCTGGCAGCACTCAACAGCTTCAGTCTTCCTATGCTGTCTAAAAGGAGTCTCATGGTCTACTTCCCCACTGAGCTTCACACTGACCATCACTCCTTCAGCTTTGCGTCTCTTGCATTTTCTACACTGTCTCCTCAGCATCATCTAGGCAAGAGTTTATTTTTTCAAAGACCCTAGTCTGTCAAGCCATAGCTTTTCTACCAGGAATATACTGAGACAAGATTGGGAATTATCTGCATGGAACTTCTCTTCACCAATTGTAATAAAAAAGTTGTATATAACAGGGATGTCAGTAAGAGTTGGTTATGAATTTTTGATTCATCCATGACAAAGAAAAAATCTGGGGGACAAAAGCATAAATAACTATAAGATAGATCTGAAAAACAATGCAGGTCTGTAATTCCAAGACCTCCTTCTTTGTGTAAGTCAGGCAATAACACACAGCACAAGCACAAGGATATAGACAATATCCACTTCTGCTTACAGATGTCTAAAATTACCCTCATTGCTTGTCTCTCTGTTTTTATAGCATTTGGAAGGTAAAATGGATGTCTTTGTTAATAAAAAAATATTAAAACAGATTAAGCTGCAGAATGGCAAGTGAAATCTCTTTTCTCTGGTGTTTAACAGCCACAGGTGTGTGACCTGGGATATGCCTTCCCAACACAAACATGCTCCTTCAGATGACTGCGAATCTTGAAAGTTACTTCCTGCTTGTCCTGGCTTCCAGGTTTTCTCAGTGAAACACGGATAACTCATATTGACATATTGTCATTGGATACTGCTGGGAACCTGGGAAAAATCAGACTTGAAGCCTTGGGTTTCTCAGGCTGCACAAGGACAAGAAATTATAACAATGATTATGCACTTGCAGGGTGCATGAGAGCCATGTGAGAGTCTCATGATGTTTTGCAGAAGGCCCGTTTTCAAAGAGGTGTTGCCTTCTTGGACCAATGAGTCTTTTCTATTTTGTTTTGCACGAACTACCCTATATATGTGCAGTGTTTCTTTAAATAAAGCTCTCTTTCTGCTTCTCTATTGCAGGAACTATGTTCCTATTATCCTTTTCGCTGCTCTCCTATAGCCAAAATGCAACAACATATCTGCCAGCTGAGCTTCTCATCCAAGCCCCTCTGTTTTCCTACGCCACGTGCAGTGAAGAGCCTGAGAGATTATGATGCATGGAGGCAGGAACAGACACATCCACCCTAAGTGAGAGTGAGAAAGGGAGTCAGTCATAAAGCAAAAGAGACAGAAAATCCTCTTATATGATAAAAGTTATCAATAACACCCAGGTCATGAGGAGAAGAGAGACACAGAGTAGGAAGAATGGCAGCAGCACTCTCTGAAGTGTGTTCTCTTTAGCAGGGCTAGAAGTGGCCCTTACCTCCAATATCCATAAATTGCAAAGATGGCTGTAGTGGAAAAGATAAGTATATATAGACAAGAACAAAATTTGCATTGCCTATATATGCAGCATATTGTGGGGTATAGAAAAGTATGTAAGATTAAAAAAATAAAATGCAGTCAGTGTCAACATAGGTCAGCTAAACAGTTTTTTCACTAGGAAAAAAAAATACCTTCAGCCAGCTGTATGTTTTATCAAGGCATAATGCCAATACCTGGAAATCAAAATAACAGTGAAGATAAGGCACTAGAAAATTCTCTGAGCTACTGCTTTTAAGACTTCTCTGTGACATTTAGCATCCAGCCTTGCCTTGTTCTCTCCCAAACCTCAAATTCCATCTTTCTCATGAGCAAACATAAGAAAGAAATAAAGAAAGGAAACTGGAGATGAAAATAACCCTGGTTCTGCTGCAAGTCAGGTAATATCTTCACATTCTGGTAATCCTTCATCCAGTCTTCCCAATTCTCATGCATAAACAACAATACACATAACACCAAAGTTCCATCTGTTAGCAAGGCTGTTACCAGCTGCCAATTATTTTTTACAAGATAAATTGTGGCTGTCACATGGTCTTAAATGAAAAAAATTAGATGAGAAAAGAATATTTTGTTTTATTCATCTCTGTTTTGTCTTTATCTGTTGAAATACAACAGTTTCTGTTTTCTCAGCCTCCAGCAATTAGAGTCGGCATCTGAAATGCTGAAAATGCTTTCCCTCAAATCTTTTATTGCGTTCTGTGCTATTTTTCTGTCAACAGCCACTTTTTTTTTGCACAATCCTTTTGATAAATATGGAATAATCTTAGGATTTTGGAGGAAGCAATTCTGCACCTATCATGTACATTTTAGCTTATAGACCAATCTGGGAAAGCAGAAAGAAACATTTATTTTGAAGAATAACTATTCTCCCATTGCTAGAAAAACATCTAATCTGAAACACATTGACTTGTTTTTATAGCTACACAAAACAAATATTAAATTTAAAAATGCTGCTCTAAATGGCTCATATCGAGTGATTTTGCCTTTTTAATTACAAAATCATTAACACTTTATCTCAAACTATTTTATACACTGTTTTAAAGTAACATAGTAAAGAAAAATAAAGAAAACATTTTTTTCTTGTAGAAAAGTTAACTTTTCAGTAACTTTCAGGGAAAATCTATGAGATCTATGTGGAAAGCATTTTCTCTCATAAAAAGACAGAGTACTTTTTGAATCTTAAGAATCTTCCTCAAATTTTAGCAGTTTCAGATACAGACAGGCAATCTTGTAATTTTCCATGTTGTCTGCATGTATTGTACTGATGTTTCCCTTTTTTTCCAATATATTCCCATTCTTACTGCCTTCACAAATTTTCTGCCTTTGTCTCCTGTTATCCAAAACCAGATGGGCATCTAAGATCTCAGACAGAAACTGATTGTTTTGTGGTAGTAGAGTTATTTCCACTTCATTTCCCTTTTTTCTGCTTATGTCAAAAGAAAAGGCTAAAACAGGAAACCGTGATTTAATTTCAACTGTATCTGAGCAAACTGATTTAATTTAAAATGAATTATAAATTAAGTATCTACACCCTGCTTCTCTCAGCTAAAATAAGCAAACATATTTTATTTTAAAATCATGTAAGATGTGCAGCATACTACAAATAGCCAAGTTTCTTGCAAGATTCAGTTTGTTTTTAGAAAGGAAATGCATGTCTGTTATTATTAGCAACAGGAAGAACAGTACAAGCTTACTCTATACTGTCAACATATGTAAGAATTGCATTTTGGTGGGGAAAAACCCTCTGGACAGGTTATGTTTATTGTCCTCCAATTCTTGATCTTTTGGTGGAGCTCCCATTCAAGATGTAGTTGTATTATGCCTGTAAAAATACTGGGTACTTTATGGACACTTTAGATCAAAAGTTCACAGTCCAAGCTCAGTAGACCTAACCTAGAGCTAGCTATCACAAGTATGATGGTCCTTATCCAGCAGTGATCCTTATCCAGCTCAATAAATTGTTGTTTGGTTTTTTTTAAAACTGGAATAAGTAAAAGAAACCATTGCTTACTGTTTTAAAGATTAGGAAGAATTCAAAAATCAAAATCAGGAATTAATGACACAAACTAAGAAGTGAAAGGATGACATCACATCATCACTCTGCACTATAAAGACTTTAAAACTTGCAGAATACCTGACAACAATGAAAGCATCCTCAGTCTGGACAACTATTTCACTGCAAAGCCATCACAACCCTCACATGAAGAAAACAACTTGCCCCACAACACCCTTGAATTTGGGGAAAGTACAAATCTTATGCTCGGTACTGATGGTATAGCAATGGAGCATGCTGCAAATCAAATGATGGCTGACAAACTTTATGACTGAGGATTCCTTGTCTTCTCCCTCAAGATATCAGTGATACAAAAGCTGTGTGCTCCAGTTTGCATTGTTCAAAGTGTCTTGGAAGTATTTAGTCTTCAAGGCTTAAGAAAACTTCTAAATGTTCTAACTTCTAGACTCTCAAGTCTCAGAAATGACAAAACAAGATATTGACAACACCTTAATTACTTTCTTAAAAACTCATGGCAGCTGAGTAAGTCTCTTGAGACACAGTTCTTGATTTCAGAGCAATTATTATGGTTTCCTATTGGCAAAAGGAACATACAAAAGCATTCAGAAATATTCATAGTACAGGCAGATCCCTTGGGACCTACTTGTGTACTTGGTGTCAACAACAGGGATTTGATTTTTATGACCCCTGAGGATCAAGGCCTGAAAGGGTGAGACAGCATTCACCATCTGCTTGGGATAAAAGCATCCTGCCAAAGAGCTGGCCAGGCCTGGTGAGGAGAGCTTTAAACTAGGAATAATACAGAAGGAAGGCAATAACCCACAGTCAGGTGAAAAAGCAGCGGATCTGGCTGACAAGCACTTTTCACGTGCCTCCACACAGGTAATCAGTCATGAAATTTATGGTAATTCTTTCTGCCAGTGAGTCACAGTGATGCTTCTGCAGGGTGCACAGTAGAAGTCTAGGATTTTCTGGCTCAGCTTTAACAGAGATATGTACACAGATCCCCAGAGTTTTGCCACAATATAATACACAGCATAAATAATTTTCAAGTTCAGTACACAAATTGTCTTTCTGTTCAGACTTAGGAGACTTTCAGGAAACAGCAACCAATGCCTTCATAGGTTGCCTGAGTTTTCTCAGCATTTCTTGCCATTAGTCAAAGTTCTGACATTTTTGATCTTACCACATCTGCAGTAAGAGACTCCATCAAGACTTCTAGGAACAGCTTTGCTGGTGATCTGGTGCTCAGATATTGCAGCTGTTGCTAGCAATATCAAATTAAGCACGAAATAAAAAAGATAATTATAAGATGGTCAGGGAGGAGTGAACTTTCCAAACTCAACAGAATCATGTGGATTGACAGTTTGCCCCTTTCGCATGCAAAAGGTCACATACACATCTGAAAGAAAAAAAATATCAGTCTGGCTGAGGCATCTCTGCAGCTTTCTGTACTAGTTCTGCTTAAACCTGAGTTGGACAAAGCACATACACACTCATTTACTGTCAGTTTATCCTGGCTTCTTGCTCCTTTCCAACTATATGACCATTCTTTAATATCTTTTTTGCAAACTGTCATCAAATGTCTAGCCATTATCCATTCCACAGTACACCTTGATTTGGCCTTTCCAATTCAAAATATCTTGATAATCTCTCTTAAAAAAGAACATAAACTTAACCGTAGGTCTGACTCAGATGCAGCTTGTTTACAATCTGTGAAAACACCTTTACTTTCATAGTATCTCAGGCATTTTTAAAAATAGCTAAAGGAAATTACCCCTCCACTAATTTTGGTTCCAGTAAATTAAAAGCCTTACATTCAAAGCCTCTACACAAAAATACAGCTATGACTGAGAACTGAATAATACCATATGTAACAACTCCTAAACATGAGATAAATCTTTGAAGGAGAGAAAGTCTTCAGTAAGAAAATGTTAGTTCATTTGTGTGTTCTGAAAAAAGAACATATTTAATCCCAATACTAAGAAAACACTCAGGATATCCAAAGGCAAACTAATTTATGCTCTCAGTTACTACAATACCAAGCACAGACAGTGTTTTACGTTGCTGTTAGGAGAAATACTGTTACATGGAAATACACTACATTTCCAGAGTGAAAGTAAACACATTCCATACAAAGAGGTCCTACAGATTGACACTGAGTTTCAGACTCTCAGGAACTCAAGTCAGGTCATATGAGTTCTACCTACATCTTATTTCTTTTTTCTTCGCAGTGCATAAAAATAAAAGATGCTGATCAATCTGGTACACTGCAGTAAGTCCAAACCAGGAACAATTTAACTGTGTGCAAAGACTAATTAAAAGCATGTTGCTCATGTAAAGAGTAACTCACTCAATGTAAATCAGCACTAAACAGTTGGCTGACTTTGAGTCTAAATTTTCCACCCCCTTTCTCTGCAGCAGAGGGAGAATTGGGACAGTTTAAAAAATCCCAAAAACATCTTGGAAATATAAGATGGCAAAATGGAGTGACTACCATTTACACTTAAATACCACAGACTTTGCTTGACATTTCCATTAAAAAACACCATCTAAAAAATAAAGTTATATATCACTGACAATAATCTCTTTTCTTTGCACATATATGTGTTCAGCAAGACACAACTAAGCAGTTACATCTCTCCCTCCTAAAATGTGTTTGACCACTTGCTTATTCTCTTAACATCAATGTGCCAAACTCAGGAAAAACATCACTCAGTTCATTGTGTACGGAGGAAAACAATGGAAAAAACATAAAAGTTTAGGTACAGTTCCAAAAACTCCATGTTACAGTTCTGAAAACTTCATGTTACATCTTTCTTATCACTGACTAGATGTGCCATATAAACATACGTAGACACAGAAATTATTGCATGTATTTCTCATGCTAACACTTATAATGAAACATGTCTGTATGCTTAACTCTTGTAAATGTAATGAATATATAAAATGAAGAACTAATCTAGAGGGATCCCTAAGGCTGTGAGTAAAAGGTGGTCCAAGAGGGGAAGTTTGTGTTTGGGGTGTGATCGTCTTTGGTATGCATAATTTTAAAATATTTTTTAAATATAGGTCATATTTTAAGATGCTGTCCTGTAGGCAAAAGTTGCACGGATCTAGGGAATTTAACTTTTTTTTTTTTTTCAATAAATGTCTCTGTGTCATGCCATTCTTCACCCTGCCTCATAGAATGACAATCTGCTCTCTGGAAAGCAGTCAATGTGCTGTGCAAAAGAGTGATGTCTGAGTCCTTTCTTGCAGACTTTCAACGGGGAATGAGGGAAAAAAAAAGCCCTGAGAGGACAAGAGAAAAATAAACTTATAACGTTGTGATTAGGGTGACATAACACTGCCCAAGGGAACCATAGTTCCTGGGTAAGTCACTGTAGCTAAAGGTCTTGAATGTACACTCTTTATTTTTCAAATGCTTGGCTTGCAATATTTGTCTAATCTACCCCCTGACAATATTTGAATTCATATGCATAAACATTTTTCATTACTTGAGGTATTAAGAGCTTAAAATTTTCCTGGTGAGATCTGATTTCTTGGCTGCTTAACTGTATAAGCATTCATAAAGTGTAATTTCTAAAGGCTAAAAACATGTTAAACTTGATGGAGAGCATTGTGGTTCAGAGGCCAGACTGGAATGGAAGCCTTTGTGTCCAAGCTGTTAAATTGTCTTAGCCCCCAAAGCAAGGCTGCAGCAAACAAGGTGCCCTTGGTCATGGTCCCTGACCTGTGCTATTTGACACAAGCCAAAATCATGAGACACTGTTTTGTTTTGAGTTTAAGGGATTGAATTCCAGAATTTGAGGATGTCTCCTAGCATGCTAAAGTTACTGGCATGGAAGTAGCCCCCACTGCCTGGCCATTATGGTCCAGGTTGGATCATTGTTTGCAGGACAACAGAGGAAAAACTGGAACCAGCCTACCTCAAGCCCTGTAAATGTTTGCACCCAAAATGGGAAGCTCAAATGATTAAAATCAAAATTGATCAGCCTTATTGTAGCATTGTTAAGCATAACTTTCTCAGAAGTGAAGAAACTATTTCTATGTGTTTTCAATCTGGGCTACAAGCTCAACAAACGCCGTTGAAGCACTTTGGGATACACGCAGTGTGCACATCTTTAAAATTGCTAATAGGACAATCAACTGAAACCAAAGTAATAATAGACAGGGTCAGGCAAATAATGAGCTGTGCTGTAATTCTATAATTTACATTATTACTCATAAATCAGTTATTTGTGATAATTATATTTAACAATTTTCCTAGACTACTAAAATTGTGAAGATCGGTCTTGACACATGCCAATAATGTTGTCATTTTATTACAAAAATGAGGTCTAAATTATTTACAAATCCCTTGACTTCTATTGACTCACTAATAAGAAACAAACTTCAACACCATCATCTGGTACTCACTATTTTGATGTGTCCCTTCAGACAGATAAACTGATTAACCTTGAGGGAACCCCACATGCATTGCCTTCACTTGAAATAGTAAATTAATGAATTTCGTTTATTCGATTAAATCTGGTTTTTACTTCAGCTATGTCCTTAAAATCAGCTTTGACTTTTATTTTTTTACTGTCGACACATTGTGAAATATTGTATACAGGAGTTCAGAAAAAAGTGAGCCAAAATACAGCCATAAACTGGTACTCAACTCTTCTCCTTAAAAATTCCATTAAGTAAAATTAGACTTTCATGTTACATCCATTTGACACTTTTTTTTTTGACTGTGCCATAGTAAACAATGGCATATTTGATTTATTTAAATGTTAGGACTGGTATCTGCAATGTTCCTTTTTCTTTTCAAGCTGATATGTTTAATAAGTATATTATTGTTACAGTTATTCTTCAAAAGCAAAGACATGTTCTGGACAGCATTTATTTCAATAAAAACATTCCCAGGGAAAAGAAACTAAAAAACAAACTGTTAAATGAAAACTAAAGAACGCAGACAGAAGCTTCAGATTTCAATTAATTTTATAATATTATTACTCATAATTCTGGTCATAACTTCCACTTTTTGCTTTTGCATCTCCCAGAGTTTATAATAAGTATCTGCTACTCTGTGGGAAAGAGTTTCTGGTAAGCTA
Organism: Cichladusa arquata; assembly: GCA_026413545.1. Taxonomy (NCBI): domain Eukaryota; kingdom Metazoa; phylum Chordata; class Aves; order Passeriformes; family Muscicapidae; genus Cichladusa; species Cichladusa arquata. The sequence goes on from JAOTQP010001652.1 coordinate 44,701,843, forward strand.
TAAGCCCTGTTTATCCACAGCTCTATTCTCTGAGGTGGAAAAAGTTCAGCACAAAGTAGGACTTTCTCTGGAATTGTATTTGAAAAATATCCCATTAACTATTACTAAAGTTTCTTTACATGCAGAGCTACAGAGTGACATGTGAATAGATGCACACGAGCAATCAGTGATGTTGTTTTCAACCACAGGCTTAAACTATAACAGATCAACATTAATTGGCTGTTCTCAGTAAACCTGAGAGGAGTTTGCACACACTTGATACATGGAGAACATTTCAAAAGAAATACAGACTTTGATAGGTGTATAACTTTCTGCTTAGATTATTCAAGCACATCACTATTGGGTAGGCACATGTCCCTTTCTGTCTTAATCTGCCATAGCTATTGAAACTGGTGCCACCAGTGCCATGTCTTTTAGTACATTGGATTACAAATGTGATATCTTCCTATTTTACCCTGTTAAATGCTGCAGAAAGACAGTGACATCATTTTAGACTCTTTCACTTCCTAAGGAACAGAATATCAACAGATTAGTTTTTCTCTTTGATGTCAAAGAGCAGCAGGTTGGGTGTGATGGGTTACTCTGAGAATACACAACATGGGAGTTATGACAGAAAAACTCAAAGGTGTATCTTTGACTTAATAGCAAACACTAGAGGATGTACCTTCACTCACTGGATCTGTCTGCAAAGACAACACTCCCTTAAAGTCTCGAAAGAGATCTTGGAGGTCAGCTCCAGGATCTGGTTATAGGTCACGTGAAGTAGAACTGAAAATGTGAATCTTGTTTAAGAAAATTTTCCAGTAAAATTCTTAAGTTCTTACTGACATGAATATAAATACAGAAAAAACAAATGCATTTCCACAAAAGAACATTTAAATACATTCTTAGCTTAGTGACAGCAATTCTATATATATATATTCTATATTCTTTTCCACTTAACCTTTTTCACCTTATTACAAGAGTTCAAGCAAAGTTTTTGATGTTTTAAGAGGTTTCTAAATCAAAAATTCTACAACAGCTAAAAGACAAGTAGGGAAATAGTTGTGAAATTCTGCAATTATTTTTAATACTCTCTTTTTGGAATGCACAATCATGCTGTAAATTTTCATCTGAGTTCTGAGAAGCAAAAAGTGTTTATGAGTCATACAAAATGCAAAAGGTAAACTATCAGACAACTATCTACAGACAGATCTATGACTCAAAATTTCTTAAAGTCTATTTGAATCTCCTATTGATCTTTATCTTCCACTGAGATTTTTTTTTCTCTCACGTTTACAGTCCTCATAGTACATGGAGAAAGATGAACTATCAGCCCTATTTCTGAAATCTCTTCTGTTTGCTTCCATCTGCATTCTGTCAAAATTGCTTGGTAAGAATAATTTGATCCCAGATGACCATGTAAATCTTACTGAAAAATTAAAAATCTCTTACAGAGACCAATGTGTATGTAATAATGAGTTAGGCAGAAACTGAAACAGCACAAAATGATGTTTTTTTCAACTCCTTAACTGAAAATCAATTTTTTTACAAAAACATTGATTACAACATTCAAGATAAATCACTTATTACAAATTTGAAATACTAAACATGTTAAGCATTTTCTCACATTGCTAAGGCTTTCATGGTTAAATCTGAACTTACTGAGCAAGCCCACTCAAACCAACACTTTGGTTCATTTTACCAGTTTGCAGCAAGCTTTTTTAAAGTCCAAAACTTGTACTTCTCCTATGCCCTATTATCTTGTCAGCTGAAACTTTCTTCAAAGCTCTGAATTCTGCTCACTGGAATGGGGGGCATTCAGCATAATCTGTGTGGATTCATGGCAATCTATGTTTAACACCACAATGGAAAAGGAAAAGCTGCAGAGCAGGAGAGAACTGATATTGCTGAACAACAGACAGGAGAAAAGATCTTGTTTCTGAGCAGCAGAAGATTGTTTTTTAAGCAGAAGGTACCTAGTAATTTCAGGATCTGGAGGTTAACACCTTACTTCCACTGCATTCCCTACTAGGATTGTTCCCTCACCTGCAAGGTGGTTATGCCTTTTCACTCCCAATGTGTGTTCAGCTTTCATTGTACAAATGTCCATGACCTCTCGACTAATCACAGCAGGTCAATGTTAGGCTACAAGTAAATGCCATTCGTGTAAAAACGAAAAAGAAGAAAGGTGCTCCATCCCTGCAAGGGTTCAAGGCCAGGTTGGATGGGGCTCTAGTGAGCAGGGGGGTCTGGAACTAGATCATCTTTAGGGTCCCTTCCAGCTCAGGCCATTCTGAAGGAGAAGAAAATACTTATGAAGGATAATGGAAGTATTTATTAAGGGATTACAAATACTGTAGAGAAAAAAAGAAACCAATTCATAACCATCAATTTATCTTTTGACATTACAGGATACTTAATTCTCTAATTACTTATATTTTCAATAGGTTTCCAATTTAAATGGAGCTTAGAAGGCCCTCACTATCAGGGTGTCACTTGCATAATGTTGAGTAGTAGGAGGAGACTCATTTTTCTGATAACCTTAACTTTTCTTTACAATGTTCTTGATATCCAGAGATTTGAGGCGTGGAGTTGAGGTAGGAATAGAAAAAAGATATGGAATGATCAAGGAAGAGTCCTGACAGTCCAACATCTGATTAAACAAAATGCTCTTTTAAACCCATTATGCCACAATCCACTAACATACATTTATACCAAGGGCTAGTGAAATCAAATTTATATTATTAAGACACAGGCTAGAAAAGTAGAGTGAAAAAACTGAAAATCTGCACAGGACAGACCTTGCATAATGCATATGCTTTATTCATTAGGATCTAGCACATTCAACTTGTTAGAATTATTTTACAATGCTGAATGACAAAAAAAAAAATAGGAAGAGTTTAATGTTTTTATACTTTCTGTAGCAACTCCACTGGAGATAGATCAAACATTGTCTTCCTTCACGTCTGTAAATGGCAACAATCAAATAAAAAATGCATATCTAAAGAATCCTGAATGGGAATCTGTAGAAGTGCCAAAAAGTGAAATAGAGTCTGGATGTCCCCTAACTTGTGGTAAATACATTTTTCATGGCTCTAAGATTATGCATTATGGGAGGTGCTTCTGTAACTTCATATTTTTGTTGTTTGGAGGATGGGCTGAAACAGTGCTGCCAGTTTCTCTTCCTGGGATAATGAGTGATGTGGATAATGTGGAATTGGTGCAGCCTATAGATTATTTTATGCATATATATTGTCCTAGAGAAAAGAAGTGCAGATCTCTGGCTTGGCACTTTATCATAAAGCTGTATGGTTTCCTTTACATCACTCACTCTTGTAAATGAAGTATATTGATTAAAATTAACACCATTTTCGTTGTAAAGCAACACTCTAAAAGTAAGCTTTGTGCTTCCTCAAGAAGTTTTCATTCCTCTTTCCTCAGCTAATGTGCCCTTTCTTGAAGGGCAATGCAGAGCAGGAAAAGGCAAATATTACTTTGGGTTCATAAGAGCTCCTGCCACAAAGGCTTTCAAAATAGCTGTTTTATGCACTGAGAGAAAGCAACATAAAACTTTAAGGCTCTTTTTCATCTAAGTAAAATATGCCTATTTCTCTGTCTGCTGCTGATTTATGAATGGTAATAGTGAGAGCATTATAGTGGCAATGAAATGTCTGTGATGGCTTATTGACAGGAAACCCTCTATAGACAAAATCAAACTTTGAGACTCCAATGTGTGTCACTGGCCACAGGAGACAAGACTCAGGAAGACTTCAAGTTTTCTTTTGTTCAGAGCAGGCACCTCTAGCTGTCATTAAGCAAACTGAGGATATGGTTATTTTAGAAGTTGGAGAAAAAGGACTTCAGGCCCAAGAGAACTGGTCTGGTTGGAAATTTTACACTCCCCTGGTATGAAGCAACAGGTATGGGCTGAAGGGTTTCACCAGTGCAGAGAAAAAGGCCACTGAACTTTGTTCATTACCCAGAAAAGCCACTCTCCACTGTCATTTTTGAGATATTCTATAAACAGCATTATACATTAGTAGTTTTGCTGCTGTTTTCATTCTCCTGCAAAACAACAAGCCAAGTGAATGCACAATTCTCGTGTAACAATGAACTGACTCACTTCAAGGTCTCAGTACTTTTCTTTGTCTATACTTGTGAACATGAAACTCTCATTGATGATGGTTTTTTATGTCAACCAGGATACAAAATATATACAGAAGTCATACAATAGTTATTTGCAGTTCCAGCTTTTTTTCCCCTACTACCACAGGAGACGACAAGCAGAAAATTCCAAACAACCCAAATCAGTGAATTGTGCATGTCAGCTAAATAATATTTGCTGATTGAAGTAGATGGGAAATGAAAGCTCAAGAAGCAAATCTTTAACACTATTCCTTTTTGACTGAGGAGTTGCTTTTTTAGCTCTATCATTCCACGTGAATTTTGTGGGAAAAAAATCCAAGGGTTTTGAAAAGTCTGTGAATACAGTCAGTTTCCATAGTTTCATGCCTGAATCCCCAATATTTAAAATCCAAAACAATGTGTTTTGCAAGAGAAGGATGAATGCTGCACATGTTGTATGGGTGCACTTTAATAGGAAACATCAGTAAATGACAGACAGGGAAAATGATGACAGAGAAGACTAGAAAAATGCTTAGATGAGTTTGCATAGCAATTGCAATCCTGCTGCAGCTAAAGTATCCCTTGTGCAAAAAATATCTCTGCATTTAAATGAAGTGTGGAAATAGCTAGGTTCTTTTCTGCTTTACAGTGTCCTGGGTATACTACTTTGATCAATGTAAAATAGAACCAATCTTACCTCTTTTGAGACTTCTCATTTCTGTGGCAGTTTTAACTACCCTGTTAAATATCTTTTTCAGAATCTGCCTCTGTAACTTGACGACTGGGAAACTGACCTTGAAAGACAGAGGAAAGTCTATGTACACATTGTGGGGAGAAGGGAGAAAAAAGGGAGTTACCTGGAAGAACCAAGGAGAAATAGTGTAACTACTGTTTCACAGATACTTACCATCTTTTCTGACTTCCTACAGACCAATATATGCTAAACACACCAGTGTGAATCCATGTGGCCTCACTTGTATGCACTTTAAGAAATAAGCTTCATTTTCTTCATCATTTGACCCTTTCTCTGCCCTGCAGTCACTTTCAATATTTCTGCACTCTTCTTCATTACAATCCCCAAAAATTGCAATTAAGGAATGTTTCATGTATACTGGTAATGATTTTGAACAGCCCAGAGTAACCTGTCTCTCAAAACTGCCACAATTACTTAAAGCTTGAAGTGCTTGAAGCACTTAAAGCCCACTTTTCAGCTGTTTATCAATGTTTTATAAAGGCTAAATTTTTTTAAAATGTGTGATTGTGTAATGTTTGTATAGGGACAATGAGAAAATAGAGCTGCTTTTCTTTTTTTGTAAAGGGAGCTGTTGTGAGTTGTTTTGAAAGCCTAAATATCTCCAAAATGTCATGCATGTCTCCTTATCAGAATATTTTCAGATACCTTAAGTCTTTCATTAAATTATCATGTATTTTCAGAGCATTAATGGGAATCAGCATTTGTGCTTTGCTAAGTCAATAAAACAAACAGTGAAGTGTTATCACAAGCTGCTGGATGTCAGGATGCTTCACATTTCACACTGAACAAAATCACATTAGCCAGGGAATGTAGGAAAGACCTCCATTCAAATTGTCTCCAGCAGGAATGGGAACAAGCTGCTCCCTTTATATTCTTGAAGCAACCTGAACCAGGCTGGCCCTGCAGCCACAGCCTCTCACAGATGCAAGGTATGGCTGATGACAAGAATCTCACTTCAGGGACAGATTGGTGCTCCTGAGCCACTTGTCCCAGGGGGCTCCGAACCTTGTCATTATCCTTTTTGACCACAGCAGGGTGGCTGTGGTGCCATTTGTGCACCAAAGATTTAGAACTTTGCCTTTGGACTGGGAGAGACACTAATTTTCAATCAGTGGCAAGGCTCGAGCTTGCCCTGACAATCTAAATCCATGAAAGAAATTACTCCTCTAGGATGGTGTTAGTAACTTGAGAGTGAGTACAAAAAATGTGTTTGGTCCCTCAATGCTAGACTCATGGGGACATTTGCAGTGACTGCAGCTCAGTGACTTCATGGAATTTCTTCCTCTATTTATTTCTTCTCCTTGTTTAATTAGAAATTTCATAGCCATAACCTCGCTATAAAATTTAATGCTGTCTGGAGGTAACTGAGGTTTATGTAAATTTTTATGATGTACTAATGGCTTGAATAGAACTGAAACTGAAGACTATTTCGTAAAAGAAACTGAAGACTGCTAATGAAAGATCTCTAGAGTCAGCATGGAGAGAGACAAGATTGTCTTTCACCAATATAACTCTAAGCTGAGCTAGTATACTTTCAAATATAACATTTAAACCTTTGACTATTAACCAAAAAAAAAATAATATATAGCTATAGCTTCCCATACAATTCCTGAGCTAAACTTGGTAGAAGGAAAGACTTCAATATACTAGTTTTCTTCAACATTTTGAACTTCTTCTATTACAATATGCTCAGGTCATTTGGAATTTTAATGCCTGGAAATAATGCCTTTTAAAAGTGCCGAAGAATTTTGGAGAATTAATTCCTATTAGAGCAGGTGAGAATACAGTACCTTTGGGAAAGATAATGTATAACAGTTCTTTGCCTTTGAGTTCTTCTCTTCATAAGAAACCCATCTGATCACCATCTTAACATTTTATTACACAGTAACCAGTCACCGAAATTCTTATTTCTATATTTTATGTTGCCACTGAACTGAGCAAGGATCAAAAGCAATCACTTTTAAAGGAACTGCAGTCATTTCACTCCCACAGTATTTTATCTTCTCTGCTTTCTCCTTCTCCTTTCTTCTTCCATTAAAATGTTGTTATTGTTGGGCTTCAAAGTCATTGGATTTCAACCAAGTAAAACCACGTCTTTCATCACAGAAAACTATTCCCTTCAATGACCTGAAGATTTTTATGATGATTTATCCACCAGGAGAGGGGGAGAGGGAGGAAAATCATATTAATCTAGACTTATAAAGTTATGATTCAGTATTCTGGACAGCCTTAAACAGCTCTCAACAGAAAAATTAACTTTCTTTTGATTTCAACAAATTTTGACTAAAGCCCTATATGAGCAAAAAATATGCAGTGTGTCTTGCTGGATTCAAAAACCTTTCTGCCTCTCCTTAGGATAACTTTCATAGGGAATTAAAGGTTTTTTCTTTTGCACTTCAAATATTTAGTTTACTTGTCCACACGATCTCTTAGTAGTCTCCAGGATGTGACCCCAAGAAGGAAGACTTGGCAACTGTTAAAGCACTTTATCTATCTATCTATCTATCTATCTATCTATCTATCTATCTATCTATCTATCTATCTATCTACTATACTATATACTATATATACTATATATACTATATATACTATAGAGGTAAGATAAAGAGTATTTGAGGAGCAATAGTAGTTTTGCAAATTAGCTAATTTTTTCCTGCTACTGGAAAAATTCCCTTTGAAGCTAAAAGCCAAGTGTATTCAGAAGATGGAAGGGGGAGAAAATGCTTTGAGTGTGCCTGTAACCTCTGATTCAATAAGTGAATATTTGTGGCCAGGGCCAGTGCTCGCACTGAAATTGCAATGGAGCTCTATGCTTCAGATAAGAGCACTCCCAGGTGGTCTTAAAAACCCATCAAGAGAGGATTTTCTGTCTCCATGGTTAAGCTATTTCCACTTTAATAACTGACAAGACATGGAAAACTTACATATGCAATTTGTTTGCAAAGGCATGCAGCCAGAGGAAATGTCAACATTTTACTACAGAAAAACCCTAATAACGATATAGGTAACCAAAATATTTAAAGTAGAGAAAATATCATCAGGTAAGAGCTTTAGGATTTGTGTATGTGTGTGCAGGACTATATATGAAAATATATTAATTTTCTTATTATAAATTATCACTTGTATAGGAAGAGATGGTGTTTTAGGAGTGGGTTTGTCTGTGATGTTTTGGGATTTTTTTTTTTTTTTGTCACAAGCCTTACAGAAATTTAGTTTACAAAATGTTGGTTTCAGTTTAAGGATTCTCACAGTAAAGAAAGAGAGAAAGGTATGTCTCATACCTGCCAATATGAGGAGAAATTAAACTAATAGTTCAATAACAACACTAGATTCCACCAAAAGAGTTCCAGTGCAAGCACTTATTTTCATTTTTACATCAGTCAGTGGGTAAGTTTTTTTACAGTACCAAAAGAAGCATAAGCATCTCTTAGTTTTCTGATTAAAAATATGTTTCAGTAATGAAATGAGGCAAGTGAATCCTTAGGATGCCAGTACCACAAAAATTTTCTTATTTCTTTTCAAACTACATATGCTCAGGTTTTTCAATTTCTTTTGAATTTGAGAAGCAAAGCTTAAACCAAAGAGGCAAGACATAGTAGGAATGACATCTTACTATTTCAAATTGCAAAGGCTATTAAGACTTTTTCCTTTAAAATGAAGTGTTGTCATATGGCAGAGTTTTGCTATTAATTCAGGTGGAAGAACATGTGCACCTGTTTCACTGCATGCCTTTGACAAATGCTTCATTGCCTCTGCTCCTAAAAAATCCCACTGACCCACACACAGGGCTGCAGGCAATAAAGCCCTCAGCAGAGGTAGCTGGCTGACTTCTCAGAAATCAGCATCCTGTTGAGTTTATTCAGTGGGCTTTTCTTTGCTTGAATGTTATGACATTGCCACTGACTGCTAACCTGGATGTCACAGGGAGAGTTATGCTGGGAAGTTATTTCAGAGCTATATCCTGACATGTTGTTAAGTTATTTTAGAGCTACATTCTGATGTGTTGCTGTTATATTTCTGCAAAATGTAGTTGAACTTGCTTAACACAAGTATCCGAGGTGTTTGGCTTTCTTTGCCAAACTTTCTAAAGTTTGCTTGGTATTACAGGCAGTTGATAAGGTCTGTTTGAGGCCAGTTTGGCTACAGACATGAATTTTTCTTGCTATAGCAAATTCTGAGTACCTATACCATCTTATATATAGAGCTTTCAGGGAAAGAGGGTGTTTATTTAGCAGCATTTTTTGGCAGTGAGTGTTCAGATTTCAAGTGTTTTGAGTATTTTGTAGTTCTGGACATCTACTATATAATATAAATGAGGTATAGAGATTATGAGGTCTGCAGAATGTTCTGTCCATGAACATGATAGTTTTCTTTTTTGTAATAGTTTGCAACAGAAAAAGATTTTTTTTTTATTTCTTGTGTAAATCATAAACTACCTCTATAAGCTGTTTCTAATTCTAAGCTTTCTTATTTTTACTAGCTGAGACAGAGTTTATTCAAGGGATTTTCTGTGATACAAAGTATGCATTATGAAATACAGTAGTACTATTTTTGAAGTGTGTCAGGCTCAAAGCTAGGAGCTTGCTGATTGTGACAGGATTAGATTAAATCTGCAGAGATAATGCAGTGATATAAATTATGGTACTATACGAATTATGGCATTTTTATCTGTCTATGGTCTTCACTATAGGATTTGTTTGCTACAGGTTGGTAGTTTTCAAATATATTTCAGAGGCTCTTTTTAAAATATTTAAAATTCAATCTGATAATTTTTGCAATGCTAGAATAGATTCTTCAATTAAAAATTAATACTTTTTTTAATTAAATAATTTAGACAATATATTGCTTTTTCTTCCTTGCTGACTCCTACATTTTGAACAGGTGTTACACTGTTAGTCATCTAGCAAAATTATAAGACCAGGTTTGAGTTTTACATTCTTGGCTTTTAGCACTGCAGTAAGCATTTTAAAATATTCAAGATTATATCTCATGAAAGAATAACTGACCAGAAAACATTTATAAATTAGTCTACGCCAGGAGTATGTGAACAGATCATTGCATCAAATCCTCACGTATACAAGCACATGCTGAACATAATTAAAACTTCCTGTGTTGTTTCTGAAGCTCTGTCTGGTGACATAAATACAACTTTCAATTTTGTTTCTGAATTATTTTTAGTTTGGTTGACTCTAGTATCAATTGTCATTTTCTCCATGGTTATCTATTCAAAGCAGAACTATCTGCCGCCAAACTTGTCTTATGTGAACAGAAATCTAGAGGATTTCAAATCACCCACAACAATTTATGTGCTGTCATTATAATGACCTGCTCAGAATTATCAGAGAAAAAAGTTCATTGCCCTGAAACTTTCAAGGTTGTCTGCAGGAGACTCAGGACTCAGCTACCAGTGATCTCTCAAAGAGTCCTGTACACAGGAAAAGAAAAGTAAATGCAGTTTAAAAGCTGTCACAAGAGGGTGTCTGAAGTCTTTATGGAAGGTGACAGTGCAATAACGTCACCTGCCTCTTGGTGATGATGGAGTGGATTGGCTTTCTTTAGAATAATGCAGTGCACGCTAAAAAGGTACAACTGAAAAGCATGAGCTGCATAGTTGTTCAAAAGGTGACAATGTGTAGGATGCCCAGGGACAGATGACACTCTCTGTACATAGCTTCTGTTAAAAGGTAGAGCTTATTTCTACTTCTACAATAAAAGAACTGAAAATCTTCCATTTAACCATGCTAAGATGTACAGTCTGCAGCAGAATTTTCAGGAGCCCACCAAATGGGGCTTAAAATGAAGTGTTGACAACACAGAAGTCAGTTTTGATGCAAGGAAGAGCAGAATGTCCATGAAGATTTTGGAAGCAGGAGGAAGATCAGACTGTACAATGACTTACAAAGAAGCAAGAGCTGTGAAGACTCACCGCCTGAGGTTGTTGAATTAGCTGGTGCATCTCAGCCTTTCTTCTGGAATAGATATTAGGTGATGTGTGTGATTATGGGCTTGTTTGGAATAGATGGAGGAGTCATGGGATGTTTCCTTGACCTTGATATTTGGATAAAGGAGCCATTTGGCCATCTCTTGCTGAGAATGTTATTTAGATGTTGACTGAGCAGAGATATACAAACACGTCTTAGCTGTTGATAATTTTTTAATCTCTGTTGTTTGTAGTAGTCAGACAACTTAAACAGTACTCTAGAATCCAAGCTGAGAGCCTGATGAAGTTCATCATTCTCATAGTCTGGTGGGTCCTGGATAAAAGAAAAGTGAATTTACAGGAAAAAAAAAGAAGAAAGTATCAACATAAATTGCAGGTTATGTGTCAATGCATGCTGTAAATCCCCTTCATTAGCACTTGTTCAGGTATTCTGCCCAAGAGCTTAATAGAATAGAAAGAAAGGAATTAGAAACGCATAAAATTACGGTAGATAATTGCTTCCAGCAAAAAGAAAAAATCTCTGCACCATATATATGGATGACTTGTTTGTTTCCAGCAATCAGTTGCCTTGTTGGTTTTCCAGAGGAATATCAGATTCCAATGTATGACTGGAGATACATTATCACAAAAGAATTTTGCATCATGCGTTTTGCTGCTTTAGAGTCAATAATTTTTTAATGAACACTTGAGTGCCTAGATGCAAAATGGCATAAAGGCATTTAGTATATCTTTTGATACATTTGCATTTCCTACCTTCTGCTGCACAGGTAAAAATTATAGGAGTACATAATAAACAAGATAGAAAAGAACAGTGGTCAGCATACCGAATAGTCTTACAAGGCTACAAAGGGATATTTTTTAAAAAATTACTTTATGTTTTGTGGGTTTGAGGGGAAAATAGGACTTTTGTTTAGCTGAGGTTTGTGTGTCCTATTTGTTGGGATTTTTTATACTTTTCAGACTACCATGAAAAATGAACCACCTTGGGCAGGGGGCAGTGGGAAAACAGGTCAGCAAAACAAAGCTATATTGTACACTCTGTATCAAAGACAGCACAAGAGTTCATGTATCATGGGATTTTAATTTGCTCATTAAAGCAAAGCATCAGAAGAAACCCTTTTAGAGTTCTTTTTCATGGTGTTTCTGAAAAATAAAGTTTATATGTGAAGAAAGACTTATTTTTCTAAATAGGAGTTTTGACTGGTCTACATGAAGAGTGCAAGCAGTATTTTACTTCGCTTGGGAATTATCTGTTCATGCACAATAGAAATGTGTGCAGCAGACATGCAGTTATGGAAACTACATGTATCAGTCTGGGATGAAATTATGCATTTTATGTGGGGATGGGTGAGTTTTGCATTCAAAAGAAGAACAAAACACTTTATCGATGGCACAGGGCGTACTGTTGCAAAGCACTCATGTCAGTTCCTTATTATAATTGTTTCATTGGCACTAAATATTTGCTTTTCATTTTGAAGTTTCCAGAAAATATTTAGTTTTTAAATATATTTATTTATAAATGAGTCTGGTGGTATTTTTATTGCTTTTTTTCCATAATGTTGTAACAATTTCCATAGGCTGATACTGCAAGGAGAATTGTGCTTGCAGAAGGTCGAACCAATAAATCAAGACATTCAGCAAGGATCTGAAAGGGCTGAAGTAAAGCATAAATCTGAATCTGGCAAAAGTGCAGTGCTAGCTTGGACAATAAAAGAACACATGGATGTCTTCCAGGCCCCACAGAGATGCAAACATTGTGCTCTAAGCCAATTGCCACTTCCTTCAAAGAGTGCCTAGTGCTGTCAGTGGGAATCAAGAGGCAGAGACTGTGTTCCTCAAGAGCAGAGTGTTACACACCATCAGATTTTCTGGGTGAGAAGGAAAAGGGCAAGCCCCCCAACAGCTGTCATAGGTTTGAGGTGATACTGACCCTGGGCAACCTGGCAGGTTTCTTCCATCCATGGGGTCATGCCTGTCTTTAGAAAAGTAGTGGGAAGCGGGTTGGAAAATGAACATTGGAAGACTTCTCCAGAGAACTGTTCTTCGTTCAGTCAGGTCTGTCTTTTTTAGAAGTAATCTGGGAAGGAACAAATACCAGGTACTTCCTTATTTTCTTCTTTCTAGTTAATATGAAAGAAAAAGGTGTTGAGGAGGCTTGAGAATTTCAAATGGTTTGGATTGCATACCTTTAAATTTTTTTTCTATCCTTTCAAGACTGAAATTTAATGACTCAAACAATTGGCTATTTCAAAAAGCAATTGGTGATTTGTTGACAATGCATGGTAACAGCCCAGGTGCAGAGGGGTGCACACCCACCACCAGAGACTACAAGCTGGAGTTTGAGCCAGACAAAGGAAAAGGCTCATACCCTGCTAGGTAAGATAACGCTTTTTATATGTCAGTATCTTCCCTTGCACAGCCTTAAATAAGAAAGTTTTATGTTTGGGTATAAAAATCCTCCACCCCCTCCCCAGGAACTACCACAACATTCAGACAGAATGATGAAGACATTAATCCCTTATGATGGAATGATTGATTCAACTACACTGATGTGAGAGGCAGCAGTCATGTCTTTGAACATGTCATCAACCATCAAAGACCCCTGAAACACCTCCAAACTTATTTCTGGAAGGACTAGGCATGATCCACAGTGTTGCGTCAGACATTGTAAAACTCCCTTACCCCTCAGCAGGGGTACCTGGGCACTCCCAGCAGAATCTAAACATATATTAATCCATTGAACTGTGTGTTCCATGGGCTTCTTCGACCCCTGACAGATCAAGACTGTGGCCATCACTTTGACCAGTGGATGTTGAAATTGCAGCAAACTAGTCTCATTGCTGGATCCGCAGGTGGTGATGCCATTCTACTGTTATCCTTTCTTTTCCATTTTTTCCCATTCTTTCTTTTCCTCATATATTTTTGTATTTTATGTTTTTATTTGGCTAACATTCTACAGATAATAACCAAACATACCTCTTTTCCATTGCAACCAATTGTTCTGAAATAAACCTGACTTGTACATATTTATAACTTCCAGTCATTTAGTGTCGTTTCCCTCTGATCCGTCCGAAGGGATCGATTACTAACAAGAACCTCAGTTACCCTGCCATCAGGGGCAGCTCATAACACCATCTCTTTTTCTGGAAGTAGATTATTTTCTTTTATTTTTTTTTTTTTTTATTTTTTATTTTTTTTTACAGTGAAAAGCACTGTAACAGCATAGGCATTTCATCATACTACTTTAGTGTTAACTCCTTAGCACAGTCTAGAGCTTGTGCTTTCATAGAGGCACATATAAGCTTAGAACTAACCTCTAGAGCAGTTGATCTCTCAGCAGGACAAATTAGAAGTTGAAGAGGTTGCTACACTTAATTAGCTAAAGAAATTGAGCTAATTTTCATTGTGAAGGGGGAAAAAAAAAAGACTAAATCCTGACAGTTGTCAGAGTACATGAAATTCTGCTCCAAAAAGCTCTACACGGAGTAGCTTATGATTAAGTTATTGCTGACACTATTTAGGTGCAATATTCCTATGGTTTGAAGGTTTAGGAGCAGGAACACATTGCTCACACCTTAGCTACTTCTGTGTTCCCTGGAGAAGGAGCACTCTGTCAGATTCACCAGTGAAGAAAAGGAGCTGAATGGCTTATAGCCCTGTCTTCTTAAAATACCAGTGGGGCTTGAATGCTGTGCCTTGTGCTGGATGATGAGCCAAATCCTCTATTCAGTGTCACTGAAGTCACTATTGTAAACTTGGCAATAAACAGAATAGCTTCAAGAATTTATACCTTTCATACTAAGGAGTCATTAGGGGGTGTGTTAGAAGAATCTTCATGTGGTGAATTAGCTCACAATCATTTGCTTTGAGTTAATTTTTAGAGAGTCACAAATATCTGATAGAAAATTCAACACATATGTATCTCTTCAAGACTCTGGATAAAATTATCTTTTTCAGTAAGAGTTTCATCAGTTTCATTCCTGATGAACTGTTTCTTTGAAAACTTTAATACTTTATTTCCTCAAGTATGCCCTGTGTCTAGGTGTGCTGGTTTTGGCTGGGTAGAGCTAACTTTCTTCACAGTGGCTAGTATGGGGCTGTGTTTTATATTTGTGCTGAAAACTATGTTATTATTGCTGAGCAGCACTTGCACAGAGTCAAGGTCTTTTCTGCTTTTCCTACTGCCATACTGAGGTATGGAAAATTTGAGAAGACACAGATGGGACAGCTGACCTCAGCTGGCCAAAGGGATATTGGCACCATATAGTGTCAAGCTTAGTATATAAAGACAGAGAAAGAAGGGGGAAACATTTGGAGGGATGGCATTTGTCTTTCCAACTCACTGTTGCATGTTTTTGTTTTTCATAGAATATGCTTCATTGGAAGGGACTCATCAGGAGCAAAGTCCAGCTCCTGGCCCTGTGCAGGACACATGTGTCTAAGAGCTTTACCCAAACACTTCTTGAACTCTGTCAGGCTGATGCTGTAACCACTTCCCTTGGGAGCCTGTTCCAGTGCCCAGCAACCCTCTGGATGAAAAACCTTTTCCTGTTATCTAACCTAATTCTCTCCAACTCAGTTCATGCTGTTTCCTTGAGTCCTGTTACTGGTGACAAAAGTCCAGTACCTTCCACTCCACTTCCCCTTTGTGAGGATGTTGAATCTGACATCTCTCCTTAGCCTCCTCCAGGCTGAACAGAAGTGACCTCAAATGTCATACGGCTTCCCCTCCAGACCCTTCCCCTTCATGTCTGATCTTCGATCCTCTCTAACAGCTTAATGTCTTTTTTTGTACTGTGACACCCTAAACTGCACCCAGTTTTTGAGATGAGGCTGCACCAGTGCAGAGCAGAGCAGGACAATCCCTCCCTTGCCCTGGCTGGTGGGGTTGTACCTGATGCTCCCCAGGACACAGTTCTCCCTCCTTGCCATGGCACTGCTGACTCATATTCAACCTCTCATTCCCCAATCTATAGACACAACCAGGGTTGCCCCATCCCAGGTGCAGAATCCAGCACTCAGCCTTGTTAAACTTCACAGGGTTGTTGATTGCCCATCTCTCTGATTTGTCCAGGTCTCTCTGCAGGGCCTCTCTGCCCTCAAGGGAGTCAGCAGTGCTTCCCAATTCAGTGCCATCAGCGAACTTACTTAGTATTCCTTCGAGGCCTATGTACAAGTTGTTAATGAACATGTTGAGTGTTGGGCTGAGGATGGAGCCCTGTGGAACCCCACTGGTGACCAGACACGAGCCTGACCCCGTTCACTACAACTCTCTGTGCCAGACCCGTGAGCCAGTTGCTGTCCCAGTGCCTAACACAGTTATTCAGCTGTGGGATGGACACTCTGTCCACAAGGACACTGTGAGACACAGCATCAGCAGCTTTGCTGAAGTCCAAAAGATTGTATTACTGGTGTTCCCAGATCAGCTAGGTGGGTTACCCTATTGCAGAAGGATATCATGTTTGACAAGCAGGACTTTCTCCTGTTGTGCTGTGCTAGCTGTGATGGAACCCTGCTTTCCTGGAGGTGGACATCTGCCTGCCCATGGGAAGCTGTGAGTAAACTCCTGTTTTGTTTTTTGTGCATGGCTTTTGCTTTATGTACTAAACTATCTTTAACTCAACCAAGAGTTTTCTCACTTTTACTCTTCCAGTTTTTTCTGATACCACTAGTGATGGAGTGAGCAAGTTGGCTTCATGGTGCTTAAGTCACTGGCTGGGGTTAAACCACACAGGACTAGGGTATAGCTGGGTTCTAGCTACATGTCTGGATAATGCTGTGGTTACTACATGTGTCAGCAGAAAAAAAGAAACATTCAAATTCAGCTAGCCCGGTAACAATAGTAGGAATGCTAGCTGCAGCTCACTGCAGCACAAATGACACACTAGCAGACAGACCTTGTTCTAATGACATGTTCTGTCCTTGCTCCTGTATATTTTTATTTTTTTATACTATATTTTTGTGTGTTTACAGGTGGGAGGTGATTCAAAATCAAAGCCTTAAATAAGGCAGGTTCAGTGCCCAGCTCTATTATTCTAGGATGACCCATCCATTTAACTGCAGAATTTCTGAAAGTGCAATGTTGATTGCACTGAAAAAAAGCAATAGGTTTTTTCGGCTTGCAAAATGGGATATCTGCTATATAAATATTGCTAATCAAGGACTGTTAAATAGAGTATTTACATAATTTAAGTACTAATACATAAGTAGGGATAATTTGTCTAAGAATCTTACCTTTTTCTTTCACAGAGCATTGGCAATCATTGCAGCCTTACCAAACACGATTTATTCTGTCTTTTTCAAGCTGTGTAAAATCACTCCAAATCGTGTCTTCTCTTTACCTGAAATAAGAATAATAGCTTAGATTTGTGAGAAAGAAGCAGAAGAAATTTAAAGGCCTCATTTGTCTTGTAGGATAACCTTTAAAAAATTAGTATCTAGCCACTTATTTATGTTGATGATATTATACTCAGAATTTCACACTCAATCAAGAAATTGAAAACAGATATACTACACAATAAGTGGAAAGATACCAAACTAAAATGCAGTCAATTTAAGAAAATTACTCTTAAGTATTTTGAGGGGCTGTATTTGAATACTGCTGCAGATTTTTCTAGTATTATTATTTTTATTATGTGCTTTTGTGGCATTTTCTTAGTTTTAAATATTTGCCTCACTCCTGACGCTTTGTGAAAAACTAGCAAGCAAGGCAGAATATTGACTGACAGACCACATATGTAGGAAAGAAATTGATGGCATTAGATTGTTCAGTCAATTGCATAAGTGAAATAATATTCTGGTAATGTTAGAAGTGGTATGGCATGGAGGAGAAAAATATATTTCAGACAAAAGTCATGATTGTTAAGTTGATGGCTCATGATTGGCATGTTGTTTTGAGCTTTGAAAGAATATTATTTCAATATTTTACCAGGAAGAAAGGAGAATTGTAATTATTAAAAAGCCAAGCAGTGGGAGCTAATCTTGTATTTCAAAGTGAACAGATATACTTGTTTTCTTGAATGCATGGAAAGTAAATTACAGTAGTGGATTATCTGTATTAATTTGATTTTTTTATTTTTATATGCATGGAATTTATTCCTTTCATTTTTTCATTGTATTTTCTTGGTATCTGCTTATGCTTTTTCTTTTTTTTCCCTTCCACTGGTTGCTGGTCTATACTTAGTTTTGTCATTTAAGTCATGGTATTCTTCTTTGAAGTATGTTGCTCTGGGACATATTAGAGCAGGGATATAGATTGGAACTTCGCTGTCAAGTGTTAACCCACTGTCACCTAAAAAGAATGAATGTAATTTAACATGTTCTAGTTAAAGTGTATTCTAAAATTGGATCTTTTTTCAGAGCTGTTCTTTATTCCACTGTCTGTGAAAAACACGTAGATCTTTCTTCTAAGTTGCCCCTTATTTTGATTTCAGCATAGATCAAATTAAATACAGGCAAGCAGGTTTATGAAATTTCTACACTTTTATTTTTTAAGCTTCCCCCTTTATATTATTGCAAACACCATCAAAAGAGGACATTTCCTCATTTACTATATTCCAGCTAAACTTCAGAGCACTAGGTGATTACCAGGCCACAATGAAGGTTAAATGATCAATCATTACTGAAACATAATGAGATGGGCAGAGGAAAACTATCTGAAATTCAACAAGGGCAAGTGCAGGGTCCTGGAGCTGGGGAGGAGCACAGGCTGGGGAGCAGCTCTGTGGAGAAAGACCTGGGGGTTCTGGTGCACAGCAAGCTGTCCATGGGCCAGCAGTGTGTCCTGGTGGCCAAGGGGGCCAAGGGGATCCTGGGGTGCAGTAGGAGCTGCACCACCAGCAGGCTGAGGGAGGTGATCCTGCCCCTGTACCCAGCCCTGGTGAAGAACATCATGTCCAGTTCTGGGCTCCTTAAGACAAGAGAGACATGGAGCTCCTGGAGCAGGTCTAACAAAAAGAAACAAGGATAATTAAAGGACAGGAATATCTCTGTTATGTGGAAAGGCTGAGGGAGCTGGGCCTGTTCAGCCTTGAGAAAATATGAGTTAAGCAACTGGTGAAAGGGAAAATATCAGGCACCCATACTGGAATTGATCAGGCAGGAGGTTAGCAGTGGAGCTCTGCAATAATTGTTTTGAGACCGACCTGTTTAATGACGTGAACAACATTGTCAGCTTCTTACCAAAAGGTGTTTAGGTGCTGTCAACCAGTGTCTTTCAACTTAGAAAAAGTTAGGAGATCTTGACAGTTCATGAGAATAATGGAGACATAAAAGCACAATGGCATATTAAAAATAACTGAATCAATTTTGGACTAAGCTGATGTCTGATTTTAAGGGATTGGATCCCAGTCTCTGCTCTACTGGAGGTCTGTTTCAAAAGCTCATTTACATCCATATTTGAACACCAGTTTAAGACATTTGATCTAATTTAAAAATGTCTAATAGTCATGTCCCACCCACAATCCCTCCACTCATCATTTATTTCTCCCAGTTATTTAAAGGGAAGTAATTCTGGTTTTGTTTTTCATGGACTAAGGCTCTGTTTATTTATTTTATTTATGTGTAGCATGGGATTGTAGAAAACTTTATTAAGATGAATTCTAGGAAAATATAATCATTAATGAAAACACTATGGAAGGCAGAGTTTCAAACCATATGCCCTAGATTTTTAAGTTTTTCTCTGATAATTATTTCTAGAGGTAGATGTAAATTATTCCTGGTTGTTTGTTTGTGAAATAAAATAAAATAAAATAAAATAAAATAAAATAAAATAAAATAAAATAAACACCAAAAATGAAGAACAGCTGAGGAACACTAACTTTCCTTCACCAAAGTTTCAAAGCATGCCAAAATACCTTGTTCGGATGGGCAGAATAACATTCAGATAAGGTGGAGGTGAAACTGGCTTGACTCCACACAGCTGAAGGTAAAGGGAACAGGCTGCTCAGAGAAGTTGTGGATGCCCTATCCCTGGAAATGTTTAAGGCCAGGCTGGATGAAGCTGTGAGCACCCTGGTCTAGTGTAAGATGTCCCTATCCAATGCATAGGGGGCTGGAACTAGATGATCTCTAAGATCCTTTCCAACCCAAAACAACCTATGACTTGTTTAAAAATTACTGATAACTGGTACCATGTAACATTCATCTCTGCCAGTTAGCAGAAGTCAGGAAATTAGTAGCATTTCTTTATTACATACATTTAAAATGTCTATAAAAAAATACATCTTTTTCAGGCTGGAACTGTAGTTTTGAAAATCATTTTACTTCAAAGGGAATCCTCAAAAACCTCAAAGAAATGTGTGTAGTTTTTTTCCTGTGAGTAAGTAAAACTGCAGGAAAAACAGAAAGGCTAAAATAGAGTGTGAAAGGTTCAGGAACAGGACTGTCTGCCTGCAGTCCCTGAAGAACATCCTGCTTTGGGTGTTTGGAAGCTTTTCTTCATTCACAGCAGGGTTAGAAGTGGTGACTCTGTCCAAGTGGCCAAAACCCTCAACCCAAAGAATTCAAACTTCAAGCACTTTACAGAAGATGCCAAGATCCTTCCTGCTGTGTTCTGTGTGGATTCCCAGAGAGGCTGTGTATGGCCTGCACACCAGGCAGAAGTAAGTGGAAAAGACTTTTGCAGATAACCCATAATATATGATTCATATTTTCCAGGCAGGTGACAATATGCAGAGAGCTCTCCCTTCCCCTTCCATTGCATTCATTCTCTCTAATAGGTTAATAATCTATTCAGAACTAAGTGACTACCACATCTTGATGGAAAATATTCTGGATTATTAGATAAAAATCTATCTTCTCATTAACTCTCAAAAGAGTTCAGTTTAGCACACAATATTATTTTCATCAAACAACATGGAATATGATGATATTTGGGTTGGTTTTGTGGGTTAAACTATGATAGGTTTTGTCTGGTTTTTTTCCTCCTAGTCCTGACATGCAGATTCAGTGAGATTTATTTCTTGTTCTTCTCTTTCTCCTCAGAATTTTGGTAAGTGGATATGATTGGTGAAAAAAAATGATTGACCTATATATATTTTTTTAGTACTTTACATTATTAGGATAATTGTAATAGATACCTAACTGTAAAAGAATCAATAGCACATTCAAGTTTTAAAGAATAGAAAAGCTGGACTATAACAGTTTCATTTTGGCATTTCACAGGGTTTGAGTAGATTAAACCAGACTGAAAATATTACGAGAGCACAAACCATCTGCAACAGAAAGCCAGTAGGAATCACTAGAAAATTGCTTTATTGATAGACCTCTTTAACAACAGCTCAAACTGAGAAGAAAGTAATGTTTTTGAAATCTCTCTCTACAGTTAAACTGAAAAAAATGTTTCTTTTGTAAAAGATGTCTTCTACCTCATAATGAGAAAAAAAGTGACATGAGTTCAACAGCATGGTAATATCAAGACCATCAAATGAGACATGTAATCAGAAATGAGAAACCAACATAAAAAGCCAAGGCACATTTTTGGCAAAAATAAATTGGAAAATAACACTTAATAAATGAATGCTTTTCTTTTCTTCCAAGAAAATTAAACACAAATCTCCTCAAAATTATATTTATGAAACATTTGTCTCATTTGACCTCACTCAGCACTTTCTGAACTGCCTGCAGCCATACTATATGATGGCAAATTCTCACAAATATTTGTTTTTCAAAACTTAGTGAGTCTCCTCCCTTAGTATACAACTAATTAGTGTACAACTTTAGAATTTCTTGATTCTAAGCTGTTTATAGTAGATTGTTTCCTGTTGCTTAAGTCTAGGATTTAGGTTTATGAACAGTTTAAGAAAAGTGACAAAGATATTAAGAAAAGAGTAGGACTTAAAAAGTTATACTTCCATTAGGGTCAATTATATACCTTTTAAATACTATAAAAAGTGATGGACTGTTACTTGCTTCCATATATAAATACAAAAATCACCCCTAAGATAATTTATCCATATAATTCAAAGTGTCATAAAATGCAAAAAGACTGAGGAATCTGCTTAAAGATCCTCAGGAATCTCTTAACTTCTTTAGCTCCCTCAAAAAGTGCTGGATTTTATTCCATTCATTGCTGCACTCCAGCTGCTTCTGGTTGAGTTTGATATTGAAAGATGTAGATATGATAGAATTGCATGAAAATGCAGAAACCCATATAGGAGTATTGAGAATTTTCTCTTACATCCTGAGAAGTTTGTCTCCCTTCCTGAGCAGCAGCCTCAACTGCTTTCAGATTAAAAAAGAAGATGCTGACAAAAACTTCTCCAAAGACATTGTAGACTTTCCATTTTAAAACTTTTGCTTTAGTTTAAGTTAATACATGCAGTATCTTCAGCTCTTTCTCCTAGGAAATTTGAGACAAGATGTAAGAAAAAGGACAAAGAATGGGCCACTATTGTCAGTCACATATAAAGAGAATGATGCCTCAACCTCTCTTTAAAATACTTCATAATGCAAGCAATGGCAGAAGTAATTATGAATGTGTGTTCATTCTTTAAGAATTGTTCTTTTCAAATCCCTTTAGGATTGTAATTGCATTTTAACCTTGATGTCCTTGTATCATAAACATTGACACTCTTTTGCCCACAGAGCAAGGATTAGACATCTGTTAAAAAGTCTAATTCTACAGTTTTGGCATATGGCTCACAGTGCAGAGCTAGCAAAGGCTGTCTGCTATCCTTTAGAGCCAGGTACAATTCCTGTCAACACAATACATCCTTAAAATAACTGTCTCACTGGCTGTATGGGCTTGGGAATAGATCCCTAGTAGCTTTCAGACAGGAAAAGAAGGATCTGCAGCACCTGTGTTATCGTTAAGACCAAAATATCAGGCAACAGAGTTTCATAAGCAGGCAGAGGTCTCTTTCTGTTAACAAATGGCTCTGGACATGTGGAAAAACAATGTTTTCTGACCTTACTGAGGGCTTATACTGTGACAGACAATCACAATTGTCACTTCTCACATCCTTCCATACATAAAGGCAACTAAAAACACATTTCTATTACAATATCATCAATGCTAATAAATTATTAACAACTCAACAAACAAACAAAAGCAAACCCACAACAAAAATTCCCCAGAAAAGAGTGTGTCTCTCGCCTCTGGTTTTATGTGACAGGACAACTGCAGACACAGTAGGAAAAAAAAAAAGAGTCTTTAGGTTCTCTTTAGGTTCTTACATGAAGGAGAGGGTGTCAGAAGCTCCATGGCATGTTTCCCTATCACTTGGCATCTGGGTTCTTTGTGAGGTAGGTCTGATTAAATGACCTTTTGCAGTCCTAAGTTGGAGTAGTTTTTGCCTGAAAAGTTAGATGATGTTATCCTTTGGCTAAGAAAATAAATTAACCTACCCAATTCAGAAAGACTGCCTTTGCTAAGAGAAGAGATGCTGGAGAGCAAAAATATACAATCTTACCCCAGGAAACCACACGGTGGGTTGCAGAGTAAAATTGCACTTGAAAACAAAACAAAATATAATTAAAACAAAACAAAATATAATTAAAACAAAAACAAAACAACCAAAAATCATTAAAAACAAAAACAAAACAACCAAAAATCATTAAAAACAAAAACAAAAAAACATAATTTGGGGCTTTAATGTGTAAATATATTGCACATGTTTTGTGACCCAGCATGCACACCCTCCTGAGGGACCACCTAGTTCATTTCTACAATGTTAAGCGTGGGTAAAAGTGAACATGATAAACTAGAATAAAACACTGAAGTTGTGTGAGCTGAGCAAAGCCTTGTGGGTGATGGCAACAGCAGGAGTGCACGGGATGCCAGGAAAGCCATTAAGACAGGAGCTTGGAAGGCAACTGTCATTTCCCCATGGTGTATAGAACTACTGATTAATGGAGACTGATGTTAGTGTTCTTCAGCTAACCTTTTTCAATTGAAAATAAAGTCACTTTCAAACACTGTTCTCTGTTCAGCTCATTGTTTGTGAATTTTTCAGGCCTAGGGATCTCCATTTGCAATTCTGTTTATACAGTTTGGTTTATTAAATGTATGCACCAAGGGAAATCATTTTCTTTTATTTGCAAACTAGACTCAAGGCACTGTAGAATGATGTCTTGTTTTAAATTCGGTATGTAGAAATGAGGTTTTTTTATTTTAAGAGCAAGTCCCATAATTTTCAGATGACGTGTTCATAACTTACCTCCGTTTCTGAGGTGTCTTTTTTTCAAAATACAATACATTCAGCATCCCTTTGGAACCCATTATGGGAGGTGTTTCCATACAGCAAAAAGTTGCCTTAAACATCCTAAATTTAACGAGGTTTTCATGCAAGCATCTGTATCACTGCAGTCACCATAGCCAATGTCTGCTAAATTACACTGAATAAGGATGGGAACACTGCCGTCAGTAGCCCTAGCAGACTCTAAAACAGAATTTAATCATGTATGGCTGATGCATCCATTCTGTTTTCCTGCAATCTGTTCCCTATATTTGATTAACATTTTTAGTTGGAAGTCTCTGCCCAAGTGAAACATTTAGTTCTATGGAATGAAAGTAATACAGATATGCAAAGTGTCAGGCAACAAGCAAGGTGCTCTGCCAAACTGTTCTGCAGTTACAGCTGACAAAATTTATTTGTTTTTAACTAGAATTTGACAGGAAAATATGTATTTGCTGAAGAAAATATGTTTCTCAGTGGCTAGAAAAATTATCCGTACCATCAAAATTTGGATAATATTGACGTAGCATTTCATCACAAATGCTGCTTAGACACTCACATTTCCTCTTTATGCCCATCAGACCTCTCAATTGGAGTACTTTTCTCATGAGACATTGTAACTGGAGCTCTGATGAAGTATTTTGATGGCTCACAAAGGATGGAGCCCACTATATAACTGAGGGAAAGCAGTGAGAAAGCGTCATGAAGTGCTATTTCCTAACGTATAGTTCTAGATTTAAACAGGAAATTTTTGCAAAAATATGTCTATTTCCTCTGAGAAATGGATCTCCTCTATCTGCATGCCTGTGCCACACATATCAGATCTAGGTCTATCTTGTAGTTAGGATGCATAGATTTAAGTATGCAGTCCCTCTTGAGAGATTTGTTGGTAGGTGCCAGTACCATTCGCTTCACAAATCTAAAAAATTAAAATAAAATCAAGCTACTAAGGTTCCTCGAAATCTCTATTATTAGCTGCTAAAATATATAGACATCCTTTTATTAAAATTAAAAAGCATGAGTGGGTGGGATTGTGAGAGTTATTTGAAGAGCACTTGGAATATCAGTGTTGCACTGAGCATGTACACCTATACTGTGTCTTTTGGTTTCTTAGGTTCTTTGTTATCATCTTGCAGATGCTTTTTCCTTCCACGGTTACCATCATTGCTTCACTGTGTGGTGAACAAATCCTAAGTTCTTTAAAGTCAATCTATGAACCTTATCTGCTCTTCTTGTCACTTCTCTCTCTCTCACTGCCCTGTGTGCAAGCCACCAGGATGTGCTCCTAAAAGGCAAATCTTGTCCTCACTTCAGCATGTGCAAAAGACACCAAGTACAGCAGAACAGCAGTCCTGTTTCAGCACAGCATATATGAGTATTTCTCCCTCCTTATTTCCTAAAGAGAATCATTCAGCATGCAGGAATTTATTGTCAATGCCCAGGAGCACCAGTGTTTTTTGGAGGGAGAACATCACCCACTCAGTGCATCTATAGGATGCTGCTCCCCAGTGTACCTGCGTAATGAGTCCTTGCTACTTAACAATACAGTAGGTACCTGAAGAGGTGTCTCAGCAAAAATTCCCACTAAAAACTTCAACAAATGTTTCCAATTTCAAAATTTTGTACACCACTAGGAATGGATTTAAGCTATAAAAAATTTAAATTACATTAATTCTATTGTGTTTTGAGTTTTGTGCTCCAAGGACAGCAACTACACTCACTTGTGATATTTTCTGACCATTTCTGACCATGGAATTTCATCAGTGAATGTGATTTCTAAAAAAAATGACCTTTGTGTGGCTTCAGTTTTCACAACACTTCTTTTAGGACAGCTTGTTCTCCTCCACAATACACTGACAGGGAGGCACCCCAATATAGAATGTCTTGGGTTGCAATGCAAGATGTAACCAGAAGTATGTATTCTATCACCATCTGTTGAAACCAGGCAGTTCCTTATCTCTCCCATGACCCATTCCTCAAAGCTCAGGGGGATATCTTCTGCTAATGGGCCATCTGTTAAAAACAGGTGAGGCAGTGTTCTTTATCTTTTCCACGACCCATCCTTCCTCCAGGGATGTATCTTCTCTTAACGGGCCATTGAGTCCCACTGCATGACTGATTAAATTACATCATCCCATTGGGAGATGCTCCACCCGGGGAAAGAACCAAGCCTTTTCTACCTAGATAAAAACTGAGATTTGGAACATCAGAGCAGCCTTTTCCACTGAATTCCCAGAAGACCAGGCCCATCTTCATCACCACTGGACCTTCAGAGGAAGAGTGCACCCTTCTACAGGAGCACTGCTTCAGCAGAACCACATCAGTCACTCTAGGAGTACCGTAGCCAGCATTTAATGGGACTGTTACCAACACCCAGACTGACAGGGTGTCAGGTTGTATTCTGACTCTGTCAGTGTTTAGTTTTTTTTGTATCATAGTATTTTTATTTTAATTTTCCTAGTAAAGAGCTGCTATTCCTATTCCCATATCTTTTCTTGAGAGCTCCTTAATTTCAAAATTATAATAATTTAAATAATTATAATAATAATCATAATAATTTAAATTATAAATAATTTAAAATTAAAAATAATTTACATTCTCCATTTCAAGAGATGTTAATGCCTTCCTCAGCAGACACCTGTCTTTCAAACCAGGACCTAGAATAACAGAATCATTTTGATTGGAAAAGCCCCTTAAAATCAGAGTCCAGCCATAAACCTGGTGTTACCAGGTCCACCACTAAACCATGCACCTAAGCACCACATTGAAACCAGAGGCCAGGCATCTCCAAAATGTGGGGGGCACATGGTTGCTGCCTGCTTGCCTGAATTAGTGACTGGACTTGAGCCTCTCTCTCTCCTGGCCCAGCTGGGGCAGTATCCAGCAGCAGTTTGGCTGCACAGGGGGGATCTTTCAAATCCCCCACATCTGAGCTGCTGGGACAGAGAGAGGGAGTTGCTGTGGAAGATTCAGAGGACATGAGAGGCAAATGACCTTCTCTCTGGTGTGCAACAATTATATAATCTTACAGACATTACATTTTTTGTGTAAATAACTGGAATAAATACTGGATCTCAGCTTTTATTTCAGATCTCCTAGAGTATCTTCACCCTCAGGCTCTTTGGAAGCATAGTGGAGTATTTCTGGTTCCTACTTCTTTTGGAGAAATTATCCCAATTCAGGACTGGTGTGGGAGGTGCATTTTTGTCTGTTTGTTTTGTTGGGGGGATTTTGTTATATCGATTTCTTATGTTTTATGGAACAGTCATTTCCTGCTTGGGTCCTGTCAAATCTTACTGAGCTGACTTCCAGAAGGATTAATCAAAGCCTGGCCTGAGAATTTAGCCTTTTGTCAGAAATAAATCACTATTTTGATATTTGAAAAAGAGAAAAACATTGCTAAGGAGAACTGTTCCCTTTTTTAATATCTATTTATGTCTGAACAAATATATTTTTTATTATATAAATCATATGTAATGTTCTTGCATGCAAGCAATGAGAAAATATCCTCAGGCAAGTTGTTTTCCAAAATAATCAGCTCAGGCATTCCCCATCTGGAAAAATACTGTTATGGTACTGTGGCTTAAAACCAAGTGAGTGATGGAATATGACTGATGTGAGCCAGTGTACCAGAAAATGTTTTTGTTTCAAACATTATACCTGGTCTTGAATCCAGTCCCAGCTTTAGTATTTTAGTTACTCAAGGGCAGACATCAAACACCTGCTCTGTCCACTCTCCTTTACTGCCAACACCATTAATTTTCCAAATGAGTCAGCACATCTCTATTTATTCTTTAATTGATTGGTAATACTGAGTTCTAATTGAGACTGTAAAATTAAAGTTACAGATTTGATTGTCTGCTCAGAGTTCAGAACGCTTCCTTGATCAGAGCTGAGTCTTACAAATTGTATAAACAAATGCAAAACAACAAAGAAAAAATCAAATTCACAGCTCTGCAAAATGAGCTAACTCATGTGCTTACTTCTTATTTGGGCTGTAACACAGGCAAGAGCAAAATGTATCTGGAATAATTAAAAAAAAAATCAAAGTCAAGGTGAAAATAAAACCTTCCTAATTTTATTTCTGAGGTGGCAAATCACCCTGAAGAGAGTAGCAGATTAAATACAGCCACAGGACAGTCCATGACTAATTTGCTTAAATCAAATTAGAATTGATTTCCAGATTCTATCCACAGGAATATGTGGGAATAATTTGGTGGAAATGCTACGGAAATATGTATTCTGCAAGAAGCAACAAGCATGGAGTATTAGCATTTATTGGCCCTTGTTCAGGTATCAAGAGTTGTTTCAAAGTCTCTCTCCCCCTTGAGGACAAAAGTAACTAAATGTACGGTTTTGTCTCCATTCAAGCCAATTGTACAATTGTAGAAGCAATTCAAATATTAGGAAAATAAGGTAACAATAAAGTTTAACATTCATTTTTAAGGCAATATGTAATATCACATGCTTTGGCACACCATTTTTGTCACATGCAGTCAGAGTCTGTATCAAGCCTTGAAGGAGAGAAGGCTCAGTTGCAGTTTTCTAAATTAATGGACCTCATCTGAAAAATAAAAACTTCTTTTCATGCTCTGTTCCCTGTTTGAATCTCCTCAGATAAGGACAAGGAATTTCTCCTTTTTAATGAAATTATTTCATTCTTCTTTTCCATGACTCATTCCAGGTCTAATTATTTTTTCTGTGCTCTGTGACTCAGAGCATCCAGGCCTCCCAGTCTTCAATGCTATTTTTTCCTCTGTCCCTATGTATCCTTTCTTCTCTGTGAGATTTTTTTGCTCACATTTTTCGTGTTATATGAACTACTTTCCACAGCATGAATAAGACTCAGCTGTGGGCTGCTAACAAGGACCTGTTGATGGTGAAAGTGATATTCCTCTGGCTTCATATCATTCGTGAAGCACATTCAAAAGCACTGAGAAAAGAATGACCCTATAGGGTTTTAGACAGAGCGGCAGCACTGTATTGAACAGTAGCATGCATGAAGGGTCATAGAATCATAAAATGGTTTGGGTTGAAAGGGAGCTTAAAGATCAGGTCTTTAAGGGCTGTCTGTGGGCAGGGACATCTTCCACTAGACCACATTGCTCAAAGCCCCATCCAGCCTGGCCTTGAACACTCCCACAGATGGGGCTTCCACGGCTTCTCTAGGCAACCATTGTCTCACCACCCTCAGAGTTAGGAATTTCTTCCTAATATCTAATTTAAACCTACCCTCCTTAAGCTTAAGGCCATTTCCCTTTGTCCTATCACTGCATGTCCTTGCAAAAAGCCCCTTTCCAGGCTTCCTGAAGGCCCCTTTCAGGTACTGGAAGGCTGCTAAAAGGTGTCTCCCTGAAACCTTCTCTTCTCCAGGCTGAACAGCCCCAACTCCCTCTGCCTGTCCATACTGGAGAGGTGTTTCAATCATTTGAACATCTTTGTGGCCCCTCTCCAGACTCATTCCAACATGTCCACATCTTCCTTACATTGTAGGTCCCAGAGCTGGATGCTTTGCTCCAGGTGAGGTCTCACCAGAGCAGAGAAGTTGGGCAGAATCTCCTCCTTTGCTCACACTTCTGATGCCTCCCAGTTAGCTTTCTAGGCTGAGAGTGTGCATTACTGAAACACGTCGAGCTTCTTGTCAGTTCAACACCCCCAAGTCCTTCTAGGCAGGGCTACATCCATTCTCCACCCAACCTGTATTTGTGCTTGGGATTGCCCCAACCCCAGTGCAGGACCTTGCACTTGGCCCTGTTGAGTGTCCTGAGGTTCACACAGACCCACCTCTCCAGGTCCCTCTGGCTGCCATCCCTTCCCTCCAGCGTGACAGCCACACCACACAGCTTGCTGCTGTAGTCAGTCTTGCTGAGGGGACCCTCAATCCCACTGTCCATGTCATCAACCGAGATGCTAAACAGCACCAGCCTCAGTACCCCCTGAGGATCCCAAAGGACATTTTCTGGTAACAAATATATTACACGCACTTACATATCTACAGATACTGTAAAACTCACAAGACAGTCTAATGGTTTAATTTTATAAAAATCAATGCTCTTTTTAAAAATTGTAATAAATACTGCCAGTTGAGCCAACAATTTTCTGATGCAGAATGCATGAACGGTACAGGCTACAAAAGAGCTCACTTCCAGCTAAGCCCAAGTGTGAGATATCCCTGCAGCACATGAAGTGGGAGCACGGGGTCATGCCTTGCATGCAGCCCTTGGAGAGCCCATTCTGCAGCAGAAGGAAAGTGTAAGGAGGGAGGAGCATCAGAGAGGAGCAGCCATGTCATGATAGAGCCCCAACCAGTGCTGCTCCTCACTCACTGACAGGGCTGAATGTGACCTGCAGAGGCAGAGAGGGGAAAGGAGGGGGTCTGGAGTGAAGAGTGGAATTGAGCTTGGGAAAGGTAGAGCAACATTCGTTTCATGTCTGTCTTTATTTTTCTCCCACTTCTCAAATTAGTAATCAAATATTATTTTAATTGGTAATTAACTTTCCCCAAATCAGGTCTTTAACCCAATATATTAATTGGTCTTTGGTTGCTTCTGGGGTTTTTTTTACCATTTTCTCCCCTCCTTACTATCCTCTCCCCAGTAAGTGGGGCAGAGTAAATGAATGACTATGTAGGGGTTTGGTTTCTATCCAGGGCCAACCCAGCACAGCAGTGTATTCAGGCCATGCAAAATTAAAGCATGTTGTTGAATGGCTGAGTGATAAAAATGAAAGATGAAATTTAGTGTTAGCAGTATTAATTAATGATCAGAGCAAAGAGACAAAAAAAAATCCCTAATGTTGGAATTGTTCATTCCTGCTGCTCAGTATTAGATCTGAAAGAATTACTAACAAAATTTTCATGGTATATTCTGATTATTTGCAACAGACTCTATTGCAAAGAAAGTTGAGGCACATCAACAACTTGACTGTCCAAATTTTGACCACGTTTTGGAATACAAATACATTTAAAGGGTGGGAGTTCTAAAAATACAATTCAGGATTTCTACAGGAAAGTTAGTCCTGTACAAGGACAGCATTAGCCATATTTCTCATATGACTATACCCTTTTACGAGTGTCCTACAAGGCCCGTTTTCTATCTGAGCTGGACTATATGGTGAAATTGTCTCTCTTGAAGTGCATCAACAGTGATGTGATTCTTATGATTCACAATGCAGAGCTTGGGCAGAGAAAAAACACACCACATAATGCAGAATATAGTGCTTCAGGGAGTGTGGCTGATAAGGGAGAAAAGGACACAAACTATAACTAAATCAGCAATGAACTAAAGAAAATTGCCTATGAATATTTTCTCAAACTAATTTGAATTTAAATATTTTGTTTTGTTTCAGTGAAAAAATTCATTTTGCTTCAGATTTGACTAGACCCAGCACACATTTTCTTATTAAAAACTGAATTAATTTAAATAAGTATTGAATTTATTAAATTATCAATTCATATTAAATATTAGAAAGTGCCAAAATATTTTCCAGACAGACAAAGAGTTAATTTTTCCATTAGTTGTTTATTGTCAATAAAATATCACTAGAAAACATCTGACCATGTCTCGTAATTTGGTAAGCTAATGAAAGCAGTTTAGTATTCTGAGAATTTACAGACTAAACTACCCTGTGTCTGATTCAAGATAAACCATTACTACCTCCAGTTGTGTACCTCTACCTCTATCCTGAGAACCGTGACTCCTTTCACACCCTACATCCCAGTCTACTTGTGTTGCTACTATCTTACCAGTTCTACACAAAATTATTTAGGTAAAAGATAGAGAAAGCAATCATCTGAACTGAGAGAAGGAAATATTCACTTGGAAGGAGAAAATAGACAAGACCACCATGTAGGGAGTAGTTAATCAGATTAGTTGTGTTAACCCATCTGACTGTGCCCCAAACCTCATCAAGTGCTGTATTTTTTTCCAAAGACCAGACATAAAGTATTGAATCAGGTAAGTATATTTAGATGCTATGGTCCAGATTCCAGACTGCTAATTAGAGACATTCAAAAATACACCCCCAGAGCTGTGCATTCTCTTAGTTTCGAGATTGTTATTCCAAAACAAATTATAATTTGTTCCTCCATGAATTTGCTATTGTAAATGTCTCACCTTAGTGAGAAAGTTTTCAGTAGGGAAAAAAATCCCCCAAATCCCACAAGAGAGGAATTTCAAGCAAAGAAATATTGCGTTGTGAGAGAAGGATGTATTGAGGTTAGGCTCAGTGAATTAATGTAGTATCAGAGTGACAGGTGTTTAGGAAACCCTTAAAGACAGCAGAAATAAATGACAGCTGTGAATATAACAGAGAGCAGACTCTGAGCCTGTTAACATTTTCCAAAATTAAAGGTGCAATCTATCTCCAAAGCACACCACAAAATGCCAAGAGGGAGGGTCACCATAACATAATATTATCACAATAAGACTGATTACACAGCACCTGTCTTGGGCCTGAGACTTGTGACTTGGAGCCCACCCAGCTTTTGGTAACACCAGTGACTTCACTGTTGAAAGGAGAGCTGAGCCAACCCTGTGCCAGCCTTTTATCAGAATGGTCCTACAAGGGGAAATTTATTACCCTGCACAGTTTCTGTGACAAGGCAAAGGATGGGACAGGACATGGCCATGGACAGGACCTTTCCATGGACTCCAGGGAAGCCACAACACTGAGTACAAGAAGGCACATGTCCCATAGCAGGGCTATAAAAGTAGGATCTAAGAAAGGTAGCAGAGATGAAAGCTCCCTTTGGGAAATCTATATTTGCTGGCAAATATATGCAATGTCTCAACATGTATTTGACCATAGCCATTCCGATTTTGTGGTGAACAGAAAGGTAGGCCATTATTCATCTGTTACAAGTGAGAGTTCTCCAACAATTATAAAAACTCTTTTGTTGGTTTCCTAGTTGGATCCTTGTAAGGCCTGTTTTGGACAGGAACTGAGTAACAAACAAAGAAGATGATTCTTCTTCTTCAAAGAAGAATTTATCATCTAATTCAAATATTTTGTTTAAAATGCATCTTTTTGGTGCAGGAGAATGAAGGCTGTCAGGTGGCTTTCAAATGTGGTTACTAGAAGCACAAATGTAAGAAAATCTACCTTCCACCAGTGATGAAGCCATCAAAAAGTGTAACACTGCACACAGAAATAGGTCCCATTATGCAAATGCATTGCAGACGATCCTAATAGATGGGAGCCCCTCTGTCTCAGTCTCTGTAATTATAATGTACTGTATATAATTAAAATTAATGTAATTAAAACAGTCTCAGCACCAAGTTCAATTATGTCACTCAAATGTTGCTTCTAGACACATCAGAACTGGCACACCAGTATTATGGAGAAGATAACCCCTATATTCCTTTAGATTAATAAACAGCTGAGACCAAAAGAGGATTAAAGGGTAAAAAAAAGCAACATTGAAACTCTTCTTTCCTTAAAAAAAAAAGGTGCTTTATCTCTTAAGAGAAATTGCAACATCTGAAACATATCTGTTTTAGTGAATAGATACAATAACTAGCAGATTCAACATATGATAAGGCAAAACCAAACAGCTTAATCCTGTAATTTAATTCTGTATCCATGATAAAGGCGTTAAAATACCATTCCAACAACTAGTCCTGTGAATAGGAAAGCTAGAAAAACCTACACCACTGGTGGATGAACCTCAGTGTCATCAGCTTTACACCACTGCCAGTCTCAGATCTCCCCCATATCCCATGTCTGTCTCACACTCTGGCTGGGCAAAAAGCCCAAAGCCCAGGACCACAGGGGCCCTGCAGCCACCTCCTCCCTCCTGCAGCATCACCCAGCACAAACCACAGCAACTGGGGCACGTACAGATACACTGACCATTTCCAATGGCAGTGTAAATGGATGATCCTGCTTTTAACAAAAATCCTGATGATATCTTCTCATAATTGTTGATGTGGTCACTCTATATCAGCATTGATAATGTATTCTTTGACGTTGTCTAAAAAGTTTCTGAGACTGGAATGTGATGCTGTAAGAATACCCAAGGTTTTCCAGAAACACAGCTGATCTTGAAGGTCCCAGTACAAGTCCTGAACCCGAAACTGCCTTTCAAACAAGATGAAAGTTATGTATTAAACTCTCCGGAATCATGAAAGACAGTATCCTATTAGCCTCTCAAACACTGTCAGTTTACACAGATCTTATACTTATGTTACATTGATAACCTTTAACATTTTTACTGTCCCTTACATGTTCAAACCCTTTTGAACTTTTTCCTTGGCAAGCCTGGGGCAATAATTTTGCTTTCTGTCCACTTTTGAGGTTTCTGTGTGGTACCTTCTATCTACAAGATAACTGGAAATGGATTAATAGGATAAGGCTGAACCTTATCAACAATAAAACAATATTTCAGTTCAGCAGTGCTGCCCTCTTGTCATGATAAGATGAATTCATTCCTGAGTGTGAAGTGCAACAATTTCACACAACTCATTGTTCCACAGCTATTTTGCCTCACATTTTATATCTGAAAATTATCTTAAATTACCAAGTAGCCTAGGAATAATAAAAGCTCTGACTTTCGAAGAGCAGTAGAAATTCAACCTATGGAGTGTCTAGTCTTCTCTTTCTTATAAATATATATGCATTTCCACGGTTGTTGTTGTTGTGGGGTGCTTTCTTTTCCTTAGGGAAGCAGGGAGTAGGGAGGAAAAGAAAAGTAGGCCACTCTAGGCTACAGGATATTTATAAAGCTTAGTTGATTTTGAATGATTATACCTAAAGAATTTCACCACATAAATTTAAGAAATGGAGTCAGGCAATCTCAGATACATTAACAGTTATTTTGCAGAAAAGGGTAGGTGAGGTACCAGATGGCACAGACTTGTCTCTGCAGAGTTGTGGAGTGGGAGCTGAGGAACTACCAACCAGTGTAAGCTCAGTCCAGGAATGGACAGACAAACCAGCTGAAGGATTCATGAAGAGGACAATGACCAGGAGGAGTTCAGATGGGTTTGTCAGAGATAAAACTTGTCAAATCAATTTTCCCAGTAACATGGTAAGACTTCCCAGGAACATTTTTAAGTAGCCAGTCTCCTCTCTTTCCCAAGATTAGTAATATTTTGGAACTTTCTCACATTCCTACAAACAGGCTAGGGAAGCCTGGGCCGAACAAAAATATTTCAGAAAAATCATTATAGATTGCAAAACTGTCTGGAAAATGGTTACCCAGAGATTGAGTGTCATCAGTTCATGATCAAAATGGAAAGACATTTTGTAGTTTTGCAGGGTTCTTTCTTTGGTTTTAATTAATGTATTTGTGTTAATCATTACATATACTAAAGACCCAAAGGGTAGAAGAGAGATTATTCTCACTAAATCAGGATATGATATCAGCATGGAACACACCACTACTATGATAGAGAGCAGCATTAAAATTCAATACCATCCTGATATATAGGGAAACAGGCTGAAAAAAGTAATAGATTTGAGCAAGAAGGGTACACATATAGAGACAAGAATAATAAATTACATGACCCAGGATCAGGAGTGATTGCCTAGACAGCAGTTCTACAGAAAAGATATGCAGTTTATAATGGATTACAAGGGAAGCATGAGTCAACATTGTCACTCATTGCAAAAAGACAAGCATCTACACTAGAACAAGCCCACAAAGGTACAGCCTGGCAAACACTGAATTTGTTTGTTGTAAGGCACGTTAGTGCATTTGTGAACTGTACTTTTAACACCTATGAATTCCTATGAAAAAAATATATTTTTAGCCTTTTGAATCACAACACATAAAAGTAGTACATACGTGCAAAACGTGGATTATTTTATGGCTCATGCAGCATTAATGTATTTATTAACAAAATATCATTTAAAAATACTACAGATAACGTGTTGAAAACTGTACAACATTCTTTCTTTGACTTCCAGTGATGATTAAATTTACATGGGGGGATATTTTAAGAATTCATTTTCTTGATATGGTTTATACAGAATTCATTAAGAGACCAGGAAATAAAATGAAAACAATTATTGTAATTGTCCCCTCCCATCCTTGTTAGGAGTAATTTCTCAAAGTATTATTGCACTTTAATTAGTAATTTGTAAAATATAGATTAGTGCATAAGACTAATTAGAATTCCATTTTTTTTCCTGATAATAAGAAACATGAAAAAATGCATGTCATGCATTTTGTGCATCACTCTGCAACAGAGATCTCAAAGATCTCCCAGAATATGAACAAATCTGCTGGCAGAATGCAATACTCAGAAATACTGCTTGTCTGTGAAGTGCACCTATTACAATAGAGCAACAATGGCTCAAAAATATGTAGTAGTTTATCATGTGACTTTTCTTTAGATCAAATTATGCCTGTGCTTGTTGAGAATGAAAGATGCAGAAATAAAGCACAAAGAAAATCTATTCTTTGCCCAGAGGCTTAGATTCCCAGAGTTACCATAAAAGAAAAATCAACAGCATTAGCCAACTTTTTTTCATTAAATAGAAGGAAAGATGACATCTTGTAGTATACTATATATACAGATATATATATATACAGTATATATATATACAGATGCTTCTGTAGTATACTGACCTTATGATCCCAGACCAATGCAGAACAAGTCACAAGCACTGGAGTAAAACTCATGCATCAAAGTGGTCATGGACATAAAAAGACACCTCTTAGGGTTAAGCAAAGATACTCCAAGTGTGTTAACACCTTCACATGAACAAGTGGGTCCAGAACAGAAAAGCAACTCTGAGCCCTCATAGCAAAAGCTTTTATCTCATCACATATGCTGGAACCTCCTGGAGCTGCAGTAGTGCGATTCAAACCTCATGCCCAAGGGATGATGAAAACACCTGCTGTAAGAAGCCATGTGAGAAAGAGACCTCAAATGGAGCTCAGCAAACAGCCTGACCCTGGCTTCTCAAGCTACCCAGCTCACAAATCTGACACTCACAAGGGCACACTGGTAGCAGCACACACATGGCAGACGTGTTGATACCAAGGGAGAGCAAATTGCAGAGCAGCTTCCTCCAACAAGAGGAAAGGGAGACATCTTACTTAGGAATTAGGTCCTCCTTTTCTTCTAGCAGGAAAGAATAAGCTGCTCATTTCTCACAGTAGGCATTGACAAGAGAGGCTTCATTAGCTGAGTGCATTCTCAGCCTCTGGGCATGTATTGTCAGGAAGAGGAAGCAACAGAGAAGCATCCTTCTTTTTATACAGGCAATGGTGAAACAAGGCTACAGAGATACCTTTATGCAGATTCAGCTCCTGAAGCTGCATGCCTGTATGATTTGCATCTTTTGATACCCCTAAGGAAAATCATGACTTCATACACCATATATGCAAACCGTGAGTCGCTCATCCCCACATCTCTCCAATATGCCAGATGCATTTCTTAGCAGATAAAAGAGCAAAGCAACTTAGCTGTGGGCATCAGGCAGAAAGCTATCTCATATTCCCCTATGTTCCCTCTAAGTATCTGTTGCAGCTTTAAAAGGTCCTTGATTCAGTTTCCTCAAGTAGAAAAAAATTATCATTAAATAGTCATGAGCAATTTGCTCAAAAGAAACTGAAAGGCTTGATGATCACACCCAAGGCAGCATAGAGAGTCCAAGCAAAACAAAACAGATCCAGTCCAGTTACTAGTTATCAAATACATAACTCTTTAATAAGCTAAATAGGATCCACCTTAAAACCAGTTTAACTTTCAGCCCTACAAGGAGTACAGGAAGGTTGCTCTGGAATATCACTGTGTATGGTTTCATGAGCCCACATCTGTAAGTCAATATGCAACTGCATATACAAAAGCCCTAAGGAAATATCTAAAGGGCTTCCATTTCTGCAGCTGCCTTTCCAAGGACATTATTTCACAGAGCCAGAAAATGTGCATGTTAGTTAGCAAAGGCTATCTTTCAATACTGCTTTCCAATTCACTAACTTCCCCTCCCTAGTGTCTAGATAATTACCTTCTAGTTGTATCCCTGGAGTGGTTCCTAAGGCATAAATGAGTACAGAGACAACTAAAAAAATCACTGAGGTTAATTCCCCTTGGTGTCCAGAGAACTGAAACCACATCCCAGCTTAATTCAAATGGCTAGAGGAGGCAAAGGAGAATATAAAGGTTGAATTATTATTCTTTCTACTGATTGAATAGTAGAGGAGTAGTTTATCAATATAGGTTTTATGCAAAAATTTTTAAAGAAAGAAAAACACAAAATCACTCCATAAGTAAACTTCATATTTTTTTTAAATTTCTTAGCGTCTGAATATTTTCAAATATTTTTAGCAATATAACCTCTTATCATAAAATACGATGCCCTCATTAAAGTATCATATGTAACAATTTTCCCACAAAGTACATTTTTTTCAGAGACAAAGGGGATAAAAAAATTCATGTCTGGTTATTATTTTGTTGCTGTTATAAGAATGATTTCTATGGTACATTCTGCCTTGAGTCACCATCACACTGGTGGAGTCAATTCATTCTCTAGCCTTACACTTGCCAAGAAATACATGCTCAGAACTATTTATCCCAGTAAAAGGACTTTACTGAGAAAATTATGGTTGCTTCCTATCCGAATGGAGCCCTAGCACAAGGATTATACTGTGCTGAGCTAGTGATTGAGTAGGAAGATCCTATATGAAATTCCCATCCTGCAGAAATAATTGATACTTTTGCTACTGACTTTGCTGCAACACAATTTTACTAGAAGCATCTTCATGCTATTTCTGCTCTTTGCCTAAATTTCCAATTAAGATACTCAGAAAAATAATAGTGATCTTGTGACAAACCAGTATTTTACTACGGACTTTGACATTAGGGGACCTGAAGATCATTTAATTCTTTTCAAAAGGCAGACTGTGCTACATTAGATTCTTTATCAGAGGTGATTATTAATAACCGAGGTGTAATTTCAACAATTTCCATGAAACTCACTTAGTCACATGGGTTAGGTTTCTTCCCACCAATCTGCCACTACTTAGGATGCCTCTTAACAGCTATTATATAACCTCTCTGGAACAATTCCCTCAATATTTGTGTTTATATATTGTCCTCCAGATGACAGCGAAGGTCAATTCCCTATCATCCCATTAAAGGTATGTTTAATTTTGCCTCCTTCCCCTACACAGCTAACAAAGCCCTGATGTATCAACTATACAGCAAGAGTAAACACACTGCTTCACTTAATTAAAAATTAAATTCCTCTTCAGGGATCATTACAGTAGAGAGCTGCTACATACCTTTGTTAAATAGGTGTTTCTTCGAGGACACAACCAGAAGTATACTATTGGGAACTCTGTATCAATATAAGCAGGAATTTGTTCAGACATTCAATTAGAACACTGCACATGTTAGTCTGTTTTTAAGACAGGTGGGTATAAAAATGCTAAGGGTTCTTTGAAGAATCTGGAGAATTCCACTACTAACTTTGGTTCACCTTTGTACCTATTACATTAATGAATCACGTAATTCCAGTATTTGGAAGAAAAAGCAAAAAATATTGCTTTGCATACTGGTCAATAAAACCTTGTAATCAAAGATGACTCAGAGGAGATGGGCAACAGGGATGTGCCAGTGGAGGTCAGTGAAGGTCAGAGCTCTGTGACTGCCCACATTTGTTGCAAAGAAGCTGAATTTATCACAACACAAAGGGGATTGGAAAGCAGCCTTTGTTTCAGAGAAACAGCTACCAAGAGCTGAGCTGGTCAGCTGCTGTAAGGGTTTCTCCCTGAGTTATTAAAAGAGTGCAAATACCTCCTTTTCTTAGCCAGACCAGCATGGAGGCTCAGGAGTGAATAAGTGGTTCTGCCCAACATAGAGTATAAATCTAGACAAATAGCAAAAGTATTCTGAAGAGAGCAATGGGCTTGAGCTGCCTTCCAGCCATGTATTCCTTCCCTGTAACTGGGGATGCCCAGTACGGTTGTTACATTTTGCTAGGTGTAACTTAGATTTGTATTGCGTTTTCAGTATATTTTGTATCACTTTGCTAATTCAGAAATCTCATGTAATTTCACCTATTTTCAAAAAAGTAAATTTTATTTTACAATAAATAAACTGTCCACATATGAAATACCTAAAAGCAGCTGGTTAGAGAGTATTGGACTGTGGCAACAGTGCATACTTTCTTAAGGAAATGCTTTCAATCCTTTAAAACTTCAAACAGAAATAGTCAAACTAATCAGAAATGCAGAGGCAATAACATTCTCTAAGAAACATTTGTGAAAAAGTATGAAAATACTTTCTTTTCAGTTTTTCCATACAATCAAGAGCAAACACAGGAACTTAGACAAAACAAATTAGCAGTAGCTAGCATGATGAATGTTCACGTGCAATTTGATAGGAACATGCTCCTGGTTTGTTTGCAAACCCCATCTACTTTTGGCACACAGGCCATGTGAATTCAGGATT
Source organism: Cichladusa arquata (assembly GCA_026413545.1). Taxonomy (NCBI): domain Eukaryota; kingdom Metazoa; phylum Chordata; class Aves; order Passeriformes; family Muscicapidae; genus Cichladusa; species Cichladusa arquata. The sequence continues at coordinate 44,742,229 of JAOTQP010001652.1, forward strand.
CTGATCTGCCAGCATTCCCAGAAAACCAACATTTAGCTGAAGATCACTGTAATTTCCACATAAAAGTCAGAGAGTGTTGCTGAATCCAGGTGTATCTGTTCTTTCCTACTATTCATTGGCATTAAAACTTCACACAACACAAGAAGAGAGAGTGTCAAGAAGTCATCCTTGATCTTTCACTGACCTTCACATCTGTACTCTTCAGGACAGAAGAAAACAACTCTTCACTCAAATTCTCTTCCATTTCAGTGAGTTGACAGCCACAGCAGTCAGCCAAATCACACTGATAGCATGCAATATGGAAGGTCTACACCAAATGCAGTTTCCTGTTAAAAAAGAGGGTCAACATTTCCTCTAGAGAGAGTTCAGGAGCATTAGTTTGTTTTTTTTGCCTTTTAGAATCACAGATAGAAGAGCTCTGTCTGAGGTCTTGCACTCTGGGTTTAAAAACAGACATTCAAGTGGGAGCAGACACTTTATATGGGGCATTTAGGATTCACCTTTGCTTAGTAATATATTCCCATGATCCAGAAATGCAAAAGTGATCTTCTCTGTGACATAATTGTTAACATGGGGACTCTTATTTATTTTCTCAGCTACAATGCATGTAAAGCAAATAGACCATAGCAGTACCATTACACACACTCCTGCACTCACTTTAGAGACAATCAATATCCATTATCAAATTCTCAGCAGGAGAGAAAAGCTGTGAAATTGCCCATAAAATAAATTTACAAAGTCATCCCAATATCTTCTATGTTCTGTTTGAAAAATGATACATAAATAATTGTTTCAAAGGTACTTTCACTTCATTATCATACCAGAGCCTATTCATGGCAGTAGTGGTGATGACTACACCATCCTGTGTTTCACAGAAATGAGGAAAATAAGTTGGATTCTTGTTTCAGTGAAGAGTCTTATTTTGTGACTGATTCTGTCCTTTGGATCAGGGTCATTCTCTTTTACTTGCTTCTCAAGCTCTGACACAGATCATAACAGTATCTTTTATTCAAATGAAGGTCATGTTTGCTATGTCACCCAAATACTGAAACTCTTATTCTACTTTAAAAGACCAAGAAAAGAGTTTCAACCCTGCAGGAACTCTTTTTTTGGTAACTTTAGATTTTCTATTAGGAAGGTATCCCATAGGTTTTTTCAGCATAAACACAGATCTTGTCTTTGTCTCTTATGGAAGACCCACAAAGTAGAATGATGGTTTTATTACAACCCTCTAAACATCCCAGAGTCTTGTGTGGGTTTCTCCTCTCTTGGTCCTTGAGAAAAAGGGACACAAAAATTTACCTTTCTATTTTGTGATATAAGTCATGATAACTAAGCTTCCAAGGGACTGGTGGATCAACATGCAGGTGATGCTACATCTGTGCTGAATCAACTTTGGAGACATGGGAAAGAAGGAAAGGGAAATTTGCATTTTTTATATGTATATAGTTTAAATGCCATGAGTGCCCAGAGACACTTGGCATAGTTTCCTGACCCATTTGGCATTTGCTGTTACTCACATCCAGGTGATAGGACAAAGCCCATCACAAGTCCTTGGTCAGATTTTATCCTCTAAGTCAAAAAAAATCAGTAGATTTGATTCCTGGCAGCTGAAGTGCATTCCAGTCTAAGACCAACACAATATATTTCAGACAACAAAAGTAACACTTCTGTAAGCAGTTTAATCTATTATTTTCTGCTTCTCAAAGTAGAGGATTTGGATCTCCATACATTTTGCCAGTAGTCACCACTCATTTAATGGAAACATGCCACAACAAGCATGTTTCAAGACTTCAATGCATTGCAGCCTTTCCTATCTATTACTTTCTAAGGTGATTCTGTCCATCACACCTAGGCATCATTTAATACTGTGTACTCTGTGTCTGTCCACAGAAACTACAAAGGCACCTGTTATCTTACAACAGGCTACCAACTTAAAAGTGTCATGTTTGTACTTTTGAACATTTTATATATTTATTCTGTTTGGTTTTTTCATCCTTAATCCTTTATCTCTAATTAAGACAACTAATTGCTTCAGACAAATTACATTATTCCCTTTCATATTTCCCTATATGCTAAATACTGATAAGTAACCTCCATTTATCAATGATATTCAGCTTTACATTAATTATATTTCAAGGCACGAAAAATCATTGTGCAGTAGCACTCTTTAGCAATGCACACACGAACTACATACTGAATATCAACCAAATATAAAGAATTTCACTGAAACCAAGTGAAATATTGAATCCTGAGCAGAGACGAAAATAATACATTCAAATTAATTCAGGCAATTTTGAATACCATCATTTTTTGCTACATCTTATGCTCTCAACAATCACTCTCTTTGAACTGCAGCAACTGGGATTAAAGATTAGAATGTATGGAGCCTACATGTATCTTTCTGAATAGCCACAATTATCTTATGATTTGTAATGCTGTGCTTATGCTCTTGAATGCTAACACCAGACACTGGTTTTATTACAAAAACAACAAATTTACTAATGCCTTTTAGAGCATTATTTCAGCTGTTTTTAAGTGCCAAGTTAAACTGACTACACATGCAGCATAAAATTAGGGATAAAATATACTCTAATATAACTATAATTAGGATAGAAATTAAAGGAAATTAGTGAGTATAGCACCAAAAAAAACCCCAAAAAATATCACCCCAGATATATTTTGAACCTAAGTTTTTAGGCTTAACAAGCAATTTGAAAGCAAGTCAAACAGCCTGAGCTAGATGCTAATAGATAAACACCTGTGTCCTCACAGTGCTCTGGAAAACCTCATTAGCAATGCAAGTCCATGGATCTTGGCTCCTTTTCTACTTAAGTAAATTTAGCACTATGAAGAACCACGATGGAGTGGGTATTTCATGCTAATGAACTCTCTGCTCCACATGGTACTCTCTCCCTATTTGAAAAAAATGACCGTTTGCAAGGAAAGCCAATATTTTACATAAAATATTAGTCAATCAGTAGTTAGAGCAATTCCCTGTGCTGATCCAAGAATAAAGAATCAGCTAGGACTGTTTTCTAAATCAGATATGTATCTTAAATAGAACTCTATGTGGACTTAGTCCTTTGTTTAAGAACAATAGAAACTGGATCAAAAGTTTTTTATTTTAACTGTATCAGACTCAGCAAGGTTGCTGCAAAACAAGATTAAAAGCATATTTGGGAAGTGATTTCACAGACCTCTAGTGGACTGAAATTGAGCTACTCAGACTTATGTGTTGCTTAACACAGCAACAAATTCCTATAGTTCATCTCTAGTGCCTTCTCGCAAAAACTGAATATTGCTGACAAGTTTTATTCTTCAGCAGCTCCAGTGGTGTTTTCTGCTTTTCATGTATAAAGATTTCTCATATAAATACCTGCCAGCACATATCCCAGAATTACAGAATCTTACTATAAGGCAACTTTTGAAAGATAGTATTTTCATGTCTTTGCAGAGCAGAAAATCTGATTTCAGAAGAGTTCACGAAGGTAACTACTGGAGCTGCATAGATTCTATTTAAACAGGGCTGTTTTCCACTATTTCATCTTCCCGTTCCAGCTTCTGAGTTAAATAAATCTCTGAAGTTCTCACAGCTCTGGACCAAGCTGAAGATACCAGATTTCAGGTCTGATGGCAGCATTAGGCTGGAGCACTCTCCATTCAGAGCACCAAATGAGCACCAATCCTGAATTGTCAATCCCAGACCAGCAGCAGGATATGTTCAGTGTATTACAGGCATGTTCTGTAAATATTTTGGCTCCTTAAAACAAAATCTGGAGAGATGAAGCTGATTATGTCACTTGTCTAGAAATTACATCTGCCTTTTCTCTGAAAAGGTCCTGAGTTGTATTAAAGTCTCTTCAGCAACACAAGTTCATATAACATCCCCTCAACAATTTTTTTAAAAATCTACCAATTAATGCTGTTCATCAAATGAGGCTCACATCAGACATGTTGAAGAGGAGACAGAATTATCAATAAATGACAAAGAGAAAGAGTCAGAATAATGGTTGAACTGCTCACAGTAGCCCATCTCAGCCTTTGACTTCAGCATTTCTTTAAGATTCAATAAGAATAAAGAAACCTGAAAACCACCCAAACGTTGTTGTAAAACATAGGAAATGGAAAGGAAGACCACGTAAAGAGAAACTTTAGCAGATAACCAGTGTTGTTGTCTATTCTTTGCATGGATGCATTCTCCAAAATTAAGCATCTCTGCTGTCAAGGGATGAACATTGGTATTAGAAGCCTTACAAATACATGTATACATGCATCACTTTCTCAGAGTTGCTCCTAATTTAAAACAAGTGGTCTCAGACACAGGGTCATATCTCAGCAAACCAAAAGCAATCTTCAAAAAGCTAAAACCCACTTCACTTTCATTATGGCTGAGAGGAATATAAATTACAGCTTGAATGGTTTAAACTAATGGTCTCAGTTTGTCAAAGGTTGAGAACTGTTTACCTAAGAAGAACATTGACATCAAAGGCAGAAGGGAAAGAATGAAATCAAAGACATCTGCATTTTATACATCTTCCCATTGTCTTGTAAATGGAAAAATATATTTATATCCATTGCAATTGGTGAGTTTTCATAGACTATTGGAAAAGTGAGCATCGGTGAGTGTACTAGAGGGAGACAATGTTTATCATTGTAACAAGTATGTAAAACTACTGAAGAAAGAAGTGAATGTCTACATCTCTTCTCTGCAAATACAATTTCTATTTAGGAACAGTACTAACCACAGGAGATGTCATTTCTGGAGAGTTATGTTGCCAGAGTGCCATATTGGAACAAGCACAAAAATGCACTACTGAGAAAGCATAGCTTTTTAATAAGGGAATACACAGAAATAATTAGGGATTAGGAAAGGTAGGTGAATGCCTCATGAGATTTTCAGTATTACATTTCAATGGCAATTAGGCACTGAGCCTCCTATTGCAACCTTTCTAGGTACTAATAGTTCAGTTTCTGATGCTAAGTCCTTGCACTCCACACAGAGTTTACATTACAGCAAATGAATTAATTTGTTGAGATAGGTCTGGCAGCATTAACCTGGTATTGCATTATTCCACACAGTTTTACAGGAAGTGGGCCTCTACAGAGATTTGAGAGGCTTCTGCTGGCCAGTGAGTGCTGCCTCCTGATTAGGGTTGTGACTGAAAATATATGATGCTTGGCTCATTTCTCTCAGTTCACAGGTATTTTTGTTGCTCTAAGGTAGGTTCTACTCTAAGAAGTCACGTGGAACTGAATGCATATCTTACCATGCCTGGTTATGCTGCACTAGACAGGTCATAAAAGGTGAAGGACACAAAGACCAAAAACAGGAAATATTCAGAGTTTAAAGGGTTAGCAGTGCAATCAGCTTTCAGACACATCTGACCACCATCAAGATGCAAGCAAAATTATATTCTCTGAGAAAGCTTTTCCACTATTAACAGTATGAGTAAGACATCAAAGAAGAAAAGTGGAGAGGGATGCACCTGAGCATTGTGTCTCTACTGAGAAAAGAAGAGATGATTCAACTAACTGCATTAAGGCCTCCACAGAGCACATCTAAATTACTTAGAGAACACTTAGGCATTATAGTAATAACCACTACAGGAAACTCTAATGCAGATGTATAAAACATTAAATAGCTTAATTTTTTTCTAATACATGCTTTTACCCTGCTACAGCCTTTACACCATATTTAGGGCAAACAGCAAAATAACAGCAAACTCTTTCAAGAAAAATGTTATCCAGGAAGCTGCATAACCATTTCTTCTGCTTTTCTCCTATCTCATTAACTCAATTATATCCATTTCTTCAGTGAGTCTTACTGTAGCTGCTCCTCACAGACATCAGTATCATGGTACTACTGGGAATTTCCATTTACATTAAATATGTTAAAAAACCCAACTTCTTCATCCTGGGGATCTGAACAATTTGTCCCTAATACATCAGCACTAAAGAAAATAAAGAGTAGTCCCAAACTTAGTTTTTAAAACCACTCTTTTAAATTACTCTGCCATGTTATTTGTCTGATTTATGACCTCTGAATGCTTGCTATTCAAAATTGTGGAAGAAAATTGAGTGGGAGCTAGTAAGTGACACCAATCCTTGTAGAGAAGTCACTGATGCCAATATAGAGTTCTGAACTGAGATAACAGGCAGTGAAGGTCTAGATTTGCTACAAGAAAATGAGAGGGTTTAAGGAGCTTTCGACCTGAGCACCTCCTAGATGATGGGGTGTTACAGGGGAGAGCACCTCAGCACCATACTGTGGCTGTAAAGCTGTCCTGGCCTCAGAAAGAGAGAAAGCTGTCTCTTTGCATCACCTCTTGAAAGCTTCTCTATGAGTCTCTATATAAAGCTAATGCATGCACCAAAACACCTAATTTGAGATTAGCAAAGAGAAAGGATGACAGAAAATATTCATTCTAGTATTAATTACTGAGAAAATAATTATTTGTGAGTTGGTTGATAGAGCTGGTAATCTCCTTAAACACTGAAAAGGGTGAGAAGTGAGATACTGAATCTTTCAAAGATCTGATAATGTTTTATGAGGCTTAAAGAGAAATCTGAGAGCTAAAAAGTAGCAGTTATCAAGAAAGGATTTGCCATCTGGCTCAATAAGAAAAAAGGCAAAAAAAGAGTAGTTTTAAAGTATTTTAGAGCCTATAATTTAAAGTGGTCTGTTTGGAGCAAAGCTGGGATTGGTGAGGTAGCTGCAAATTTCCCAGCAAGGACTGTGTGAAGCAAGAGAGCCCCAAGAAATCTGGAGCTCATCTCCCTTAATCTGCTAACACAACAGGTACTCAGACAAAATCCTGGAGGGGCGTTATTCCCTGTAATTCTCCAGCAGTATGTAAACTCATGATATGAAAGGACCAAACAGGTGCTAATTTATTCCACTTACCCTCTAGCTTTTTCTTCAGTATGTCACAAACTCCATTAAAACATAACAGGTTGTATTTAGCAAGTGCACTGTTTACTCTAAAGGATACATAACTCCAAGGCAGGGGAGCTGAAACTTGCTGTGTACTTTAATTAGTTGTCTCTTCTGTCCAAAGATGTTTTTGGCTCTGCATCCGCATGTGCACATAACTTCAGGTATTGCACAGTGCTGTTTTAAGTTTTATCTGCTTACTCTTCACAATTTTAAGGAAAGTCAGGCTAGAAAAACATCATTTTTTCAGGAAGAAAAGATGAGAAAGGACAGGTGCCATAGCTGAGGGGAAAAAAAACCAAAACCACAAAATTAAAATAAAATTAAAACTGGCACTTAAAAACTTTATACCAACTCGCTCTTTATACATTTATATATTTGTTAGAAAAAAGTGTAAGGGTATTTCCCAGAGCCAGAACTATCACAACTTTTACTTGCTCCATATATAGTTCATGAAGAAATACTGGATTCACATGACTTAGAGTTTTTGCTGCTTCTGTATTTTCCAGGATGGAACCACAACCAAAGCATACTATGCATTTTACAGAACAAATATGAGTGGTTAGGTTCTCAAATCCTTAATCCAAAAACTTGTACTTGTCTATCTTTCAAACTGGAGAAGGGATCTAGTCTTTATTCAATGGATAAAATAGCTGAGTAAACTAGAATTATGTATATATGTATATACAAAATATGAAAATATAAAACCTACATACAAACATATTTTTCTATGTATAGCAAGAAAAACTTGTGTTTGGTCATAACTATTGAAATGACTGTCAAAACAATATCTTAGACATTAAATAGTGCCTGCTTTCCCTGACCTTCACAGTTTAGCTTCAGACTGAGTTTGCAGACTGTGGACTTTCTTCACAGTTAAGGAATTCAAAGTTTGCAGAATCTGCAAAATTCAGCATTATCTGTTTATCTTATGTCTTACTTAACTGTAAAGCAAAACAAAGTGGAAAGACATTTTCAGAAAGACACACAGACACAACCCCCACACCTAGGCTGCTCTGTGCAACTGAAAACAAGCACAACAAAAAACAGCAGAAGATTTGGACACCAGGGCCACCATAACAGCTCTGTTGGCTAAGGGAAATAACCCATGAAGCCAGCAATTCCAAAATGGTGGAAGAAAGATGGATATATCCTAACTTAACCAACAGAAAATGTCAGGCAAATTAAAAACTCTTTAAACTCCAGAAAAGAAGCTGGCCAGAAAACTGTCAAGTCCCTATTGAGAGAGGAAGAGGGAAAAGACATATAAACAAAGAGCAGCATTGAATAATGGAAGAGAAAGTTAAGTCCCTTCCTTAATGTGTTCTTTCAGAAAAATAAAAAGATAATTATTTTCAAGACCTAACTCCATGCTCAAATGGAGGAGATAGACCAGTAGGATCTGGGGAAAACTGATCTGCAAACAATTCTCTGGATTTGAAATAAGAGATTTCAGCAAGTCCTGCACAGTGTTGGCAGTACTGGATAACATGTACTACAGCTTTTGTAGGACCAGCTGCATTCATTTGTGTCTAAAAGTGGCTTCTTTTTTTTTTTTTTTGGTAGCAGTTATTAATTTTTGCCCTTAATAAAAGCTAGAGTCTTTCCAGAGAGGCAGTAACTCTGTGTGCTAGAAATCACAGGGCTGGAATCCAGGATGTTGTTAGGGACATTCTGAAAGCTTTTTCCTATTTTGATACATATTACTTTGTCCTCACTGGTTGTACAATCACTGCTGGCAGAAATAGGTTCCAGGGGAAGATGAGGTGAATTCCTGATGATGACTCCCTGTTAATCAGATCCTTTATTATTTTTATTATTCTTGTCTGAAGTACTCAAAAAGAGGAAGAATCCAGAATCATAAAATCTGGCTGCTACCCTAAAAGCATCTATTTCAGGTGTTCCCCCCACAAGTTTATTCAGGACAGATATGCTGATAGGGTATCAGGATCTGAGTCATAGAAAAATGTCCCATCTTCAATACAAAACTTCAGAAAAATTATTTTTATCTTCACAGACCACTTCAATTCAAAAAGATGTACCTGCACATATTCTGGAGCATTTCTTGGGTCACTACTGGTACTCATATTGTGAAGGACAAAACTTTTTCTCCACTAATTCTTCTTTGCTGCAACCTAGAAGTGTCTATGCTTCTGATGTTTTGCCTCTGCACTGCTTTGAGGTTTCCCTTCAAAGTTTTCATGCAGTCAATTAGGGCAGATGGGAACTTCTGCCACAGCAAATCTGATTCACTTCACTGAGATAAGAAAAAAGGTGAAATGACTTGTGTATTCCCAGCCTTGCAGATGTTGTTATCCTTACTTCTCTTTTGCAGGAGTCTATGTCCTCCAACAAAACAAAACCACAGAAATGTGCTGAATGTCTGTGAATATAAATCATCTCTATATTCAGCCTCATGGGCTTCCACAGAGGACTAGACTTTTGGGTATGGAGACTTCCATACATTCAACATCAATGTGTATGACATGCTCTATTTTAAGGAGGTTTGCAATAAGAGTTTGCTAATGAATAAAACAGTGTCTTCATCTCCATACTCTACAACAGTTTTTGTTCTTAAGTGCTGCAACACCCTTATATCTCACCATCATAAAGGAGGCACCATCTGTTATGACACCAGTGAGAAATGAACTTTCCATGTGTTGTTTTTATCAATAGTGTGGCACTCAGAATAGCTATTTTTTGAACCAATGTGATCTTTGAGGCTCTAAAGAGCAGCAAGGCCCTCTGAGACTTTTTTCTGTCACTCCACAGATGAAAACAGCATTCCTGTTATGGTACTCCCTCTTCTGTGCTATGTCAGGTTTAACATGGTTTCTTTTCTCCTGCTGAACATGTTTTTCAACATTATTGCTGATGCCTTCTAACCAGCATGATATTTTTGCAAGGTTGACTGCCCAAAATGTAAGGCAGCAAGGACGAACTTGAAATGCTACATAAAAAGCATTTTATTTTCCAGCTATGCAGTGCCATAATCTCCATTCCTGTCCTGTAAAACTGCCCAGAGGAGAAAGGATGTTGAGTTTCTGTATGTTATGTAGGCCTTTACAGCTGAAGAGGGACTTTCCCAGTATGAGTCTGAAGGAATGTGCAATAGCCCTAAAGCAGAGCTGGAAGGATATAAAGGGTATATCCTGAGGGTATAAATCCTTCTGACACAGACCTGGCGTACTAGAGAGAGGAAAGAGAGACAAACTTGGTGTAGTCCCATCTATCCTACTTTGTGAGAACTGTCCTTGATACAAGGTGTCTGAAACCTTCATCAGACACTGTCCAGACCATCTAGTAAACCACAGGAAAATCATGAACCATGTTAGCAGCTGAACTGTGCATGGTTATAGGGTAATGGTCAAAACTGTTTTCTCAGCTTTGGCTTATTTAATGACATGCACCGTCTTACTTTCAAACATAGACCAAAAGAACTGACTCTACAGCTTAGCAAAGAGGTGTAAGAGTGATCTTACCAATGTATATAAATTACTCAAGGGAGGGTGCAAAGCAGCACATTCAAATGCAGCCAACATCTTTTCAGCAGGCTTCAACTCCAACCTTTCTGTGATTTCTGTCTTTGTTCTGTTGATGTGGACAAAAGGACATATGTAATTTGTGAACCACAAAGAAGGGCTTAATGAGTCATAAATGTCTTGTTAGCTGCATTTTGGTGAGCCTTCATCTAAGAAAAAAAAATGTGTCTGTGCATGTGTTAATCTCCAGAGAAAATCGTATGTAAGTGAATATTAATTTTAAAAAAAGTTCTAAGCAAAATACACTCCCCATGAATAGTCATTCAGATGAAATAGTCATTCAGATGTAATAATCTGTTCCACGTGTAGTTGCTGAGCTATGTACAAAACTAAAAAGTTGAAGAGCATTTCTCTTGCCTATTTTCACATCAGTGAAAATAAGCAGAAAGTGGTAAGTGAGATCACATATATAAAGGGATAAAAAAGAGAAAAATATCCATACTGGGGGAGAAAATGTTTAAAAATTACTGCAGGATAGTTTTCAGCTAACTTCATAAGAAACAATCCATAAAATCAGTGCACATTTGGCTGAGGGGATTTATTAGTTCCATTATTAATAATTGTTTATATTAACATAGCTAATAACACCAAATCCTACTATGACAGCATCAGAGACTGAAATGCTATGGTTTATGGCTTATACATTTTAATAAAGGACTTTTGCCTATAACAGCAAAACTATAATGAACCTGCACCACCAAAGCTCACCCTGAATGGCCCTCCTGGCTAAAACCCTGAACTGCGAGTTAAACCACCTAAGGGATAGAGATAAGAGAGAGTGACACTGTTGTTTTAAGCATCTTAGGTCTGGGAAGTAATGGATAAGCATTCACAAAAGAGACAAACCCAGCAGCTTTGGAGTGGAGGCCACAGCCTCAGACTTACCAGCTGCCAGGTTTGCACAGACCCCTCCACCAAGGGAGGAGGAGGATGGGGTTGGGTCTATTGCAAAAAACCTTTGGTCAGAGGCAGTGAACAGTGTCTTCTGCTGTGCAGACCTGCCCAGCTGCAGGGCCCCCAACACAGGAGAGCCTCATCCACGGGACAGGCAGGCGAGGGGATGCCATAGTCCATCAGAGGCTCCCCAAATGGTTCCCCAGATCCTGCACCAGAGCACTGCACATGCTGCAACAGATCCACAGCCTTGCAAGGGAAATGTCAAACTGCCCCCTGCAGGGGAGCTACCTGGGCATTCCCACCTGGCCCAAAGGTATATTATCCATGGGATTCTACACTTTTCAACAGGAAAGCCTCACTACCAAGAAGACCAGATGGAGAGAAGCAACAAGACGTCATTTGGACCCATGGAGATATGATATGTTTCTACTTAACCTGTCTGACACTCTCCCTTTCCCCCACACACACCCCTTTTTCTACTTTTTCTTTCATTCTCTTTGTCTTTTTTACTGTTAAATAAAATATATCAGTTTTTTGATACCTACATTTAACCTCATTTGGTTTTAATCATGTTTTGGGGAAATATTTTGAACCTCAGGATCTGTAATCCATTGACAGCTCACTTTGCTCCTCTGGGATTAGGGTGGGTTGTAAGAGCTAGATCCTAGAATACACAGGACAAAGAAACATTTACATTGTAACAGCCAATTTCTTTAATTTACGACTGTTGGGGCATTATATCATTAGAACACCTAAGTAAGAGTAGATTCCTCATTAAAGAAGAACCTAAACTATTTCAGCAGCTAAATTTCTTGCTTCCTCTATCCCGTCCCATACCTCCAATACACAGCTTTTAGAAAGACTTCTCCAGTTACTGTGAATCTTTTCCTGGTATTTTACAGAACTCTTTAAGATCTCATTCATCGCTGTGATTGTTCATGAACTTGTGAGCAGGAATAGTTCAAAGGTATGATGTCCTAAGTTTTGTTCAGTAATAAACTGATGTTGTTTAGCCATAGCCAATGCAGTGTAGAAGCTCTTTCCTTTCATGTACCCATTTCAGCCTCCAATCCTTGATGAGTGCTTCACCAATACTGTCAAGAAGATAAGATTTCCTTGCCAGCACAGAATTCAGCTCTCCTCTCTAAGTAGTCAGACTTTATCAGTTGTTCCAAAAAACATTTCTTCTTCCCTTGCAGTAGATTTACAGGTTTTTTTATCTGATTGCTGCCAAGATCCTGACAGAAATAATTTATTAGCAAATTCTGCAATTCCTACACTAGTCCTTGCACAGCTCTGCCTCTCAAGTGCTGTTATTAGCCATATATATGATCCCTTTTCTTTTAAAATTGTTTTTCTAAATACAACAATTTTGGTGGGTCACATGGATTTAAAACTGTGGCATCAGTAAGAAAATGATATTTTATTACAATAATCTCATCAGTACTTAGTTTCACAGTAGTAAAGAACCAAAAGTACTCTTAGTTTCATTAAACATTACCGCTGGGAAAATAATACTATAAGTTGCTTATTTAAGTGTTCCACTGGTAATACCTGGGATACTGGCCACTCCCAAGAGTAAACGTGGAGCCTTTGTCCCCAGGACCCTGAATCACTTTTTGGGAGTTTCTATAAAGACAGTGTTTTTGTTATTAAGCTGTGTATAATTTTGGCTTAAAAAACCAGAAAAGTTAGTGAGTGCTGTGAATTAGGGAGGTGTGAATTGTGAGTTTCTTCATTCCACCTCCTTATATGCCATCACAAAGTTTAACTTTATGCTCAGAAGGACAGTAAGAAAGAGAGAAGCAGAAACACCTCTGTTATACCTATGGCAGTCTCCTACTTTTTCACTCTGCTGTATAAATTTACCTTTTCATCCTGTGAGTTGTAGAGGGAGTCTGGGCCACATGAGTATTCCCCCTAGAACATGTACAATAAATTCCAAAATAAATTATGGAAGAATTGGTCTCACAGATAGTGATAAGAGTCAGAGCAGGCGAGAGGGAAAGGTATCACATGCCTTGAAGTGTAAGCTGATCTCCCCAGATTCTGTAGTTAGGAGGGGAGAGAGAAGCTCCTGTAGAGTGGAGGTCACAACATGTCTATCTTAGATGCTCTGAGACTCCCTGTTCAGGAGGCTCTCCTTTGGCAGAGCAGCAGCCTGGGAACAGCTGCAGCTGGGTGAGATGGGTAGTTACAGTGAGAATGTCCTCACCTGGGGCCAGTGCAGAGTAAACCACATGCTGTAAATTCAGCCTCTAATTTATTGTGAACCAGCTTTTCAGAGGCCAGGTCATCCATGGCCGAAAAGGAAACCGTGCACATGTTCTTTTGTAGACAATGCTGCAATGTTAAACCAAAGTTTTATGCTACACTTTTCATCCACTGATTTCAAGGAATTCACAAAAACAGATGGACACAAGTACTGTTTTAGAAACCAAGACAACAAGTGAAAGAAACACTAGTCATTCCGAAATTCTGTTAGAGACCTGGTACAACCCACAAATATCTGGATTTCCAGCCAAGATTTATTGTTATTATTCAGCTGACTTATTGTAACAAGGAAAACTAAGCAACATTTTACAGCGCTGACTCCTTTGGAGGAAATTACATTACAATTATAATTAGGGATGGATGTATGCTCTATGTAACTGCTACTGACCACATGAAAACCCAGAGGAGATTCTGATATATGATGAATTTCTTTGCCTACATTTTTACACTACATTCCTGGTATCTGAAAGCAGTAATCACCAGTAAGGTTTCAGGACTGGCCAATTTATGGAAAAAAGTTTTGAAATACTAAAAATAGATTAAAATTTGCACAAGGCAATCTCTTAAAGATAACTAAATTCCAATTAGATTTTCAGAATCTAACCAATGTGAATTCAAAACACAAACAAAAAATTTATACATATGTATGCAAAAACCATGGCCCATTTGGTTGCTGCAGGAGGCAATTTACAGTAAAATAAAAGTGTCCTTTTGGTATCAGACATGCATATAATAAAATAACACCTTACTTTATACCCACTGAAACCTTGTTCAAGAATTCAGTAGCATATGGAGTCACTAAAGTGATGAAGCTGAAGACCTAAATAGGCAAGAAGGAGAGAACAGTGCAGCAATAAAACCTTTCTTTCCATCAGTTGCTTGTCAGTGTTATGCTGCTGTAACAATGACCAATGATGGCTTTGAAACTTTCACCCACTGCTCTTATAATGTGCTACCCTAAATCACAATGCAGGAACTGTAGAACTGCAGAGCAGGTACAGTGTGACACCATATATTAACTTCTGAAATAGCATATAGCTCTCCTCTTATCAGGATGCCACCAGCATTTGCATATTCTCCTGTTGGAAAGCTAATGTCACAAATTGAAAATCCTGGAAACTTTCCTGAACTGATTTGCTTTCTTGCCTTCCTTCCCTTTCCCAGACTGGATGTGTGGATATGCATGTTGAATGCCAAGTCTCTCAGGTGCTCTTCTCATGGCAGGACTACTCCAAAAATTGGCTAAGAACTCTGAGCATTTTCTTTTCCCTGCTGCTAGCCTCCAGCACTGCATTGAAGAGGGGTTTGTGGAAGCTCCCACCCTCTGTGCTTGCTAGTACATCAGATAAAAACCACTGACCTTGAAAAGTGAACCCAGCAGAATTGTCACAGGACAGACAGCTCTGCTGATCTCTTTGAATCTCTTTGTGTCCCTCACATGCACCCCTCAGTGTAGGTTATGGCCTTCTGTGTGTGCCAGATACAGTTCTACATGGACCAAAGGCACTACACACCTGCACATTATATCCAAGAGCCTCTCCTTTCCTTCCTTGGGACCTTTAGCTACAGGCCTTCATGTGATAAAATCTCCTGTTGCAAGAACTCTGCAGGAGAGGACCTGTTAAATAATCTTGGCGGCAGAAAGGAGAAAACCTTGTTCTGAATGGGAGCTGTTGATGAAGTCCCACTGCAATCAGTACCCTGACTGCTGGGAAGGTTGGGAATACCTCTGGAGCCAAGAAGCATAGACTGGAAACTAATGGTTTAAAAAATGGACAACAACAGACTTAATTTTACTGATTGTCAGGCATCTTATGAACACTCTGCTGGGAAGAGGGGTGTTTCCAGCACCTCCCTACTTTAAAATCTCAGTAAATGTCAGTGACTGCATAAGGCTCTTATCAGAATAAACAACTGAAGTATGTTCTACAGGTCAGTACAATCTTGAATTAAGGGACTGCAGCTCCACAGACACATCTTCTTTCTTACTGTGGCTCAATATGACCAACACATCCCGTAACACCTAAACAATTTACCACAGGTTTTCTGAATACTTTATTTTATGGCATTTTCTGACTGCAGTCTATTACTCTGTGAGAGTAACAGTAAAAAATAGGAAGATATCATAAAAGAATTTGGAGGGAAATGCAATAATTATTATTATTCTCAAGTTATTTTCCGTATTATGGCACATCACTGGTTTCTGAATCACTAAGCTGCCCTCCTCTTATCTACCAGCTCTTGATAAATGATAGGTAATTCCCTCTTATGCTTGCTACTTTTCCACTAAGCCAAAAGAAAGTCTTCACCCCTGACCCTGACATATCCCCAGCCACAGTTCTGCAAATGATTCTGCTCATCTTTTTCCACGTTGAGCACAGGTGTCAAAGATTGGAAGCACACTAGCTCCATCTGCTGAAACTCCTTCTGCAGAGCTTTACACAGATAGCCAGGCTAAATAAGAGATTTATTCTCATCATCCAGCTGATATAGAGAGATGAGTACTGAGAGAAGATTGCAATGAAAGTTCCTTTGTCAAAGTTGGGGCAATAAAAACATTATATATTAATTGTCTCAAAATTTTCTTTTTTAGAAATGCAGTCTTTTACAGTAAGAATAAACAGCTTCATAACAAAAATTAATCACTAGTCTTTCAATTTCCAGATTTTGCTCTCCTCCATTTATATCAACACTCCTATGATTACTATGCAATTTTTAACTAGATTTAAAAGATTTTAATCACTAAAGTAACCTTTATATTGTGATCATGTAGGGGCAGGCGGAATTAAACTTTGAATCAGAAGATTGTGTCTTTTCTCTGTAAGAGATTTCATGTCAAAATGAATACTTTTCTTGTTATTCATGAAGAAATTGTAAATCGACTGTAAAAGAAAAGTAAGTGATAATATTTCCCCTCCTACCCCACCAGATAAAATGATCTGAAGTACTGTTAGGGTGGGAATTCTGCATAGAAATGACTGAAACCTCTATTTTTGCAGCTAATATCAAGAAAAATTGGGGGGAACCACAAGAAAATTAAGAAAAATGTCAACAACAACAAAAAAATCTTTCTTAGAGGACCTCAGGTTGGTATGGAGCCACTAATTCATGTGACACTGAATCCAGGTCAAGAGCAAGAGATGACACAAGTATTTGTCTTATTGGTAAGTCCTTACAGTTCGCAGAAATGCCGGGCAACAATTGTTCCCCACTTTAAAGTAAACTTTAAAAGACCACACAAAAACCCAGGATAGTTTGAAATCCTAAAGAAAGGCTTCCAACTTCTCTAAATCAAAGCATGAATCAACTGGAAGATACCTCAGTCAGGTAGAACCCTACTGATATATTGTTTTCACATGCAATTGTTAATGAGACAAGCTCTGTGATAGTTTCTGTTAAGAAGGGCCCAAGATACAGTTCAAGTGTGGAAAAACTTAGAGTTGTCAAGACCAGATTACTGGACAGTGAAAATCAGTCCTGTGGTGTGAGTGTTCTGTACCCAGGTCCTGGCTGGCTTCTGCCCACAAGGGCAGCAAGAAGGATGAAAAGGACTATAGAACCTCAGTGGGAAAAAAACCTGACAACCACAAAGGCAAAGGAAATAGCATCTACACAAAAACTGAATAGTAAAGTTTTGTATTACTTCTGAGCAGCACACCCTTAACCACAGACTCTTTTGATGCAGATTTCCAAAACTTCAGCCTTGCTGAGGTACATGAAGGGCTTTGTTCTGGCATCATTTCACTAGTGTATCAATGGACTCACAGAGGTTATTCATATTAAACACACTCCACGTGTAGGATTGGCTTATTAGCTCCTGCTGTACTTACTCAGCCTTCTAATTATCAAGATCTGTGCTTAGTGTCTTTTCTGTTAGCTGGGAGGGTTGTGTCCCACAAGAGGTGATGAGAAACTTCTTCCTGTGCTTGATCTTCTCGACCAAGTTTTAAGTAGCTGTTTGTAACTTTGGTTTTTTTGAAGTGTGTTCTAGTGAAGTGTTTGCTATTCTGTGAAGAAAAGTCCAGAAGAAACTTTTTACAGATATTGGCTTTACTTTCTCTGGGTCTGGACGCATACTTGTCACACCCCCACTGCTAATCTGGTGGAAAATCTAGGGCATTCAGTTACACACTTATTTAGCATATTTTACTTAGCCACTCTGCTAATTCTAAAACCAGGCAAGCTGTATCTGGGGTGGTAGTGAAGCTTCTCAGTAACCTCTGGGTGTTTCCTTTCATGAATATCTCCTATTTAAGATAGAACAAGATTCCACACAGTGGGAGAGACAGCCACTCTTGAAAACCCAATACAGGTCCCTTAGGCTGCAGTGAATGAAAAGGAACATAAAACAAAAGGAAATGAAAAATATTATCAACAAAACGTGAAAAAATCCCCAGTAAGTGCTTTAAATATTCCTTCTACAACTAGACCTTTGCAAGGTTCACGTGACATCCAAAGTATCTCCCATCTTCCATGATTTCAGAGGTGACAGCAGTCTCACATCATTACCAAAGTGACTGATTTCACTAAGAAATGGGTTCTGAGCTGTAAGATGTCCCCAAGGTACAATGTAATTACTCTGCCATATTCCACAGCCTGCAGAGGTTACATCCATCCCACACACCAGCAGGACAGCGAGCTGAGGCTGAGAAAGCAGTTTTGTCCCTTTGTCACTGATGGGAAATTCACATGGGTTTAGCAGCTCCCAGCAGCACTGCCCTTTTTGTGGGGGAATGGCCTTTCTTCGTCAGATCCTGAATAGATACTAATGAGTTAAATCAGCATTTGGGCGTGGCAGCACCTTAGCTGGGAAATAAGCGGTTGAAGTAAAATATATTTAAGATCAAAACCTTTGTTAAATAAAAACTTGTGATACACAATGAAAAGACAAAATTAAAAAAAAAAAAAAAAAGAGAGAGAGAGAAAGGGAAAGGAGAGAAATTAGAGCATTATGTAGGCTCTGTTAAGAGGAATGATTTATTTTGTTTCTACCTCTGCTTGTTTTTGACAGTGTTCAAGCTATATGTAGGTTACCAGGGTATAATGGGTTTGTTTGGTCTGCTTATTTAAGTAGAACAAGCTTTTTGTCAGATAAAAATAAAACTATCCAAGCAGTGTGGTCTAGTTGTTCATTTTACATTTTACCTTGAGCATTCTTTTATGTTTCTCTATTGTGCACATTTATATCCTAGGCCTTACCAGGTATTTGTGTGACCTTTATGTACTTGAAGTTTTCTGCATTACTGGTAGATTTTCTTCAGTAATATTTAAAGGCACAGCTTTTTAGGGAAGGGCAGGCAAGCTCTAGCCAGTCTGCCTCTATGTCCCCAACCTCATTAAAATCATGACTAATACATAAAAATAAGAATTCTGCTGGAAATAAAAATTATGACCCTTTTTCTAGAATATTGTTTTTAAAAAACACATAAAAATGGGTCTGTTTTAAGACTTACATTTTCAAACTGGAGGAAAATTGTATTTAGAAGTCTACTTGGACCAACTCTGAAGTCAGGGCAATAGTCCACATAGTGTGGGAAATCACTATCTGGCAAATGCATGTGGAAGGGGTAAAAATCCATGGAATCAATAAAGCTTATGGGCAATCAGTTTGCTGTGAATTAATAATCAAAGCTAAAGATCTTGATAAAAAAGAAGATTCATATCTCTACTAAGGAGAACTAAGTTTTGTAAAAGGGAGTTTAAAATAATGGCAAGGAAAAAAAAGCTAGAAACTTAAGAAAAAGACAGCATAGTCAATCAGGACATGGAAGTGCAAATGTATTTGCAAGTAATCTGTTGGGATTTCTTCTTTAATGTTCCTAATTTTTCTTGTGGTAGTATTTTGTGCTTCTACTTGAAGCATCATAGAATGTTTTTTTTCCATTAACAACCAAAATATTTACCCATAATAAATAGATAAGAAAAACCACAGCAAAAAAAACCCAAAAAAGCTGAATAGATTAGCAGGGTGAGTGAACTAAATTAGTATTTTAATAAATATGAAAATAAACATCTGACAAGGTTTTAGTTTTAGAAACCAAGAGCAGGCTTCAAAGGAATTAAGGACCTGGTACACACCCCTAATAAAAAAAAACAACTCCACATAAGCACTCATGTGATGCAACATTAAAAAGAGCTGGAAGTCATTTGATACTTAAATTAGCAATAGGTGTATGAGAGATCAATTTATTTTTAGCTATGCCAAGACTGACATTAATATTATGAAACTGTATAGTTTAAATGTCTGCATAGTAAAAAGGTAGCTAGGAAATCTCGAGATAAAAGAAACATAAATGATTTAAAGGCTGGAGAAATTGCCTTGCAGTGAGAGTTTGAGAGCCCAATCTGTTCAGCCTAAGAAGAGGGGCTTGAGAAGTGGCTTGATTACAGCTTGCAAGTGCCTTCACAGTAATAAATTATGTATTAAGAAGATATTTAATATGGTAGGGTCATAATAAGAACATATGGAGAGAAAGTAATGCCAGACACTTCTGGCATGGTACTTTTCCAGCAATGAAGATGATTAATCGTTATAGGGAATCCTAAGGGAAATGGTGAATTTTTAATTGTTTCATGTCTTTGTATGAAGATTAAATGTCTCTCCTGGAGACATAAATTTGTTAAATGCAACCTGTTTGGTGTCAAGTAGGTGAAAGAAAATTATTCAAGATTCTGTAATATCTATAAATCCTGGAGATCTATACACTACAGGACAAGACCTGTGCAATGTCTCTAAGGCACAGAGTTCTTTCGGTGTTGCAGTTGTAACTTTTCTATCCTGAAACAATTAACCTACATGGAAGGATGTATTTGGCTATACTCATCCTTCTTTGGGGAAGTACAAGAACACCCAGTGAGGATAACAGCTCACATTAGTACCATGTAACTTTTTGTGTTAGGATGAAGCCCCACTTTTCATTTGTGATTCTCCAACTCTCCCTGTATATCATAACAGGACAAGTTTT
Organism: Cichladusa arquata; assembly: GCA_026413545.1. NCBI lineage: Eukaryota > Metazoa > Chordata > Aves > Passeriformes > Muscicapidae > Cichladusa > Cichladusa arquata. The sequence goes on from JAOTQP010001652.1 coordinate 44,762,844, forward strand.
GTAAGTTATTATATCACAAACTTTCAGTTTGGAGTTTTAATAAGCCTTGAACCTCAACAGATGGAGAAAGATCATAAAAAATTAAATATCTTCATAGCTAGTTACATGAATTCTATGAAGAGTTAGGAACTCTCCCTTATAACAGTCATTATTATATGTGCACTTCTTGTGTGTGTGTGCCTCTTTTGTTTCACAGTGGAGGCCTGCTCTAGGATTGCTGCAAAGACCAAGAACATTCCCCCTCAAGACCTCTGGATTCTGAAGATGAAGAATTTAGCACTATTCATTTGCATTTTCAAGTCACCTGGAGTGGCAGTAGATACTCTTGACTGATTGTGGGTGTATAATCAGTCTTTAAATGCTGATCTTCACATCCTGTTACCATGGAATAAGGGTAATAAAACTCATTTCCTGCATGGATTCTGTGTTAATGGACAACGTTCTCTAAAATACTCCAGTGAGTTTCATGAGAAGTATATTCACAGCATCTTTCCAATGCACAAGCTCACACAGACAAGAAATGCTGGTGGTTGAACTCAATATAAGGTAATTGATACCAATAAAAACAGTCAACTTCTTTCAGAGCACCACTAGAAAAAATGCAAGCACATGGCTTGGAGAAAGGAAGGAGAAAACTAGGAGATTGTTTCTCTGACAATAAGAGGAATAATGTAAACCTTCTACTGACACATTTGTTCTTTAATTGATGCAGTGTTCAACCCATTTCCACCCATGTGAAAGAGGTAGAATATCCAGACCAGCTTGCAAAGGGCAGAGCAACTCTGGTATCTTCCCTGAACTCTGTGAAGAACTAAAAAAATATTCTCTATGTGGACTGGGCTGCAGTATATTTGGTTGAGATAAGGGGAACAGGAGAGTCCAGGGAAGAAAAGTAAGTGGACTCATCTGGATGAGAGGATTAGGGCCCTGAAAATAGTGGTCATAAAGCTGTACAGCTAAAGAAAACATGTATTTTGGCTTGGAGAAAGGGAGATTGAGTCAGGTATAAAGCTATGTGCTTCCCAGAAAAAAGGACAAAGAATCCTGAGTGTGTAATTTTGAAAGGAAAACATTAGAGTACTCCGGAGATACAAGACATTGTGAATATACAGAACAGCCTCTTTTTAAAGGTTTGCTAGTATGAAGTGCTGGTGCTATGGCTCAGTTAACTGAAAAAAGATGACTTTTTATTATTCCTTGCATGCATAAAACAAGAAAGTAGCTGCTGGGGGAAAACCAGTGCATTCTTAGTTCTGCCTGCTGCAAGCAAAGCTTCATTGGCTAATTGGGCTTCCGAGGATGTGAAACACACCAGTGGGAAATTACACTGTGACAATCATGCTGCAGGAACACAGCCAGCTCTGAAACATCTGTTTTTTCCCAAATTTTGCCGAAGCCAATTAAATTCCCTCATAACCAGCTGGTCCCAATGTGACCACACACTGACTCAGTCAATGTGTGCTGACCTTTTTGTGCTGGGGCAAGGCAGTTTTCATTTCCATCCCTCTTGCACAACTGCACAGCAATATCAGTCTTTCTCACGTGGGCTTCCTTCATGGAAATGACACTGCCTCCAGCGCAACACCAAAGCTTCAATCTTCCTTTGTGCTTTACTCTGTGATCCAGATAACTTACTGTACACAGCCAAAAGCATCTGGTTCTTCCTGTGTTGAGTTATGGTTATCATATTGCTGCCAGGGTCCCCAAGAAAATGCTAAACAAGGAAGTGCTTTCCCAGTGTTCAGTGCCAGCATGGCCTTGATTTTAAAACCAGTCCCTGGCACATGCACCCTCCTACTCACAAAAACAAGGGCTGGACTGGCTGACCAATCCCCACCTAAACACCATTTTTCACTTCAGGTGCCTTTCTGTGTTTTTTTTGTGGATTTCTGCTGGTTAAGGTCACTCGTTCTTTGACTCCCTGTCTTTGGAAAGGCATGTAAAAATCATTTGCAAAGGTGCTTCTGGTCATTATATTTCCTAGCAGACAGCAAAATAATCACTATAATGGCTTTGTTGTCTTTCTGCTCCCATGTATCAATCAATGAAGATCATCACACAGTACAGAAAGTCTTATAGTGTGGTAATATTCAATAAGGTCACAGTCATACATTGATGAAGTTGTTAACAAAAATGCAAGTGAATTATAGTCTGGCAAGGGATGCAGCTGTTAAAGGCAGATGTCCTCCATGTCATCCCTAAGGATCAGCAGGTTTTACACCCTTACTCAGTGATATTTCAGTGGGAATTACAGGAGCCTGGTATGCCATACAGTACTTTTTGTCTTTGAAGGGCTGTACCTGATCAGAGCAGAGTTTGGTGATGGAAGAAGGGAGGAAAAAAAGAGCATGAGTAACAACACTGGTTTGAAATTAGGAACAGAAACAGTTTTTTTCCTCCATATAGGAAAGACTAAATTCTTTGTATGCCCCAAGCTGAGTAATTGCTTTAAAATATTTATCTGATATGAATTTATCTTCATTGCCAAATGAAAACTGCAATAACAGG
>JAOTQP010001652.1:44766194-44802697 GCA_026413545.1 Cichladusa arquata
GCAGTAATATTTTCATGGGTCAAAAGAGAAAACACCACAACAACAATTTGGTTGCTTGTTTCTCTGGGTTGGAAAAGGTTGACTCACTGAAGAAGACTATTTCTTTGAAGCAGACTCTTTTAAGCTATGGCTTAAAGACATTAGAGCAAAAGTAGTTCCCTTTTGAGTTTGTTCATTATTAATCCCTTTAATCTCAGCCAAGGGTGCCTCTCTTTCTGTGTAACTGCTTGTGACTGAAGGTCCTCAGCTACTGCTGATGCTCACCAGACTTCTCCTTGCCCAGTGGTAATGTTGTTTGGATTGTGTCAGAGTAATATATTTCCTGTGAAAAAGAGCAGCCCTTTTCCACAGGCAGCTAATTACTCTTGAGGCAACATAAAACCACTGTTCCAGAGCTGGACACTCTGTCCTCCACTTTTAACCTTATGGTGTCCTGAAGATTTTTTGGGAACAGCAGACTCTCTTTCTTATTCAAACAGAAATTGTTTCTCGTTTATTTCTGCGCCTTTTTTTTTTTTTTTTTTTTTTTTGTGATTCATTTTTTATCAAAGTGACACAAGCTTTCTGAGTAGCAGAATAGGGAAGCAGGGAATTGTGCTGCCAGCAGAGAAAGCAGCAGGCAAGTAAACAGATCTTTCCCTCTTACATCATGGTACACAGATTTAGCCCTCAAGAAGCAAGAGCAGCTTTGGGAAAAGCAATGACAATTTTGCCATCACAATAAAAGAGAGCTTGAAGACAAGCTTACAGAGCTGAATTGCCTGGGACAGAAACAACTGGGACTGCAGAAAACACTCTTGCACAACCAGCAATCCAGTTTCTTGCAGATTTTTTGCTCTTGTGCATTTTTTATTGTCAGAAAAGACAAAAATATGACAAAAGTGTACTGTAACACTGTGTAAGAACATGTCCATGGTATCACTAGATGTCTCAGTGTGACCACAAATTTTGCCCAGCATGTGAACAATATAGTAATTAAGGAGCTTTCTAACCATTTTGAATTGCTTCTGGTATCTGTAAAACTCCTGACAATAAAATGCTTTCAGGAAAGAAGTTCACTGACAATATACAACATTTCCCATATGGACATCTACCTACTCTGCTGGGTTCTCATTTACAGCAATATTAGGAAAAACATTTTCCTCTGCTGTCCTCCAGGTGCTGTTTCCATCAAAGTTGTGGTATCATTGTTTTCTTGTATATTGTTGGCAATATTTCTTCTAGTCCCTGCAGTTCACCACCAGCACTACAAGCCATGTATTTCATACTTCCAGAAACAGCTGTCATGATGTGAAATTTCCTAGCACAAACCATAGTAAGGAGTTTTTGTCTGTATCTCCACCTACACACAAATTTGTGTTTTCCAAGTGAGGAAAATCAAACACGAAGCACTCATAAGAAATGGTGCAGATTTAAAAGAGGCATTAATCTCCATCCTGCCAAAGACAGGTCTTTCCCACCTTTTGTCCACCTTAAGAATTCAGAACAGTGACGACAAAGCAAAGGGGAACTCTTCAGATCTCTTACATGTTCACATTGGACCTCTCTGAAAGGTGCTTCAAGAAATCCTTCAAGAGTGCTCAAGCTAAAGGCACTCAACAGCTCTGTTAATAGGCCTGGATTTGCCAAAAGACTAAAGGAGTAGGGAAGGGCAGCCTCAGCTTTAGATTTTATTTGGTGGTGGGGGGGAGGGTAATATTTTTCACTTTCTTCAAGCCTCTAAACTTACATGATACATTCCAAATAATCATTTTCATTCTAAAATGAAATCTCATCTTTTGGAATTAGGATATGGTCTCCTTTTTACTGTGAAAAATCAATCTCTTGTACTGCTCTATTAGTAAAAATCCTGTCTGATTGTTATTCTCTTTTAGTTCAAGATGAGAAAAAGCAGACTTTGCTTGTAATATCTACTTACTTCACCATGTTCCAAGGACTTAGCAATAAACAAATTATTAATTTAAAAGTTATTTATTTTCATTCCCTGATTCTTACTATGTTATCTCTGAAGATGGAAAACCAACCAAATCCCCGATATACTATGAAACATTATTTTTGATATCTAGGTCTGTAAAAAATGTGTGCCAAAGCTGACAGGGTACTTTGAAAATTGAGACCAGCATTAGTTTTGGAGTTTTTTGACAGTCAATATTTTATTTGCCTTCCACAGACATCATGACTTGCTGACATAATGGCTCCAATGTGTGTCATATTGCAGAGGCTACATAGTTCCCCTGTGTCACATTTCAGATTGATATATTGGGTAATGTAATAGGCCAGGGCCTGCTGTAAATTCAGGTGCCGTGGCCATGTAAGACAAGAGGTGTGAAGATTTCAGAAGGATTTTCTTCCAAGAAAATACATATAAGTATTTAGGGACAAGTGATGCTACGATTATTTGCATGGCTTTGGCATCTTAGCTAAGGCACTGGATCACTAGGAACCCTCTCTAAGGAGATTTCTTCTACCACATCATTAAAATTTAGCCAGCTGACTCAACTTGTGATCTCTTGTGATATATAATATGCACTTAAATCATGAGATTAGAGCAGCTGAAATTAGAGAGCAACCCCCTAGATTAGGAGAGGTGGAACCAGTATCTACTTTTCATCAGAAACTTAAAATCCAAAGGAAATCATCATCATCATTATAAAGTAGGAATGGTTTCACTGCCTGTTCAGTCCTGCTCATCATACTTCTCATTTGCAGCAATCTCCATCTTACTTACATTATGGATATAGTTACATCATTTAGCATGATTAGAGACATGCAGTGACGACTTTTGGCTAATCATTCTTCCTCAAAGATATCTCTACTTTCCCTAGAATTAAATATTAAATAACACTTCGACCTTTGGTTGTAATGCCAATTACTTTAGGATTGCTTTAGAAGTCTTTCAACATCACTTGTGCTGTGCCAGAATTTCCATTGCATTCAATCCAGGAGACATGTGATCTTTGCATGATTACTGTGTGCAGGCTGTCCCTTTCCAGCAATATTTTTCAGGATTCCATGACCTTTCCCCATGAAGTAAAAATAGACCAACAAATTACTACCTCCAGATCAAATAACTTTGAAGGCATCTGGGCAACATTTCTGCCCAATCTGTTTTATCTACAGCTATTACTGTGCACAGCCTCAAATCCTTTCTCTTGTTAAAGAACTCAGTGCCACCGAAAATCTATTCTAAAACTGCATTTCCAAGTTCAATTGCTGTAAATCTCCCACAGTAATACAAAGTTTGCAGCAGAAGGTACAGTGCTGAAAATTCTAAGCTTGCTAGAAGCTCAGTAAGAGGCTGCATGGCATAACTTAAAGATGTATCATATTTTTTCCCCATTACAAGAGTCTCTGTCTATTCTGGTTTGCCTAATAGACTACTTCTAGTTTAGGGCTACTCTACTCAGTCCTTTTCCACCCCAGAAATAAAAAAAATATGCATAAATTGAGTTATATTAAGGAGAAAGGATATGGTTTCTGGCATAGCTATTATGAATTTCTTTGTACTGGATGGTGATTTGTTTCAATATCATAGGTCAGAAAGAAAAAACTAACCAAACAGTAACATCATAATTTCACAGCAACATTTGCGGTTAATATTAGAATGCAACTCAGCTTCATTGTTTTTTATTACAGACAACATGAGACCATTGTGTCACCAGAGATGTGACACATTTTTTAGTGCAGTTGCACATCAAAGCTACTTAAATGCCAATTTGGAGAATGCTCTTACTTTCAATGAGCATTTATCATGATCACTGGTACTGGACTGAGGCAGCAATTTCCATGTGTTATAAGGTTGTGAAAAATATAATCAGGTTAATTTTCCCTGTTATAAAAAAAATTAATTCTTTCTAATGGAAAGAAAAAAATTGTCCTCATTTACACAAGGAGAGTGTGATGCCAGCAATGCTTTGCACCAAAGGAACTTTTTCACTATTCAAATTATTAGGAATTTAACTCTTGCATAATATAACTTTGATGCAGGACAAAAAAGTTTTGGTTATTTAATTATATTAGGTGGATTACTGACACCATAAAAATTAGAAACAAATCAAAATTATCTAAAGGAAACTGGCCAAGAAGCCAATGCCAAAGCCAACTTTCACCATGTACTTCAGAGGGACACTATTCAGAGTGACAAGATGAACGTGGATTGTCTCATAGCTGCCTTCCAGAAGAAAAAATAGTCCAGCAAACAACCAATTAGCAAGATCTCATAATTTCATATAATTCCCTATCCAAGGAGTAATGAATCTGAAGTTATCCTGCCCTAACACAGACCAGAAAGGTTATCACTTCTTTGCATTTTTTTCTCAAAAAGGGCAAACCCAGGTCCCTGTGAAAAACTCAAGGTTCTTTGGCTTAAAAGAAAGAAAATTACTGAAGAATATCCATAATAGGAAGAAAACGTAGTAAGGAGCCTTCCAGAACTTTAGAGAGGAAGGTGTGAGGTCTGTGTAAGACACTGTTAGGTTGTGCCACTGGGAATATAGTGAAAGACAAAGCATTCTGTTTGTCACTGAGATGAAATACATATAGGCAAGAGGAAGGAAAGGTTGCGAAGAGCCTCTCCTTTTTGAAGTGACTGATAAGCTGGAAATCTCCAGGTAAATATATGGAAAATGTTTGAAATGGCATGATTTTTATTACTCTTAAATGACTGATGTGAATTTATGCATTTGTAGGGGGACTTTTGTTTGTGGTTATTTTAAAGATATATGAGAAAAAATAATTGAATACACAGCTCATATTTGTTCTGGGAAAGCATTTTTTTTTAATTTTACTTAACAGGCTAAATGTCACTAATTTAGGAGCTTAGTTGGTAAAATCTCTTTCATCTGTAAAAACTGGCATTTAAACATTTCTTGGTGGAATATTATTGGAGAGCATTAGAGTTACAAGGCTGAACATGGGACTTGTGAGAAGGATTGTCCTACAGTGTCCATGCATATGGTCCAGGATAAATCACTCTGACTGTTCTTGCAACACCTAAAGTAATTACTAGACATCTTGTGTTTAATAAGTATAAACACTGCTGTTGATTAAGTATATCTTTTGTATAGATAAAAATGTTCCTCTGCACATTTCTTTCTGAAATGAAGTGGTTACTGAGAAAAGGGAACTGAAGATAGGCAAGCTTTCATTCTAAACAGAATACTTCAGATTGTATTTTATTTTGTTCTTATTTTCAGGTGTGAATGGAAGTGTTTGTTTCTTATTTGAAGTTCTTTTATGACCTTTTATCTTTAAGGTCTATAGACACATACTAGTAGAATTTCTAAGCTGAAATAGTAAAATGCTTAAAGAAGGTACTTCAAAACTGGAGCAAAAAATCAGGGAGATCATGTTTGGGCTGGGTAACACGACAGGTAGTTTAGTTTACTTTGTGAAACACAGAAACCTTACCTAAGATCTATCATGTGTTCCTAGTTATGGCACAGATTTTGGCCAATTCACAGAGCCATATTAGGAGAGGTGCCAGTATGGCTCCAGCATCCAAAACTCACTCACAGTGGGCTGCAGAAGGCATGCAGGGCATGGCACAACACCCAAAACCTCTGCTGAAGTGCTGCAGTCTCACACAGGACTAAAAGTGCTAATTGAGAATGTGAATCTGCTCCAGTAGAGTCTAGAGCAACTCATAAGTATTGTGTCAGGAAAAGGTTCTTCCACTTTGGGCCAACTTCTGAAAATTTTGCAATAAAAATGAGAATGGCATGTGGCATTGTGAGAGTAGCAAAAAAAATTGCTGAGTTCAATGACACAAAGGTTCAAGTTATTTTCTTCAGAAACAAAGGAATTAAAATGAGGCTTTACTTTTCTAAGTTTTGGGTTTAACTATGTGAGGGCTTAGGCCATAGCTGATGTCACTTGTGGTAAATATAATGCTTCCAGTTTTCCATAATCTTCCTTCAAATGAAAGCAAACATTATGAGCAGATTGCACATATAACAAGTTCTAGAACAAAAGTGCATTGGAGTAGGAAGCTAAAATGTAGTTAGGTAATAAATCTTCACTTGGTTTATTTCATTTAATAGCAAAACGCATAAACCATTTCATCGCTGAATTGTGGTAGATATTTTGCTTTCCAGCTAATGTATGTGTCATCATTCAGTTCTTTCTCTTGCAATCAAGATAATAGTTGTCCTCCATGGATAAGGTGCATTTTCTAGTATTTGGTCAACACAAAAAACACTGAAAAATTCTCACAGTTCTATGTGAAATGACAAAATATTGGCAGTCAGCTTCAATTGCAACTTACAGGAGAAGAAAATCTATCACAAGTGCAGTGCTCAAAATTGAAAAAAAATTCCAAAAAATTGTGACAGTCTCTATTTTTATGAAATGTAAATCTGAGTAATTCTAATCCTGTTGTACTGTCTCAGAAAAACACTCAGGATATAATGGCTGCTGAAGATATTAATAGTTATTTCATGTCATAGAATCAAATACTGATAAAGATAAAAATTTACCAGACTTTCTGCATGTCTTCCAGCATGTCACTGTTGACATCTATCCCTAATAATCAAAGATGGCATGGAGAACCTGCTATTTTGTGTTAGGAATAAATTTGCAACAAAAAGATAAATTTTTTATGCACTTTGCAACACATTTGAATTCTATACACAATTAGATTTTAAGAGTTAAAGCAGATGTTATATCTATGTTTAACATTTAATTATTTGTAAGTATCTAATAACATCAATAAAGGAAGGAAAGAAGGAAAGTTAGAGACTTAGCTTTACAGGTATAAAGCTTTTGGGAAAATTTTATACTGAAGAAAGAGAAATACTTCAAAGAAACTTTTTTTAGGGGTAGAAGACTTAGTGCATTCCAATTTCTGCCTGATAGCATCTACATGAATCTGGGCATCAATAAAAATTGTTTTTGTCTGGAGATTTAGATTCTATGCCTCCGAGGCAAGCTGGGATAAAACAGGGATGTTAAATCTGATTTACCATTCAGAATTGTTGTTCTGATCTTCTCTGCTTATGAAATACTTTCAGATTCACAGCCAACTAGTCCTTTATCAGTTTGTAATTATTACTGTCATTATCAATATGAAATGTTGTGCTAAGAAAAAAGTGCTTCGGGGATTTAGTACAACTTGAAAAAAACAAAGCTCACTCTAAAGTTAAGCTGAAAAGATGCTGTCTGCTTTGGCTTTGTGCTGTTTCTCTGTAGGTGTATTGGATGAAGATAGCTGGTTACAGCAGGTTAATAGTGCCCCTGGGGTGGCTGTCAGGAGATCTGAAGGACAAAGGTGACACCAGCTGAGGATTTAGGAGAGAAGGGTGGGAAAAACTGCCTCTATTAAGCAGGACAGATAAACAGTTTGAAGGAGAGGAGATGCAGCAAGTGATCTGGGATCAAATTCTAAAACCAAGCAAGATCTTGTGGAAAATAATTCACAGTACAGCAAAGACAGAAGATAGGAAATGTCCAAGAGAAGACAACAGGATTTTTGAGTAGGCCCTAAGGCTATAAGTCATACAGTAAGCAGATATACCAAGTTGTCTGAAGGTAAGGATAAAGTGTGCCATGACAAATTGGGCATTATGGAACATTAGATGCCTTGCAAGAAGCATAAGCTGCAATAGGAAAGACTTATTGCTATCATAGACCTGATAAAGGAGCGGAGAATATAAACAGAAAAATATTCCAGGGTTTTCAAAAAAATATTCCAGGGTTTTCAAACCATATTGCTCATGAAGTATGTCTTAGAAGATGAGATTTGGTGGCTATAGAGAAAGGAGATGGTTTAATTGTTAACTTTTCTTTGATACAGGATGTGTACATTTAGTTCAGAACACAAGAAAAGACTGGAAAACTTAGGATTATTATTTTCCAAACTGGTAAAAGAACATGTGATGTGGAAAAAGGCAGCACAGCACTGCCTGTCTCAGAGCACTGTGTGCACTGTTGGGGATACCACAAGAGTACAACATCAAATAGCAAGGAGCTCCACTGGGAAACTCAGCTTTCCCCAGAAAACATATTAATGCATCTCTCTGAAACACTGAGGAAGAGGATTGCAGACTAAACTTTCTGATAGGTTTGTCTGCTAATCTTGCTTTGGTTATTCTGGCTTTTTCTGAGAGAGGGCCTAAATGATGGAGGGAATAATAATGATAATAATATTCTACTTATGTTTAAAAGTATGGTTCTGATGTTGATAACGTTCTAGTAAATTTTACTCTGTGATTATGCTGGAAAGGAAAACTTAGCATCAGCTATTACCATCAAGCTGTAATGAGAGGCAGCATGATTTTCTTATAATGTTAACAGCAATGATTGCAATATCTCAAATATAAGAGTAATGATGATGACTGTTTATTATCTTTGTGCTTATACTTAAAAAAAAAAAAAGTTTTTACTGAGTCCTTTAATTTTGCAGGCTGCAGTATTGATCTGATGTTCTCTCTGTCTGGTTAGATCCCTGAGGCAGTATAAACCATTCATTGCCTGTGCAGCTCTATTGATGCACAAGGATTAGCTGCATCATCCCACAGGTCTGGAGGATTTCTGCTGGAGTACAACATCCCTGTCCTACTGTGCCCTATTCCCACATGTGATATGATGGGGAAAATTATTTTGCAAATGAAATTTGGGGGAAAGACATTGTCTGGATGTTCTTCAAAGCTCCCACGTTAGCTCAAATCAGCGGCAGAGTCCCAAATAAATAGTACAATGTTGGTAATGGGAGTTAGCTCAGAGAGGATTAACATTTAGATGATGTTTTGTATATTTGTCATCCTCATTCATTTATAATTTACCTGACTTGAAATCAGAGTGAATTTTTCCCATATCTGACAGACAAGAATGCATTCACTGGATTAAATATTCATAAAGCAAAATAGCCACTTCTAAGTGGTAAGCTGATGAGTGCTCACATTTATGTGGTGATGTTTGATTAATTTTTATTGATCATTATTTGCCTACTTTGAACAGACTACAATCAATAATGAAAATAGCAACTTGTAGTCAACTCCTCTGATTGGTCATATAACTATTACTTGTTTTTTCTTGTCACAGCAGGCTTTTTCTCCAGATCAAAATATAACTCTGTCAGCTGCCAAAGAGCATTACCCTGCAGCATATTTCTTTTATATAAAATTCCAAATTTCAGGCTACTAAAAGAAAATTATTTTTGTTGAAATAAATTTCTGATTATTCTGTCTTTTAAATAAAACTTTGTTTTCAATAGGGTGATTTTTCCATCAGTAGCAAAAATATAAGACCTCAAAGAGAGAATGGCAGTATATGTCTTATTGCATAGTGGTTTTTCTTGAATGGAAAACTTATTGGTTTTCATAAATCTTTTGACTCATTTGAAACCAATTTTTCAAAGTGGGGTTGATAAGCTAGAAGCTTAAACTGCAAGTGTTTTTTCACAGTCATTTCCTTCTAAAGCAATTATTTCCTGATTCACTATTCCTAAGCAAATTAATGCTAGAAGAAAGAGAAATTGGATTAAACATAAAGATTTAGTTCTAATAACTTTTACTTTTCAAGTTATTGTTGGATTACAATGTCCTTTACTATCATCTCTAAATTATTTAAAGTAAGCTAAGCAACCTTAATTTTTCTCCTTACTGAATTATTTAGGGCATAAACACTTCCTGTTGAATGCTTTTGTGGTAAAATAATGTATCTCAAGCTAAAAGAATAGAATTCATTTTAATGCAATTATACAATGGCAATAACTAGGAACTGTACCTGAAGTGTCTTCCATTAGGTATTCACTCACGAAAACTGTGAAACTCAAGTGAGATTCATTCCTTATTTTCATTAATGAAACTCCAAAATTCTCAAGAACTTCTTGTAACTTTTTTCACAGGACACTAAAGTCAAAAGCAGCAAGTTTTCTAACAATGCATGTTTACTTACAGCTGAATTAACTTATTTCAAGACCTTTCAGATCCTTTTCATTCATTATTATGACTTCACAGGTATAGGAGAAGTAAATCACAGAGTGAGTGAACAGCTTGGAGGGCTTTAGGACACACTACATTCTTACTTTTAAAGAGGTATTTTTACCATACACAGTGTAGAGTTGATTGCATAATTCTACACTTCACTTGTAAAAGGAAGATAGGCTAGATCCAGCTGACCAGGAAACTAAATCAGTAGGATGGTTCTCATTGATTGACAGGATCATGCCTGAGTTCAGAAAACTTCAGAATCAAGTATGGAGGTCAGTAAGATCTATGTCTGATGTAGTTTTAGCTTTAAATAAAAGGCCAAGCTTTTTGTTGCAGCACTGCCTGCAAAAACTCTCACCATTCCAAATTTATATAAAATATTTTTGCAGTCGGCTGTTGACACATAAGACAGCCTAGCTGTTTTCTTTAGAAAGAATATACCATGGAAACAAAGCATTTGAATGGAAATCAAGTCCCAGATGCACTATTTCTTACTGAAAATGTCCAGATTTTTTACTCAGAAAGTTAATGCCCATTGGTATGTTAAAAGAGCAAACTACTCCCCAACAGAAAAAACCCAAGTATGTTTCTATATAGTGATGCATTAAATAAAATTTACAATCCTTAGTCTTTTAGTGCAAGTGAGAAAACTGCTCTGAAATAAGTCATTACAAAGAAAAAAAAACAGGAAGAGGATGATGTGGTCCTCACTAATTACAGGAAGAAATTTTCTTACCCTCTGCTCCCGTGACAACAAAATTCTCTACGGAGAACAGTCTTATGCTCAGATATGTAGTCCACTGGAAAGAGTGCTGCAAGCTACTGGACTGAAGACTCCAAACCATTCTCTTTCTTAAGCTCATAAAGACTTTTGCAAAGAAACAGCGTGAGGATTACCTTGCTCTTTGATACTAGCTCTCATATATGTCAATATGCTGAGCTGTCAAGCAGAGAACATTTACTTGGATCCTTACTTCAGCCTTGTCATGAGGGCAGAAACAAGAGAAGCACAGTTTGATGCATTTCGAAACAGAAAATTTCCTGTACAAAGATGCAGCTGGATGAACCTTATTTGTCATAACTGCTAACTCCTTGGAAATAAAGATGCAGTACTGGTGTAAATCAGAACAGAGCTGCATACCTCATTTTATTTCAGACTGACTTAAAAGCTAAATTGCTATATTGCTGGCTGCCTGATGCATCTCTTATACTAAAAACCATTGTATCCCTCAACTGGCTCCTGGGCTTGCCTTTGTAATGTTGTCATTCTGTCACACTTAGTATTTCTAGGATGGCTGGGGAGAACTGAGAAGCCAGACCCAAAACTCTAGCAGAGATTGTAAACAATAGGGTAAAATCAGCTAAAAAAAAAAAAAACAAAAAAAAACAAAAAAAAACAAAACCAACTTTTGTTTTTCACACAGGCTGTGACAAGAAAAATATAGCTGGAGAGGAAAAGCTAGTAATTGAGTTGATGAGAGAGGAGAGAAAAGATCTTTTTCTAGTACACTGCAAATATGCAGTGCCTGAAGAATGCTATGTTTGTCAGCATTAGGTGTCCTGTGCCTCCCATAAAGATCCCTGGGGGCGGGGGGGGAAAGATTCTGCTAAACTTGACCTTTTGCTTTCATCATTTTTCCTTCTAAAAAGAAAACTGAGGAGGTTTTGCCTTATCTTTGCTCACTGGCATTAAGTGCCTCTGAAGGGTTAGACCTTGCCTAGGACAGTTTCTCTAGGTTTCTTTCACAGCTCCTGGAGACAAATCAGGAAAGAAATGAGACTTGGTGGATTTGTTTCACTCTGGAGAGAAGTCCTTTTCTGTTTGCCTGAATGGCAGGGAAACCAGCTTCAAACCCTTCTTCCAAGTCAATGAAGGAATTTTGTTTTCAGTGAAACTGAAAATGTTTAACATAATTTGTCACAAATAGTAATTTGGTGAAATGGTACTTCAGTGGGTGAAGGGTGATATGAAACATCTCATCAAGGAATATGTCTTCTCAGGGGTGAAGATTGTGGAACTACAGTATAGCACATGCACTGGGATTTTCTTCACTAGTAATTTCCCTCAAGGATGAATTTGAGTATGCCATCTTGAGTTCAGTATTCACTACTGTGAATGTTCTCACTCTCTAGATCCATAGCAAGTTAAAAACTAAAGAAGTTTGTTTTCATGCTTTGGACATGATGACCTTCTAATCATCAGTATTCTGATTTATGGTGCCCTTCATTCTGTATCATACCAGTCTGGGCTGCAATACTAGCCAGAAATAGAAGGCACAAAACTATTAAATAAAAGAAGGGTAATGTATTTTCTTTCTTTTCTTCTTACCCATGCAGTAAAAAAGCAAGCCCATCTGCAATTCAGAGTTTTATAGCTGGGGTGCTGCTAAGCATTATGGACGGCCTTTGTATAAAATTTAATTTGTCTCATGTTATGGCAAAGATCCAGATGCTTCCTGTGAGCCCTAAGGTAGAATCTGTAGAAGTAGTAGGATTGTACAAGCACTTTCAAGCCTGCACATTCAATATGTAATAGGATATGCATAAGTCCCTTAGATTCAAATTTTGAAAGAATAAGTAAACTCAACTTGTCCAAATCTTCAGCACCAGCTACCACCCCTAGACACAGCAAGTGGAAGAGAGGTGGAGGAAAGGTGGTTGTCTGATTATTCAGGTGAGGAAAATAAGGCATCAGAAAAGCAAAGGTTTTCAGAGGGGGTTTTTTGGCAAGCGGTGTTTTGTGCAGCTATGGCTGTCATGCTTTATACCACAGCTGTGCTGTGCCCAAAACACTGAAAGAATACCTGAGTTTTTCATCACAGAGAAATTAATGAAGGTTATATGGGAAAGAGGAAAGGGAAATGAGGTGCTCAACCAGAGTAAACAACACCTAGTAAAGCAAACCCCACTTACCTTAAACTCCATTCAGCACAACTTTACAAAGAATGAGGCAAGAAGCATAAATGACAGGGTTCAACACTTGCTAATGCTGTTTGGGCTGGGTGAAATGACTACCAGGGAAAACTTTTCTAGCCAACACCAATTTCAGCAAGGTGCTGAAATTTTCTGCTACCTTTCTACTACTTGTGCCAGCACAGAATGACAGCAGGAACACGAAGCAGATGTGCAATGTCAAACCAAGCAGTTGGTGATGGGTCACTAAGGGTACCCTGTTAAAAAGTATTGAGTGCAAGTGCATGAATGGTAATGCACTTCCAAACTGGAATATATTCAATGAGGAGAGCCCACAGTCCATTGAGACTAATCTCTGGCTAATTCTCTTGTGCTTGTATTGGGGAAGCCCACTAAAGTTCTCTGGCCAGAGATCTGGGGAACAGATGCCCTGAAACAATCACATCAGGCTAGTCATCAAGCCACAACTATTACTAAGCTAAAAAAGCTGAAATCTCACCCTCAATTACTTTATATGCAATTTATAAAGCTGTCAGGTGTCCTCACTGAATTATAAGATCTACTGTGACATATAGGATCATAAAGCTCTGAGATACTACCACAGTTATGAACATCTACTATATTAAATATTTATGTAATTTTGCCTAACAACATTAATTTTGTAGCAAAGATAAAGCATTACTAAAACAGAAAACTGATTCATAGGACTTTCAAGAAATGTTTCTGTTCTTCTGTTGCCACATAGAACTCAGGACAGAATTCAGCCCTAGTGGATTTTTAGGGAAGTGCTGTGTGGAACAGGCTAGTCCACATTACCAAATCTTTATTCTCACTGATTTTGAAAAGTGCTGCTCAATAATCTGAAGTTTAAGCTTAATTTTGCTGTAATTTTGAGTGCAGTACTCAAAACCACGTATGATTGCTGATGATCCCATATAGGAAAAAAAAGAATTCATGTAAGTTTTCCAGACTACAAATTTCTCTCTAAGGAAAGTAGAAAGATGTATTTTAGAGTTCACGATATGGTCGACAATCGAAGATTAAAAAGCTCAAATGCTCAAGCCAGAAGTATACAACAAATGGATTTTTATTGACTGTTTTGAACAAATGGAATAATTTTAAAAAAACCTATTACAAACTGGTGCAGTACCATGAAGTTATTTTGAGCAGGTGGAGGTGGCGTTCTCAGCCCGCACAGCTCCGGCAGCGCTGCAGCCCGTTCTCGTTGCAGGCGGTGCACTTGAGGGCTTTGAAGGAGTCCGTAAAGCAGTTCCGGAACACGGACATCTTGCTCCCATGGCACGCTGAGCACGGCAGGAAACCAAAGCCCCCGCAAGAGAGGCACTCCTGAGGGTGCTGGACTCTCTGCTCAAAGAATGAAAGAGGGACAAAAATGTTACCTCATCAACCACCACAGGTAAAAGGTCTGGATTCCACAGTAGTAGCTCGAGTTCTAGTGAAGGTTGAAAACATACTGATATCTGGAATCCAGACCTTTTACTTACAAAAAGCACTAGAGCTCCTACTAAAACTTACTAACTTACTTGTACTTAAACATTCACTTTATGTGTGAGTGGCTTAATATACTTCAATCCATCCAAAAGCTTTAATTCAATCCCTGCACCTTGATTCCTCCCTGAAGGATTCAGGGAATCCCCCGACTCACTGACTCCAGCATCGTCAGGGAGGCTCACTGCAGGTTCATTGGTCACCTTATACCTCAGTAGCCTGCATTTATACTTAGCTGCATACATCACTTGGATATTGTTTAGGTCTAGATTAAATCTAGGAGGTATTGTGAGGATTTAATCCAAACTCCAGGCAGTTTATGCAGATGTTATTTTTTCTATGCTCTATGTTAAGATATTATGACTTGCATGCTCATACTGAACATATTATAATATTACAGTTCAAGCTGATGATATCAAAAAGCAATTCATAGCTTCTGACAAGTAGCACTCAAGGAAGTAAGCACCGTATTCAAATGTAGGAGTGTAGAATACTGAAGCTTTAAGCGTAAAGAAGACATATCATCAATGTCCAACTGTTCTACCCAGAGAAAATTGCTGCAAGGAAGGCTTGAGGCCTCTCAATTCCCAAGTAAAACAATAAATGTATTCTATTTTTTTTATTGTATTAAAGACAGTGGGGCATAGAAGAAGAGATTTGAAAGATACTTTTAAGATTTACTTAAAATGTGGCTAGTTTATTTAATGATTTCCTTAAAGTTCAAATGAGAGGAAGGAAAGGTATGCCACTTCGGGTACTTACCACCACATGTTTTAGCATTGCACTGCTGAGTAAGGACTTTGCAGGTTTATTCACAAAGAAAGAACAAAAATCCATACAATTCCTGCTATTGTCAGTTTGAGGAATTATGTACCACTAAAAATTAGTGACATATTATTACCAGAGTAAAATACCCACAGAAAATGTAATACCTGGAGCACCATCAAGAAAAATTGAAAATATTTCTACAAACCCATTAATAATGGCATTCATCTATTGAAAACTCAGACAAACATGCAAACAAGGCATTTTTTTTTTTTTGTGCTCTAGCTCATAAACCTGCTGTTCGTCTTCACAAGGCAAACAGCTCCTATTACTATCAGCTCATCCAGGGACAAAGATTGGAAATATTTTATGTAAAATTAACGTTCTTTTTATCTCAGGTGTGCTCTCATCTTTCATAATTTTTGATTATTGTTTATTTCATTGAGCATTATTGCAAATAATCTCAAAAGTTTAAAAGAATATTTTTATCTGTACTTTCATTATTGCTTTTTAGGCATATAAATATACATACACCTTTAGATGTAATTAAGGGAACTAACAAAAGTTTCGAAAACAAAGCAAAATTGCTTTAGTTCAGTTTCTTGAACAATGGCCATTTCCTCCTTGAACAGATGGCAGTTGTGGAACCACTTTCTACATCTCCAGCAATGAAGAAAACAGACTGCCCCTTGCAATTATAGTAAACACATTTTTGAGGAAAAAAACCAAGGGAAAGAAAAAACTAAACCAGCCAAGCACACCAAAAAAAAACACCAAAAGGTAAATAAGCAGTGGTTGTATTCAGTGAGCAGTTATCAGCTTCCTGTAGTCTGACATTGTTTGTCTTATATATGCACTTTTTGTTTCAAAATTAGGACACATATTAGGCTAGGTAATAACATTTTAGGGCCTTCACCCCAAAAGAGGGTGCAAAAAAGAGTAAAACAAAAAAAGCATTTAGGACCATCAGTTTATAGTAGAAGAAAAGGAAATGGTAAAAAAGAAAATCTACTCCATTACAAGTAGTAAATGTATATTCCCTATATTTATTTGCAGAAATACAACTACCTCAATTTTGGTTAAGAGATCCTGCAGTTCCCCAGATTCATTCATTAGTAAAATTTTCTCAGCACCCTATTAGGAAAAAGAAGATGAAAAATGTCAGCCATGTTACCATTAAAAAAAAAAAAAAAAAAAAAAAACAACAGAGATGATTAGAGGATTTGGTCTTGAAATTTTAAATAGCCTGAGGACAAATTTGACTCACATTAATTATATTGCAATTAGGTCAACTTTAGTAAAGCTAGAAGGAGAGAAGAATCTAATCACAGGTCTGATAGTAATGCCTAAAGTTGGTTAGCAGGTGACGTATCACATTGCCTTTTCTGTAAATGGTGACATAGCTTGGAAATTCTGATTGTGTTCCCTTTATTTTACAGGGTATGTTTCCTGACAGAATAAGAAATATTTCTAGTTATCATGTCAAAAAAATACCATTTCATAAATATACAACACATCAGAGAATGCAGCAAAATGAGGAGATTGTATTTCAAATATTCTGGCAGCTGAGTATTGAATTAAGACATAATGTGCCTAACGTATAACACAAGGAGAAAAAGAGTAATGAAAATACTCTAACAACAATAAAGTCAGACACAACAGTATGTAATAACTTAGTCTGACTACATTTGGCCTCTTAGGGTTGCTGTGTCCTGAACCAAAGCTCTTCTGAAGTGTTGGGAATTTTTTTCTTAGAGACTGCAGACAAAATTAAAGTGTCAGGGAACATATGGAACTTTTTGTTCCCTTCTCTTCTAATTAGAGCACCACATTTGAATGTCTATCCTTCACTTAGGGAACCAGTTTCATTGAATACTAAATATTGTGAAATACTTGCTAACGCTTTTAACCAGAAACCAGCAAAAGGTGAGGAAACTGAGGCACAGATCCACATGGCTTACTTGCTGCCAGGGGCAGCTGGCCACATCTTCACCACATGGTGAGTTCATGACACTGTGCTGCCCCAGTTTGCCGGTCCCTGCATATCCAGATTGTTCAATTCTGTCTTTGAGTTTGCTTCCAGCATTAACTAGAAGATGTGGTGGGACACTGGCACAGGGCTGAGGTGCAGTGTGATGCTGGCACATATCTCAGATGTGCCATTAGTTTGAGCTGCCCATGGTCAGCCCCAGCTTCTCACCAGCACCTCTCCTGTTTTCTGGAAAATACAGGAAAATCTGCTGGTGAGCACAAGGGGTACGTGTGCCTCTAACTAAGTGTCCAGCCATTCATAGAATCTTGCTGGGGACCACTGAGGCTACAAGTGTAGCCCAAAAGCCAGCTAAAGGCAACCAAACCTTTCCAAGTTCTTTTTATGACACCCTACTAAGGTTATTTTCCTTGTAGAAAGTCTTTGTTCTAGGTTTGTACAAAACAGAAGCACTTCTAACTCTGTTTTTGATGATTTTCATTTTAGTTTAAAAGGAAAATGTTAATATTTTAGTGAATGTGGAAAGGCACTTTTCCAGTGGACACTGCTCTTACAGTGTTATCCTTTCAAAGAGATATTTAAAAGACGAAGTACGACACAAGGTAATTAGCTGTAGCTAATTAATCACAGAAGATGATAGGGGACTGATGAGCTAGCCTTACTGTGCTGACTCTCCTAGTGAAATCCATTACTGATTATGGGCAGCAGCTCCAGCACATGCATTAGGCTGCCTGTGTCCCCAGTAGAGCAGCTTTTGGCACTCTGCTGGCCCCTCTCACTCCTGTCCTCTCATCTTCCTCTGCTTCCACACAGAGAGCAGGCAATGGGAGCAGCTGACACAACAGTGGGGACTGGCCAAGGCAGCCCGTGGAGTATTAGCTCAGGGTCTGAATACGCTGCAGCAGTGTAAAACAAAGCTTGTGTGCTCATCTGAAGCAGGAACATGAAGGATCTGCAACTTTATTGATGATGGATTGCAGCACTCCAAATTCCTTAAGCTAGACAAGCCTCAATTTGCCCCTTTTAGGAAAAGCTCTCTTCTCTGTTGCCATAGGGAAAAGCTTCTGTCACTTCTGCCCCATGTTACTGTGATGATGTACGATAATGCTAATTGGCTTTTACAGCATAGTAATTAAAAGTTTGACAGGTTTCCCATTATAGGTTTATATTTTAAAGGATTTATATTTCTGATGACATTCAGTCAGTAGCTGTCTTCCTCTCAAAGTAGAAATCTATGTTTTTTAAATTAAAACCCAAACATCAGAATGGCTATCAATGTTTTTAAGTGTTCCACTCTGTCTTCTCTGATTAATGGATGCCCCAAGTAAAATATTAATAAAAGTCTGTAGAGGTTAACCTTCATTCTGTATCTTTCAGCCTGAACAGACAGAGTCCATAATTAATAGAGTAATTAAAGCAGCTGTTAAGTCCAATAGTTGCTTTCTGACCAGAAAGTGATGCCTTTCTTTTTCTTCCTAGGTTGTGCTCAGTCTACAATTACTCAGAAAGGTATAAGAAGCCTAAACAGTCTGTCCTTCCAGAGACTAACATCAGGAGTATGAGGGACAATGGGCATAATCTTCAGTGAGAAGTGAGTTTTCAGGGTTTTTACCCATTTGTTTTTAATTTCAAAGCAGAAGCCTTTGAATCCTTTGTCTACTAATTTTTCTGAATCTCTATCATGCTGGAGGAGCCCAGGGATTGTAATCAGATATTCTATTGGCAAGGAAATGCCACAGACTTGGCTAAATCACTCAACATTTTTTCCAAACCCTTTTAATTAATAAAATTATTTTCTCAATTATCCCTTGAGAATATCCAGAAATTGACATCATATTTCAAATATTAAATTCCTGAATATAATTCCCATTAACTGTAGAACTAGGACAAGGTCCACTAAGTTTTCTACTGCCCCAAGTCTCTTGGCAATAAACCTGTCTGTTGCTACCTATCTTGGATATAAACCATTACCATCTCCACAATGCAATTCTTCATCAAGGAATGAACACAGATATACGGCTCTACATTTGGCTTTACTAGAAAACCTGCAGGTTTTGGGAAGCAGCCTCTCTTCCACATCGTCCCTTATACACTGAGAAAAATCACCCAGGCCCTGCAACATCCCTCTTGTGGACACATTTGCAGTGCAGATAAATTGCATGCCCTGTTTCCTATTTCGCTAAGCACATAAGGTCTCTTGTCAAGGCAGCACAAATGCACTCACACACTTCACCATCAGAGGCTCGTGCTCTCCAGGGTGAGTGCCCTGTGTGTGCCCTGCCTTTGCCCACAGCTCACACTCCCTCCAGCCTGCAGCACCACTCCTCTCACAGCCAGGGGCCCCTCGGCACCACATACACAGAGGGTACAAATAACTGCCTGGAAATCTGCCCATAAACTGGGAACATTGACTCTGCAGTGTAGTACCAGCACCAGAAATTCTGGATTTGCTATGCAAAGAATGGGGAAGGTTGATGTGTAAAAAGCAATTGAACCCTGCGTTTCCTGGCATGTTAAACTGCAAAATGGAGGAAGCAAGTGGGAAAAGGCTAAGTGACTGAATGCAATAATTAAATAATAGTTTCACTGTCACAAAGCCATTCATATCCTCCTATCAAGTGAATACCAGAAGAATGTATTTAACAAAACATGGAGAACAGCTAAAGATATATGGCCACTGGAAATCAGCTAAAAGGAAACTGTTAATTCCTATTAACTGCTTCACAAAAAATATTTTACATGTTTTCTAAAAGCCAGTTACAAAAACAGCTTCATTATTCTTTGGAAAGGATAATAATCAATGTGTCAAATAAAATAATTTTACTAGAAATCTCATGCTGGTTTGGATTCATTATATCTGGGAAAACTAAACAGGAGATATTTTCTTCAGAAAAAAACAGTCTTAAGTTCACATATTTGAAAAAAATCAAGGAGGTTTGTATGGTAAATGAATGCTGGAATTCAATCATATATTTCAAGTAGAAAAAGAAAATACAAGTATTTTAAAAGCATTATGCTGTGAGTTAACATATTTATAAAGAATGACTTATGTGCCTGTTTTATTTGCATCCCTTTTCCAGGAGAATGGGTCTTTGCAGAACATAAACCTCTAGCAAATCTGAATGCATTTATAAGAGTAAATGAATGCTCCATATTTTTTTTGTGTGTGGCTTTGTGTTTTTCGGAAGTTATTTTTTTATTCTGCATTGGTATCCCAGCAGATGGCATAATTCCATTTCAGATGGAGACAACTTTAGGTGAAAAGAAGGGATTAGCTCACCCAGTAAAGAGCATGCAGCAGAAAGCAACAGCAATTTCCTGACAGACTGGTATTTAGACAGTATGTGTCAAGAAATACAATGGTTCAGTCCTGAAAAAAATGAGAAGATTAAAAGCCCTGCTGTACTGCAGCATGCAATACTTTCCTTGACAGGGGCTAAATATGATTTTTTTTTTTATTGCTTCTGCCCAAGTCATGGATGTGTTTCATTGTCCCTGTGCAGGCAATGATAAATTCCACAGCACTGTGAATATTTATCCCCACAGCCTGCAGAGCTGAAACAACTTTGTCCATGCTTCTGAATAGCTTGGGAACAATGTACTCTATCAGATGAACTTATGCTGGGTTTTGGTGCTGTTGTTACTTTTATCTCATTAAGAATAATTTTTCACCATTCAAAACTGTTCATATTTTTTTCAGGGTTGGGGTTTTTCTCTCCTTATGACTCACTGAAAGCTGCATAGCTCAATATAGATTCTCCTTTGTACTGCTTCATGCAATCTCCTTCAGGGAGGGATTTTTCAGGAAATAAATATTCAAAATGAAAAAAAAAAAAAAAAAAGAAAATAAAAAAAAAGAGGAGAAAGAAAAGGAAATTTATTTACTGACACACCAGGTTTTGGGATTTCTGTGTTTCATTTGCATATCAGAAGTTAATTATTGTAAAAAGCATTATAGAAATATCCACTGTAACCAATGAGACCAAATTCTGTAATTAGTTCTCAATAGCATTTTAATGAAACACAAGCTTAGCACAGGTTCCAGCCAACATACTGCCTTTGGGGTGACAATGCACTGTCTTCTGCAGTGAATTGACAGAGCTGGGAGTGGGGGGAATTTTTCATTGCCAGACCTTCTCAACATGCACCCCTCCTATTTCTCTAAATAAATGAATTTCAAATTCTCCTGTGAGGATATAGTAAGACAGAGAAATAAATGCTATCAAATAGTGGGGCTTGCCACATTTACTAAACAGAATGAGTGCACACAGGTCTCTTTCCAGGGTAAGTGAGAGGCTCATCCTGGGCTCTCCCTCCCCAACACCCCACCAGCCACAGGTGCTCTGTTCACAGCCAAGTTAGCCCTGCTCTCACTGAGCTTGGCTTCCTCATCACACTAAAGCACATCTCACCTCAGCTGAAGCACACCTGAGTGGTGTTGTAGCAAGCAGCAGTGCCTCCCAAGATGATAATTATTGGAGGGTGTGGAAGGCACAAACGTTGTGCAGAAGGTGATGCACACACTGCCATCAGCTCTCTGTGAGCACAGGAGCTGTCTCATGCACAGTTCTCTGCCTGCAAAGCTGCTTTTCCACAAATAATGGCACTCTTACATGGAATAACTTTAATTCCCTCATTAAACTAAAGTTTGTTCCAGCCAATTACAGTGTGTCTCATCAAGTTAAGAAAAAAAATTTTAAAAAAAGAGAAAGGAAAAGAAGCAGGAAAAACCACCACATATCTGGGGAACTTCCTGGTTTTTAGCAGTCCAATGCTTTTATTTTTCTTGTGCTAAACAATGTAAGTGTAGTTGCCTTGCTGCAATAAATGTCTCCAGATCAGAGCACTACATCATTTCAGTTTTCTTTACCTGTAGGAGGTAGATTTGTCTCTTCCATAGAAAGCTACCTTCCTAATTGCCTTCATTTCTATACCTCTCCAAAGAATATCATACAGTACTTTGAGAGTTTTAATGAGATTTTATTGGTTTTTACTCTGTCACACCTCTTTTAGAGAACAAGTTTCTCACAATCTTCAAAAACAAACAAACAAAACAAAACAAAAAAAACCAACTGGCAGTGACTTAATGGGCCATCCATCATACCAAAATGATTGTATCCAGGCATTTCCTACAGTTAAGCAAATAATTTATTTAATCCATTTCAGTATCTTATCTGAATTCTTTTGACAAGTTGGTCATACGTGGACTGAGATTTTCTTGGAGTCAAACATAACTCACTACTTACACTTTTAACATAATAATTAGATGAGCAAATCTTCATCTGAATCCTGTTGAATTTTAAACTGCTCTTGAATGTAGCACTCCTACTCCTGGCTGGCTGGAGAACTCTCCAAATCAAGTTTTGATAAAAGCATATTCTACAATGAAGTAAAAATCACTGTTTGCTAATATTCTGCACACAGGTGGTTTTACAGCTGCTCTAGGGTCTGGCAAGGCCTAGGACAGCAAATGCATTTGTTACAATGCTCAGTGAAGCCTAATTCGTGCAGAACACATGGAAAGTCTGGAGGAGACGAGGAAAAGAGGATAAAGTGCTCGTACAGGCCCAATATTTGTTATCCCTGATTGTTGGTTACACTGCATTTTGTTACTTAAATGTTTTGTGAAAATGAAAGCTTTAAGTGATGCAAACACAGTAACCTCACTGTGTTTAAATATAGTTTGCCTTCACAAATCACAGTCTCACAGTTAGTTCTAATTGCTAGCTTTTCACCACTCAAGACAAATACCTTCTCTGAGTTTTCAAACTGTTTTCTTTGTGCCACTTTCCAGATTTTTTTTTTTTTTTTTTTTGTCTATGAGAAATAAATTTCAAAAGTACAGGTTCAATGAAAAGGTGATTTCAAATGTCAGTAGGCTTCTAGATCTAGAATACTACTGTACAAATTGGGATTTTAGTTTTGCATTTGGAGTTTATGTCTTACTTTAGGGCAGAGTTGGACTCTTCTCTTTTACAGCTAGACTTTTTAAGAATTAAGTATTAACCAATTTTGTATCTAAAATAAGTTCAGTTGATTATAGATCCTGATACAGACTATATCATCTAAAATTCAATGTATATTTGAAGTCTGACACAAGAGTTAGTCTCTTATTCAACACAGATATTACTAAATGACAGGTTTACGCTGTGTGTGTTCATCTTCCTGGATCAATCATACATACAGGTTCTCAAAAGGAAAAAAATCAATTTCTCTAGATTTTCATGGTTTCAACTACAAAATAAGATATTTTTAAAGTAAAAGATCATATCTTAGATGTATTATTGCCTCTTACTCCCCTCCTGGTAGTTTGTCCTTGGTTATCTTTGGCATCTTCAGATCAATCTTATCAGTGAAGATCTGTGCAGTGCATACTACAGAAAGATTTCTGTCTTAGCTGCAGCCTTGCTTGTGACTGCAACATTGTAGGCAATTTCCTAAAAATCCTGCTTCTCATTAATCAGGATTTTCATCTGCTCCTCCCAGCTGCAGAATAAAACATAGGTCCATGCTTTACTTACCCCAAGATAATGGCCATCAATAAACACAACAGGGAGTGAGGGAACTTCACAGACACTTCTGCACCTTTCATCTAGTTCTTTTCCATAATCACTGTTCAGAGCAATGTTTTTTTCTTCAAACTTAACTCTGTGATTTTGAAATATCTTTCTGACCAGTTCACATCTTTCAAAAGTGGTTCTCACCACACGAAGACTGGTAGTATAAATGACTATGCGGCCAAACTCTGGGACTGCTGAGACCTGGAAAAAAATAGTTCCCATTACTTGAAGCAAAGGTTTATTATTTTCCAAGTATTGAGCAATTTTATTTAAAATATTATTTAAAAAAAAAAAAAAAAAAACAAACAGCATCTTAAAAACATGATCCAACATTCAACATTTTTTCAAATGTGAAGATGAAACAGGAGGAAGGAAGTTCTTGAAAACGGCAATTTAAGGCAATTCAAGTTGTTTAAGTAAGATGCAACATGACTTTTTTTGAAAGTCTTATATATGGTGAATCAACATATATTTTCAAGAAACTGATATATTTTAGATCCTAGTGTACTTCCAAATGTGAATAAATTGATACTGTTCCCCTGATGTCTGATTCTATTAATATAATCACTTGTGTTTGCACAAATAGAGTCTGATAGTACCCAGACTAAGACTAAACTTGTGTGTTGTTGACAATCTGCTTCAAGACAAGAGCCTAATCTAAGCCTGAGCATGTCCATGACCAAACATTAACTTTGAGCACTTTAGATCTCCATGCTAAACCAGATTATGACTGCAGAAGGTACAGATGTATCCCTAATTTTTAATGTAGTTTCACAACAAATTATTCTAATATCCAAACAACAATAAAAAAGTATATTTTGTGTGTATTCAGTGTCCAATTAAAAACCTCATTCAGCTAGCTGGAAAATATTTCACACTACAATTCAGATTTTACTTTTTACTCCACTTTTTAATAAGCAAAATTTATGTTATTTCTTTCCTTTCTAGGATGACAAAGATTAGATAGTGTAAATACTACAGGGATTAATTTGCCCAAGAGAGTGTGATAGATTTTCAAGAAGCCTGAGAATCATTCTTCTAAACAAAGATATTATGTTCAAATATATAACTGAAATCCCAGCTTTTTTAAAGGATGATAATGCATTTCCAAGCTCTCCAAATTATGCATTGTATTCAGCAAATTATATTTAATTATTTCATCAGTATTCCAGGAAGCAAAACACAAGTTAGAAAATAAAAGCAAGGATACCTCTACTACAGTGTAGTACTGCATGGAAAATGAACTTTGATGGGTGAATAGATAATTTTTTACCTATCTCATGAATTAACTACAAAAACATAGTTGTTAAATTGGGCAGACGCCATTGCAGATTTTGCGATATAACTTGTCATGATTTATCTTACTACCTATACAATAATAAAAGTACTTGAAAAAGTATATTCTGCCTAAAGAGGTGTTTACAAGATTCTCCATATAGTAAAGAGTTCTCAGGAAAAATATTTGCATTTCACAGATCACTTATAGAACGCTGGAAGGATAATTGTCAACATATGTAGCCATGGCTTTCCTCTCCCATTCAGGAAAGGATCTGTGTTGTGATAGGTCAATATTTTTTCTCTTAGAATGGATGTCAGAAATTCAATTTTAGGAAGTTTTATAAAAATGGGCTACTTTTCTGCAGCCCATTTTCTAGCTTGAAAATATGTTATACTGCTACTGCAGCATTGATTCTCCTCCAGCATATTGTTCACATGTTCCAAGTGAGAGAATTAGCTCATTCTCTCCTTAAAAGACAAGTACCCTACATAAATACTGCAAAATATTTTAGTAACCACATACGGTTTGCTTGAAGGAAGAGGAGTTTGTTGTTTTCATAAGTAACCAAAAGAAGTTCTTAAAATATTTCTTAAATAGAAATTTTCACATATTCCTCATTTCTTCCTCCTTGGAGTGTCAATACATTTTGAAGTGCAAAACTACTCAACAGAATGGAAGCTCTTGTTCCTCCATAGCTCTAATCTCTAATGCTGCTTGCTCCCAGATACCAGAGGCTGGCAGAATAGGTACAGACAGTCATTATCTAGTGAAGCATCAGGACTGTGGGTGTCCCTACAGCATATAAATAAGCTGCTGAAGAGATGGAAAAATGGAAAGTTGTAAAGTGATCTGGAAAGATATCAAGTGGAAGGGGGGTACAAAGAGTCACTTTTATGTTTATTCCTTTCTTTTTTTCCTAATGTGGCAGTGAAGAAATACCATTGTTTGCCCCGAAAAGTATCAAGGACATTAATTAAACTATTCTTCAGGAAAATTTTGATAAAAACCTTGTTTTCTGTGCTACAAATATATACAACTTTTCCTTGCAAGGACTTCTACCATAGAAAGAAATTCTTCTTGTAACCTGTCTGAAAACCACATTGGTAATGAACAACCAGAGGTTTACAATAAGAATCTATGTTAATTCTTATTTTTCTAATATGAATATTTTTCAATATAAAGGCTGAGAACTGTAATATTTAATTACCAGATTACACTCTTGAAGTAAACCAGTAAACACAGTGCTTTTCCTTCCTAGGTGGGAACTGTGGCAAAAGCATAAGTCACAAGCAATACAAACAAATGAAAAGAAAGACACTTTAGAAAATGAAGTTTTACAATTTTGCTTTGCAAACTTGAAATTGGAATCACCTCATGTTACTCACAAATACATATAAAACTCTAGGTGAAATTAATCAGAAGGCTGTTCTCTGTTTAATGGGCACGACAAAACTTTAATAAAGCTGTGGAAGATGAACAGATGAATGTACCAATGGAGCAAGTTACATTAACCACTTATTTGCACTTCTTGTAGGTGGAATTCTCATTTAAGCAAGAAGGTTATGATCCCTAAGCTTTCCATATATTTTTCATATATTTTCAGATAGCTAATGCATGGCTGTAGCTCCAGTACTTTTTCTAACCTTTTCCCCTAGATATTAGAACAATAAGCTAAACTTGTAGTACCTTCCTGAAATACTGTTTAGTCTTATTGTCAGGAAGAGAGCCTACAAGAAGAACATTTTGTTTTCCAACTAGAATCTGAGAAGTCATAACAAGAAGTGGGGCAAAGAAGCCCTTGGACCAACTCCAAGGGGTTGACCCAGGGCTGCGTTACTGGGGTAACTGAATCTCCTATTGGATGTACCCATTAAATATCCTAATTAATTAACCTTATAAAAATTGTAGAAATCCAGCCAGGTGTGCCCATCACCACTGGGACACCTGGAACCTTCCAAATAAAGGTTTGCTTTTTACTTTACTATTCTAGTACTGTTGCAAGGGTTTTTTCTCTTTTGATAATAAGCAACATTTATGGGTACCATTTGGCCTAAGGTGGCAAATATTGTGTCATATTCAGGAAATCCTGTGCACGTGGGCCAAGGTTATGCTTCAGAGAAAATGCCTGTGTAGAAAGATTGCCAAGAAAGGGACTTAAATTTCCAAGGGGAAATGAAGTTGCTTTAGTAACAATCCTCTACATCATTTACAGCTCTTTAGCAGCCCAATGTTACCATCTCCCCAAGAGTCTAAGGGCACATTCTGCTGTACTGCCTCAGCCTGAAGAGCTTGCACTTTTCTTGGGAGTGTCAAGTTGCCAGCAGCAGCCAGTAGCATGACCTTCATCACTTCACAGCAGAGCTGCCACTTCCAGCCTAAGAAACAGCTGCCCTTTTTTTCTGTCTAGAGAGAAAGAGTAATTGCTTCACCAGTTCAATCCTGTTCATGATTGAACATGAAAAAACCACAACGTTACTTAATTTGTGCCTGACTCAGTCTTTTCCCAGACTTCTTTATCAGGTCAGCCAGGGCTTTTGTAAATTGTAGAACCATAGACTCATAGAATTATTGAATGGTTTGGGTTGTAAGGGATCTTAAGGATCACCTGCTTCCAGCACCCCTGCCAGGAGCAGGTTCACCTCCTGCTAGACCAGTTTCTTCAAAGCCCTGTCCATCCTGGTCCTGATATACAACTGGGAGAAATCCATCCCTCTGCCATCCCACTGGCATCCATTTGACATGGCTGCAACTAAACACAATCCTTAACTGGGCAAATCTTGAGGGATGTCATCCATGAGGCTACATTTATGAGCTCATTATCAAGTGGCACCACAAGAGAAAGGAAGAAATTGCTGGTGAAAAAGAAAAGGCAAGATGATGAGCAAGCAGATGAGCAACAAAATGAAAGGATGCTGGGGACTGAAAAATGGCTGAAAATACAGAACTAACCAAAACCACATGATAAACCAAACCATAAAATGTCGGGATACTGAGAGAGCAAGAGTAGTAGAAACTAAATATATAAACAAAAACACGAAAAATATGACCCCTCCCCAAAAAAAAAGAGACAGTCAGTAAAACAAAACAAAGTAAATGATAAAACAGAGAGACGGTCACTGAAATAAGACATTCTGAGCCTTTTTTAAAAGAAATCCCAGTAGTCAATATAACTTTACAACAAATATATTACAGAATATGTGAATATCCAAGTTGTTTGAAAATTTTGGATTGTCTTTTTTTAAAAAAAAAAAACAAAAAAAAACTGTTGTATATCACTAGAGCTTCAGAAATATGAAATATTTGAGAACCACACTCCTAAAACATGTCTTTGAGAATTTACCTTTTCTCTATAAAAGTTACCTCGACAATAATAACAGACCTCTCAGTAGCTCTGAAAAAACAGTACAACAGTCAGGGGTTTCCATGGTTCTTCTGAAAGCCAGATAAACACCACAAATCTCTCACAAATATCTCTGGGGGGATTTCAGACTTTCCCCACTATATCTTATCCCTGACTTTTCAGCTGCAGCTGAAGTAGCAGCAGAAGTGTCCGTGTTTTTCTATTGGTCTCATGGTTACCTTGGCCCTGACCAGCCCTCCAGTCTGAGCAGATATTTCTCTTCTGTTTCTGTGAGGAATTTATAAAATTAACTGTTGAATAACAATACTAAATTAATTCTTCAGCATATTCACCATGAATCACTCTCTAAAACACTACAGATTTTCTTTAATACATTTTACTACATTTTTGTCTGCCTCACTGACTTTGAGTGGCTTTTTATGTTTGGACCAAAACCCTTAACAAGGATATTTGTGCAGCATTACTAATAGCTATTAGCAGACCAAGCCAATGCTTTTCAGCTTGTAGTGTAAGGACCACTGCTATCCCTTGGGGCATAAAGCGTTTGCTCCTAAAACAGTGGTGAAATTTGCTTTTTGAAAACCTTTGTATACAACCATGTCTGCAAACAAACAGACAAGTCCATCAGTGAGAGGAATACTATACTCATGACATTAACCTCATTGTTATTTGGTTGCAAATGAAAACCATGAGAGCAACACTATCAAAGTAGCCATAGCATTTTTTTAATCCTCTCCCTAGAAAAAAAGTATAAACGTATTTTAACCCCATCAGTTGAAAAGAACAGCTATTAACATACACATACATAGATCATTCATTTCAATGGAAACATCACCCACAAATTTATATTTGATTGTTTTAGAGAACAAAATAATAAATGAAAAAAATTACTCATATAGTACTTTGATAAAAGCTGAAATGCTTTATCATGTAGGATATTTTTAAAGGTTTTTACTATGCTCAGGTATAACACTCAGCATGTTGTTCATGCAGTACTGAATTGCTTGTGTGACCTAAATCAAGGGCTGATATACCCTTCTCTGTCTCACAATATCATCTTTCAGCATCTCAGAGTGTTCTGCTGAATTATGCACCCCTTGGCTCTGTAATTAGATACTATCAGGCTGGCAGAAGTATCTGCTTCACTTGCTAGGCTGAAGCAGGAATCTAGAGCACATTACTAACCCTGTGCCAGAGATGCTTCAGTGAGTAAATGCAACACTCATCATCTGACAAAAATGTTGAGCAGAAGAAAACAAGCTATACATACATACATATGCATTTTTATATATTCATATACATGTCTAAAAATCTTTGAATTAAGCTGCTTACTTCCTAATTGGAATTGCATCATTTATAGCTTGAATTTGTGTCAATAATTGCATGGCAAGAAGAATTGTGATTTAACAATAACCTGATGACAATCTGGTTCGAACTTTCTGCTTTTATTTTACACTCAGAAAATGAAGAGAAGAAAATAGCTATGAGTTCCTTGTTGAAGAAGTTCTGCAGGGAAAAAAGTGCCAAAATTTAAGCATTAATTTCTGCAAGATTTAAAACTTTAACTAACTTTTGCATTTTAAAAGACTTCTAAAATATATATACTAAAAGCAGTGAATACTTTCTGAAAGATAATTTGATAAAAAGTCAAAAGCTATAAGCAAAATGTTTCCATTTTTTTCTACATGATTCTCCATGAGAACACACTGTTGCAAAAATGCATAGCATTTTATGAAAAACATACTTTTCATCAAGTTGCTGTTTATACGAAAACATGCAACATTTGAATGAGACATCTGAAGACTGAAGGTCCATGTTCAAGAAGAACCCACAATATTTGCCATCATAACCACACAGAACAATGCTAATGGTGCTGTGAACCAGTCCATTCTGTTTGTTGAGTGCCTGGTTCAAATAAAAGTTTTAATACCATTTTTCAGGAAGAATTGATTTGGTAGATTTCATTTACCAAAGTAAAATGTTTTTCCTTGGCAAGTAAGATCTGTTTACACGTACTGGAGCTGTTTCAAGCAGTCCCCAACCTTGGTGTGCATTCTTCATTTGAAATCCCATTCCCATCCACTTCACTGTTTGCAGTCCAACCCTTCATGGGCTCTCACACAACAAAGCACAGTGCACATGTAAATTTGAATCTACACTGTCTTTTAAGTACTTTGCTACATTAAGACTTCAGTCCTGTTTGCATTGTCTTCAAGGACCCAGCACTACATCAATACCCAGTATAATTCAGAACTTTATTAAATTAAGGAAGCCATACACATTAGAAAAGCTCAATAGATTGAAGTCTTGTTTTTGCAACACAGCACTGGAACATTCAAGTCAAAGCATGTACTGGTCTTCTCTTAAAATAACACTATAGTTTTTCTTATACAGTTTTGGCAGTTGCAGGGACTATAAACTGTAGGACTTCTCAGCTCTTAAAATAGCACAAATACTTGTGTGGCGTTTGTCAGGCTGTGTGCTGTAACTCACCTCACCCACAAACAGCAGCCCTAGGAATACATCAAAATTCCCAAAGCTGTGTAGGAGCCCAGGCTACTCTGCCTGTAACACAGGATGTGAGACATCTCTTCTGTTCCTATTTGTATTTCATAGGGCTGCATAACTCCTAGGAACTGGGCACAGTTACAGAGAAGGGCAGCAATCCAGCAACAAACTGAATTCTTTGATCTTCTAACTCCTGCACTATTCTTGTCTCTCTTATCTACAAACACAACATATACTGTTAATTGTAAAATAGCACAGTTTTACCTCCTGAAGGTTGACATCCTCAAAATTGCTCAGTGTGAAATAGATGCAGAATGCAATTATACCTCAGATATTGGAATAGTATATTTATATATGTCTGTAATCCATTTCTCCTTTTCAGACTGCACATCAATGTTGGGGACATCGGAGGAAAAATAACAGAAGTAATAATAATACTGCATGTGATATTTATACTGTTCCTTTTATCCTAAAATCACGTGGCAATATACTAAAATATGAAAAACCATCTATCCTCTGACACCATGTGTATGCGTTGTTACCCTTTCTGTTCCTCCAATATTACAATATAACGTCATGTCTCTTTTCCTGCCACTGCAAGCTTTTCCACATATCTTCTACACAGACGGCTTTTCAAGGGATAGCAAAGTGTTTTCATTTCAAAGCAGAAAAAATACTTATAATACCACAGCAAAGGAGTACAGGGCATGACCTGGCCTCTCCCTGCTCTTTATAATGAATGCTTCAGCTATGGGCAGGCTCAGAGGGTACAAAGACCACAGCAGAGCTCACCTCCCAGTGTCCTTACTGCTGCTCATCCAGCACACACTCACAACCAGGTTACAGCCTGCTCACAGGTGACCTGAGCTCTGATAAGAGACAGGTTATCTCCCCAGGGCTCATGGGCTCTGCTAGACCCTATTTCCTCTGCCTCTGTAGCCTCTAGAGCCAAAGTGTGCCATACACATCTAGCTCTGACTCTGGGGTAAAAGCAGCTCCTGTTCAACAGGGCACAGCAATGCTGTCAAGTCAGCCAGGAGAAAATTTTTTTCCTAATAAATGAAAAATATGTTCAAACTAGTTGAAAGAAGATCGCTATCTGCCCACATCTAATTGGATTTTATTTATCAAGTGCTGAAAGTTCTATCAGTATTTTCTTATTAATTTATTTATGCCATTCAGCATATGATAGGATAAAATGAAACATTTGAAAATCAGAAGCAAATCTGTGATTAACTCTAACCTAGTCTGCACTTCTCCTGGGAAGAAACACTGTAATATAATGCATGTTTCTCTTTTGCTTGCTCAATTCTTATTTGTCTCTCACCTCATATTTACCAAGTTGACATCTCCAAGAAATTCTTCGCAATATAAAAAAAAAAAAAAAAAGAGAGTCTCTGGGAAGACTCTCGGAAATGTTCCTCTGGTTGGTAAGAAAGAAGAAGCTTTTCTTTGTTCTGCAAGGAAACTCCTCACAAAGATTGAAGGGGGAAAGGCATGAGCTGCTGAAAATAGTTTTGTTCTCAGAAGTTTACATGAGACACTAGAAGCCAAAACAAGGAGGGTCCAACAACCTCCTTTCACACTGTGCAGTTCTTTGAATCATTCCTGTATTCA
This sequence comes from Cichladusa arquata, assembly GCA_026413545.1. Lineage (NCBI taxonomy): Eukaryota > Metazoa > Chordata > Aves > Passeriformes > Muscicapidae > Cichladusa > Cichladusa arquata. Next base: position 44,798,626 of record JAOTQP010001652.1, read on the forward strand.
GCAGAAGCCAGATAAGATGTTCCTAGACTGTCCTGTGACATTTGTATTAAGTCCCTTCAGGTAGAGCCTCCTGTCTGGGGAAGAGGCTAAGAGAGGCTATTATTTGACTAATAGACTATTATTTGAATATCCCTTAATTGTTGCAGAGATCTGTGTGATTCAATTTGCTGATGTCCTCTTGCCTTCTCATTAGCCTTATAAAGGCACCAAGTAAAACACAATACTATGGAGCACAAAAAAAAAAAAAATCAATACAATATTAGAGCCAGCCACAAGGTCCTACAGGTAATATTTTGTCTGTAAAAAATTGGACTGCCAATAATTTTGAAATTTCCGCTACCAAAGAAAATCATAAAATGGTTTGAGTTGAAAACAGACCTTAAGACTACCTAGTTGCAGCCCCCATGCTATGGGCAGGGTCACCTTCCACTGAATCAGGTCACTCAAAGCCCCATCCAGCCTGGCCTTGAACTTTTCCAGGAATGGGGCATCCACAACTTTTCTGGGCAACCTGTTCACAACGCCCAAAGTAAGAATTTCTTCCTAATATCTAATCTAGACCTACTCTTTTTCTGTTGGAAGCTATTCCCCCTAGTTCTATCTCTACATCTTTATGACTCCTTCCACATCAGAAAAATCCAACACAAAATTCAGTATAGTGCAATTTTCTTAACAGCATTAACCAGAGAAAATTATTTCAGAATATTTTCATCAACCATAACAATCACCATGCAAAAATATTATGCAATAATTTTCTGAGGACAGAGAGGTCCAGTTCTTTGCCATTTACAGCAGGAACCTCCCAGTGCAACATTAAGGCAGCAGTCAGAAAATATCTAAGCCAAGTTTCAGCAAGGCATATGATTACATTCCCCTTCATTTTCAAAGTGTTCTGTGGGATCTCACACCAAAATAGACAACTGAAACCTCATATACAGCCTTTCAGACTCATTGTGATCTCTCCTAGAAAATATGTCTCTGTAGCCAAATATTTCCTGGATTAAGTAGCACTTTAAATCAGGAATTGGGTGTTGTCCCATTGCTTTGCTTCCTTTGAGTTTATCAATCATTTTAAGCCATGGAAGGAATTACTCTAGGATGATTATTTTACATCTATTTGTTTGGCTTACAATACACGTATGTTTTGAGGCCTTTAACCAATTCTAATTGGTAACCAAGACTCAGCCCTTTAAAAGTAAATGTGACAGAGATAATGCTCTGTCATTCACAAGGCATCACTAAATAAAGTGAATGAAACAGCAGTACTTCCTAGAATACACTAGGCAAAGGGAATGTATCTGTCATTAAGAGGTATACTTCATAAAATTATTTCCTACCTCTTGGAGCACAATTCTTGGAATACACCTGAGTGATTAATCATCTGCATAAAGTTCCAATGAAGCTAGAATATGCATTTTACCAAACACAGTGTTTTCTTGTCAGGTGAGCAAAATGGTCTCAGACCATGTGGGAAGTACACTTGCTTTTTCTGACATTGATCTTCATTTTCACTGAGAGCTTGAGTGTTTCTCAGCCTTCAGTGACAGGGGCACGACACATTCCAGCCTTATTTTTTCATCTATTAGTTTAGTAACTGTATTTTGTCATCTCTGAAACAAGCTCATTGGGAGAGAGTAAAGTTAATTATTGCTCTGATGCTGTTCATCAAAGAGCCTGTTCTTATATTAGCCTCTTCTTCCCTCATCAATTCATTTAAGAGTAACAAGATTTGCTATACAAGAGAAAAGGTGCTGAGATTACTTCATTTAGAAACACAGTATTTTCAAAATGGCTCCTTTGAGACTGAAAACAACACTAGACCATCTAACTTTTTCTTTCCAGCAAAACAAGCTCTGTTTTTCAGCAGGAAAATGCTGCTGTTTCTGATAAGTAGTGTTTGCTTTTCATTGCTGTTTTACAGTATATTTAATATGAGAATGCTTAATATCTATTTTAACCTATACAGAACACAACATTCCCAGAGAAGTTGTCAATACCTCTTCAATGGAAGTGGTCAAGGCAGGGTTAAATGGAGGCTCTGGGCAACCTCATCTAGCAAGTGACATCCCTGCCCATGGCAAGGGAGCTGGATCCAGATAATCTTTAAGGTCACTTCCAACACAAACCATTCTATGATTCTGTAATTCCACATTGTGCAAACTGCAGTCAGCACTTGTCCTAAAAATGAACTTGCTTTGGCATGAGGTTATGCCATATTTCCCCTCTGTGCCCACTCTGTATTGCAAGGTTGATTTTATCTGCTGTAACCTGGCATCCAACCAGGGAAACATTTGTTTTCCACAGGTGCAGTGCCAGTAGGAGATTTATAACCTAGTGTTCCTGATGTTTGATTATCTGCTATGTTTGATAAACGATTTTCAGCTGAACATTCTGAGTGGCAATATAAACATTTTTTCTTTGTTTGATGTAATCATTGGATCAGGAAATTGAAACTCATACTTCTGCACAATTGTGCTACAGTGTTATATATTAACTCTCTGATTTGCTTCTTGGGTCTTTGACTGCATAAAATAAATGCTGATTGGAAGTGCTTATTAAATTTTATACCACCTCTTAAAAGCTAGACTGTGCCAGTCAGAAACAGATGAAGAGCAAAATTTAGGAAAATTAAATGGTAAGACTGCACAAATTTTGCAAAACTTCAAATTACCTTGCGGTCAGAACTGAATTTCTGGTGAGAATTACACTACGGTTTGTTCTTTTAGCTAAAAAAAAAGTTACAAAGAAAATTCACCATAAGATGAGGTTAAAATATAGGTATTTTTAAGCTGTAATCAGAAGAATTAACAAAAAGATTTAATCAATGTTGGTCACCAACAAGTGTGGTTGAAGTACAGTGTTAAAAAACCTCCTACATACTCCCATTCAACTGTCTTTGCCAAAACTTCTGAATTCAAGTTGCAGTTGAAAACTCATTTCCCTCATCCCTTTTTCTTTCTTTACTTCAACGAACTGACCAGATTGCAGGGTAAGCTTTCCTTTCCCCCCAGAAAGCCTGATTGCTCTTTATCTTTCTTCTATGCCAAAGTCATTAATTTTAAAATAAGTTTTAAAATGAACACCCAATTTTGCCAGGCCTCCAGGAGTGATTTTATTTCCTCTAACACTGCCAGCATGTGGAAGCTGTTCTTCTGCTGCCTCTCACTTTTGGCTTTATTCTCTCAAGACAGAGTCCTTCACTGCCACACTTCAGTTTTCTGACAATTATTAATGGACTGACTGAAGCGCCTTTTCATGAGACTTACATAAGGTCAAAATTACAAGCCTGTGCTGCAGGTGGGCTGCAGGAGAGCCAGATTCCATGGTGCCAGCTCAGGAGTAGATGGCACCTCCTTGCTGTGTTCCAGTAGGGCTGAGCATATAATGAATCAGCCAAAATGGACAGCAGCCCACCACAGGTCTCACAGCACTAAGCAGATAGATGTCCCCAGATGGAGCTAGGGGCATTTGTGGTGAACACAGTTTCCTGGTTTCAGGACAACTATATTCACTGCAAGTGTCACAAATATCTTGTCCTTTTGTATGGATATCATCACCATGCATTGCCATGGAGCATGGAAATGCCATCATTTCAGGTGAACTCTGCCTTTCTGGCACTTTCTGTTGGTTGCAGTTTATGTCTAAAATGTGTTGTAAAATGTGTTGAAAAGTATTGCTTCTCTCTCTGGTAGGTTTGTTGAGAAATTTTCTGAGTCCAAGTGAACACACTTACCTAATCATCTTAACAATGAAAATACAGAGCACTTAAAATTATTTTGGTCTCTCCACAGACAACACATCAGCTTCTCAGGCTCCAAAACAATATTTCTAAAACTGGAATCACAGGTCTTCCATTTCCCTCCAAGATATCTCTATGAATTCAGATACCAGAGAGCTTTCTCCAGCATCTCACAGGCAAATTCCGTTTTCTCTGCAAGCATTTGATTTATCTCCTCTACAATATCAGTGTTTCTATTTTATTTCCCTCCTGCCAATCCTCTGTATTCACAGTCAAAGACCTTGTGTAATCATTGCTTTAACTCAGTATCTCCCAACGAGGAGAGGAGAGGAG
>JAOTQP010001652.1:44811701-44821865 GCA_026413545.1 Cichladusa arquata
GGGGAAGGGGAAGGGAAATTTTGAAAATGCTCTAAGGCACAAGGTGTGACCTTTGGGGTGTCCTATACAGGGCCAAGAGTTGGACTTTGATGATCTTTACAGGTCACTTTCAACTCATAATATTCTCTGATTTTGTGATTCTGTAATAAACCAAATAACTGCAATTACACAAGTTTATGTGAAAGCAGTTTAATTTGCTAAAAAAGGCAAAGAGGAAGAGTTTTTCACAAGATCTATAAAGTGTAAAGTCAAAACTGTTTATGTTCATTGCACCTGGGGGGGAAATGAAAAACTTCAGCACCTGAATCAATGATGAGCACGCTTTTTTCATCAAAACACTTACCTTGCCTACCACCCAAACCTCATTCGCCCAAGTCTGCATTTTGCACAGCCTTGCACAGATTCAGCAGGGAGCTCTGACTCGATGGCTTTCAGTGCTGACCTTTTCACAGACTGGCAGAGCGGTGGAGAAGCAATTAGTCAGAATTTGTGGCACAGAGTAACACAATGTTATTAAATAAAACTGAGCCGTAGCTAGTACCACACAACAACCACAGTGTATGTTCTGTTTTGCCAAGGACCGGGAATCTGAACAAGGAGTAGGAGAAAGCTAATTAATTGAGGCAACAAGGATAAACAATAAATAGGGTAACATGGATTCATCCACAGGGAATCACATTCCCTTATCCAAGCAAATCACAAGTAGTGGTTGACACAGTGTTTAACACCCAGCTCTAGATATAAAAATAACCAACCCACACTTGAGGTTTCTGTCTATGTCTACTCAATATCATGTAGTAGCACCTTAAACCCCCAAGCTGCTTCTGAGTTTGCATGATGATTCCTACTTACAGTGCTATTTCTGTGTTTTCTTCATTTAAAGAAAAATGCAGCATTGAGAACTCAATCCCCTTCTCTCTTTCCTGGCAAACATTCCCTAGACACTCTCTACAGCTTCATTTTCTCTCTAGACTCATGAATACTGAATTGCTTCCTGAAGGCTGTGGCCCCCAACAGGTGTAGACATGAAATGAGTCCCTAGATGCTCAGCCAACCCAGAATGGTAATGTCTGCACTCACAAGCACCTGCAGAGCTTCAAGCATCTGAGACTTTCTGGTCAAGATTTCAGAAATGCAGGTTCAAATCTTATTTCCCATCCACAGGATGGAAACAAAATTATTAGTGCCATTACACAGCACCAGTGTTTGCCACACTTCTTTCTAAATAAGATGATTCGATGTATTATTAACTACTATTATCAATGCAGAATAATAGGCAAAAATAATAAGTTACAAGAGTTAAAATACATTGTTACTTATCTTTCAAAGAAGAGAAACATCTAGTATCAAAGTCTGTATTAATATTGAATACAGTTATAGGAATCTTTGTGAAATTCATTTGAGGAGGAGGATGCTGAATCACACTGATTGTGTCATAGCCACTTACCCACAAGAGTTTTGACAAGAAATATAGTCCATTATTGCTAAAATATGACTCAGAACAAAGAACATTCTGTAGAAGAACAAATATTACAAAGTATCTTTTATGGAATTATCCAAACAGGGCTGCAAGACACCTGGAGAAATTATTTAGCCTGCTACCTATGCCAAAGTTAACTCTATCATAGCATTTCCATGATTACTTGAGTGGCTTGGATACTTACAGTAGTTAACTTTGTTCAGATTAATTTTTATTTAAATAATACAACCCAAATGTTTTTCAATTAATTGCCACACATTAAAAATTTGAGCTTCTATAACAGAAATATTTTGCACAAAAATTTTGTAGTATTTTTATCATCTCCAACTGGCACTATATATCCCTTAACAGAAACCATTTTACTGCTGTTGCAGGAAACGAGGAGACTTGTACTGGCTGGAGTGCAAAGAATTTGATGCTACCTGAGTGACTTAAAAAGTTAATGTAGTGTTGAATAAATGGTACCACATTTTAAAAACACTCCAAACACTGTTCACATCTTGTTCTCTATTAGTAGGAATTAGCTTATTGTTTAGTTTCATGGCATTTCCATTATTCACTGGGAAATATTTTTATACCTGATTATGACAAGTAGGAAACTGTATGTACAATTTTTTCTGGAAAAAAAAAAAATAAAATAAATTTTAAAAAATTAAAAAAAAAAAAAAAAAGAAGCAAAGTGGAGTGTGCCTCTCGACCTAAACAGATTGTATTCACGACATAAGACATTTGAGAGTTCAAAAACCTGAGATGCACATATTTGTACCATATGCCTGAGTTCTCTGCATGTTCTGAACAACAGCAGAAAGGATAAAACTTGACTAAATATCCCTGTTCCTCCTATAGACTAAAACTGAATTAAATGCTTAAATTAAGTCCGTTTGTGCAGTTTGATTCTGCACCCTACCAACATTGTATTTCTGTTTATCATATTTAGCTTTCTTATACACACTTCTTTTCATTCAAAGGTTGTTTCATTTAATGAGCAGTATCTATTTAAAACTAATGTGGCAGGGGTTTGCAGTAGTGAGATATTTCTTGTCCTTAATTATTACTCTTCATTAATCATTTGGCTATTGTTAGATTTTTGTTTCTGCTTAATTTGGTTCTAATGTTCTGCCACTGATTAATTTGGGGCCAAGGGTCCAGAAACCGTAAAGTCAGAGCACACAGGAAAAAAAGTGTCTCTAGAGAGATCTCACCTGAATAGAGAGGCACTCTGTAAGAAAGAAGAGCAAATATTTGTAAATAAGCTATTTCATCCATTGCTTTTTATGTGACTTTGTTTCATTTCACAAGGGCCTGGACCAACCCATTAACCTGATGCTGTGACAAATAATATGGCTGCCAATAAAATTCACAGATTTTATCACATTCAATATATCTCTAAGTTGAAAGGAACAAAGAAGATGATGCTTCTGCTAGTTGTTGACTTCTGATCCTTCTTCTTGACATAGAACTAAGATACCAGTACTGGATGAAGAACAGGGGACTGATGGCAAACTGAAAGACAAACATCTACTCTGAGACTGACATCTGAGAATTCACATTCCATGAAAGAAGGTACCTGCAGAGGCAACTCACCACATCTTTTATCCATGACAAAGTAGGCAAGTCTAGATAATAAACTTAGTCTCAATATTTACCTCTTAAATCACTGATATTAGGTCAAGTGGGGCAAAGCCTTTAATACTTTTATAATGAAAAAACTAAGCTAAAGTAGCAATTACATTATGCCAAGTGAGACTGTTACAGCAGTATCAGGAAGGAAAAGAGCAGAAGAGAATAGAAGGAAACTAATCTCATTTGAAACTCTGATGTAATTTCTTTAATATATAGGTAAATCTTGCAGTCAGAGTTCATCATACATATGCATATTTCAGTTCCTACAGTTTACACAAGTAGAGAATCTGTCCTAGGTGTTTCATTTCACTAAGTTTGGAGCACTACCAGCTTCACCTCAGGAAAGAACCGCAAATCAATAACATTAAACTGTGGCAAAATATTTTAAAGGGTATCTAGAAACGTATTAAGAAGCAGAGATTGTTTGCACTTTGCTAAAGAAGTATAGAGTGTGCTGTTTGAAATCACTATAAAAATGTACCTTGTGACATTCCCACGGATCACAGAATAAAAGGTATAAAAAAATAATAGAATTCGTAGCATTCAAATAGCAGCAAAATGGAACCTGAATCACGAAATGAGACTTCATGAGAAAAAAAAAGTCAAAAAAAGAAATTAAATGGGCTGAAATCAGCAACCGCCTTCTTCATTTCTGAACACACGACCATTTTAATAGACCAGTTTACTCTGTGACAAAGCATTATGTGCTCTGTTTTGATCCACAGTGTGTGCAGGGCCATTTTGTGTGATGTATTTGCAGGTTACTAAGTAAAAATAGCCAATCTGTAGGCTGACTAGATACCATCCACACTGGTGTCATTCATCATTAGACAGACGGTATGAATTCGCAGTGGCATGTCTTGTGATACTGTTTTTTTTTCACTCTACAAAGGACTGTTTGCAACTGTCTCCAACTCTATTATACTGGTAGTAATCAGAAGCATATTCTCTAATCTCTAATTCTTAATACAAAATCAGCAGAGTAATCATCAGGACACAGATATTCAAATGACCTGGGTTTGTTTCCTGTTGTTGGGGAGCAGATTTTGCAGTTTGTAAAAGCATGTGTAAGCTGAATTTATTTTGCTACAAGTAAGTAAAGTTTGTGAACAGCATGCTCTCACTTTAGTGATTACAAAAGATTATTTGAACAGTAAATGCTAACCAAATTGTTTATATCTGAGACAGATTTAGTGCATTTCCCACTTGTTTGGAGAAGGAATATTCCCATTTGCTAAGTCAGTAAAACATCTGTCTACTTTTCTGCAGGTCCAGAATAACTTTTTAACTGTAGTAAAATTCATGAGGACACTCAGAGCATGTTCAGGTCCCCATCAGGGAACTCTTGCATCTGGCAATTGTTTGTCAGGTGTAGCAGTTGCTAAATGGAAATACAAACAAAAACAAACCAAGCATACTGTTGCTATTGTAATGCCTAATTATTCACATGACAAGTGCTTTACACTCTCATTTCATTTTATTTGTAGATTTCATTTAACTTCTATTAAACAACTGTTAGATAGAATGTCAAGATTTTTGTGTCTATATTTCTGTTTACATTACTGAATTTGGGGCATTTTTTGTTCATTTATATAATGAAGGAATTAAATGAATGAGGAAATCAAGACCTGTGTCTAGCCCATACATGTAGGTGCTCAAGGACCTAGAGAGACAAATGAAAACTTTCTGCTATCTTTTTTTGCTAGGCTGAGCAGAAAGCATCCATTTCCAAAATCTTTAGAGAGGAATGCTCTACATTGCATTTGGAAATACAATCATTTAGTATCCTGAACTTGAAATTCACAGCCATTTCAGCAGTTCATCAATTTCTATTTTTCCCACAGTAGGTTTCCATCAGAGTCAAGCTGATGAGCTAAACACAGAAGCAGCAGTACGTGAAAAGCTTCTGTCATTAACATGGTACTTCCAGACATAATTAGTTTACTTGCTCTGGACAAAGTAAAAAGTCAGCTTTTAAATATGTTACATTTTATCTGAGTCATGCAAGGCAAAGACCAGTTTTCCTTCAGGAGGGTCTGGAAGACACTTACAGCCTACTGATTATAGTGGTAAGAATAGTGGCTGGAAATTTTGATCCATGTCACATAGCTGATAACAAGCACTATTTTTTATTACCTCTCTTACCTAGCTGGCATAAAAATTCATTGTTTGTAGCTCTTTCTTTTTTTTTTTAGTCATGTAAGTGGTCCCCATAACAGATGTGTAAACCTTAGCTGTTTCTCCAGAAGCTCTAGCCTGTAGCTAGATGCCAAAGTCTTTGGTGGACACAAATTTTACAGTTGAGATTAGAACTGAATTCCTATGCTGAGCTCCATTAAGAGCTATGTTATATCATCTCCTGTGTTCTAGTTGAATAGCAAAAAATAATGACAGAAAAATATTCCCATAAGAGCAGCAATCTGTAGAGGAAAGTAAAACCTTGTTGTGAAAAAAATTGCTGGATAGATAAGAAGCATTGGGGGAAAAAACAACAATTCAGCAGAGAATGAAAAAAGCATGTTGTAAGATGGACTCAGCTAGACTGTTCCTTCATGTGATGCACAGGCCAGATATTAAAATAGACATTTAGTTCCACACCCAAGTAACACCACCAATTTCTGAGGCCACATATGCATTCAAGACATCCTGCTGGGGGGTAGGATTAAGTACAGAGTGTGCACCTCTCCAGGAATCCACCTCCTTACTGACAGGCAAGCCCCTGGGAAGGAGATCTGGATGCCAGAATCCAGCACAGAACACATCTGAGTGTCAGCTAAAGGGTTGTTAGGCTGTGGAGCAGCCATTAAAAAAAAAAAAAAAAAAAAAAAAAAAACCCAAAATGTTGTTTTCTGTCTAATAATTCCAATGGCTCTGCCCAAACTCCTCTGATCTTGGATTCACTGTAATTTACACTGGAAACTATAGGTAGGCCTGTGTTGAGAGAGAAAACAATTTGGCTTAGAAGATCATAGCAGAGCAATTATCTTCTAAGATTATATTAATTATAAAATATTTGTACACAGTCCTTGTAAGTTCTGCTTTGATTTCCTAAATGTGAAAATGTCTTCCCATAATTTTTGGTTAGTTTACGACACTTTTGTTTGAAATCTGACCTAAAATCTGATAGCACTTCTCCATCGCATATCCCAATCCAAGTACCAAAGCTTTGGAAGAACCTACTACAGAAAGCACTGATTCACTAGGAAGAATAACCCCTCCTGTATCTATATTGCATTTATTATTGTTTCAATGACTAAGGAACAACCAGGAACTTTGAAAAGATATATACTCTTTGCTTGTAAAAAAAGCGACTAATGACAGTTTTCAAGTATTGCAAACAGTCCCTCTTCATTGCAAACAAAGATGAAAAAATCAGCATGAAAACTTCAGAGAGACATTTTCTTTCTCAGAGCTCCACATGAAACAGTTTCAGCAGCAGCAGAGATTCCTGAACCCTGTCCTGAAATTCCTCATACATCTATTTCTCTTAGCTCCCACTAGAGATACAGGACATCTTTCTGAGTTTGGCTGGTTGAAAAACATAAATAAGACAAGTACAAGGAATAAAAGGACCTGGCATTCTGTTCCATTGGAAAGAACACTCTAGTGAATTCAGTTTCGTGCTGCTCTTTCTCATGTGATTCATAGCCATTTATTAAGTAACACAAATACACTTTCCAGGCTTTCCATGTTTGTGGATAGCTTGTCTGGGCAGTATCATCTAAATAAAATTTCAAATTCTATCAAACTTCTGCCATCTTTTGACTCATAAATATATGCACATATGAGATACAAAATCCTTATAGCTCTTTTTATAAGGTAGGTATGTTAGGCCTATGTGTTGTTTTCAACATTTTGGACAAACCCCAAGTAGATCATTGAGTGCTGCACAGTTAAATTTTGAAGGTGGTGGCCTTTCCCACACACATTGTTTTGTTCTGTTAAACAGCTCCTGAGTCCTACTGCTGAGCTCTAAACTTCACTACTGAGTAGCCTCATTTAAACATATCTCCCAAATATTCCTTGGAGGGAAGAAAAATTTAATTATGTAGTTTTAATTTAATTACTCAGGCATTCTGATAGAGAAATTAAAAGGACTTATTAGTACTGTGAGCAGGGTTATGTTTTCTTAAATTGTATTCTTAGGTTATAGAAATGTTTTTAGGTTGGTTTATATTCAACCGGATTTTTTGGATGGACAAAAGTTATTTTGGGGGTCTCACTCAGAGGGAAGCAATAGAAACAATGTCAGCTGTAAGACTCTTTTGTAGGTCAGATTTATTCTTCTGTGGTAATTACTGCTTGCAGACTTGGAGAGACTGGGCTGTTAATCTTTAATGACTCAAACAATCGACCATTTAACAGCTCAGATGCAGAGGTGCACACCTTGGCTGGAGGCTGCAGCTGGTTTTGAACAAGGTAAGGGAAAGGCTGCCAAGAGGCAAATCCTGTGAGATGGGATAGTGCTTTCCATCGTGCCAATGTCCTCCCTCACAGAATGGCTAAAAACTCCCATAGAGAGACATAGACATCCAAACATACATACATACAAACATACATATGTACAAACATACAAACATACATACTGTGGGAAAACTCCGCTCAGGAGAGTGCCAGGACATTCCACACAGCCCAAAGGTATAGATTCCTGCTGATGGCCTGTAATGAGCTATGACTGATGGGAGCATCTGATGGATGAATGAGCAACTTCACTGATGGGAGAGGCTGAAATGTCTTAGAAGGTGCCCTAAACCATCAAAGACTCCTGAAGTGTCCCGTGATCCAAACATCCAGTGTGGAACTCCCCACCTCAGGGGAGGTACCTGGGCATTCCCACCTGAACCTGAGCGAATATAAACCCAGGGGACTCTCTGTTTCTTCAGCTTCCCTCACCCCATCAAGACAGAGACCAGCATTTTGACAATACTGGGGCACTCATCACTAAGACCAGAAGGGGACAAACAGGACAGGATCCACAGGATCCACAGTATGTCTTTTCCTATTTCTTTCTCCCTCTCCCTCCCTACCTCACATTTACTGTTAAATTAAAATTCATACTTTGGTATAGGGTCTCATTTGCATCTTAATTTGGGCAGAGACAGCTCTAATAATTTTAATAACTGGATCTTAAGATGGAAAATTCTGCTGCTGAGTATGCAAATATCTACCATAACCCTCAATCTGACAAAGCACATATCTTCCACTCCTCCCTCAGACATTCCACTATGTACTACTTTTGACATTTATTCTTGAGCCAAAAACATGACTACTAGTCATTTGTGGCTTTCAGGGGAGAAAAAAAATACATTCAGCACTTTCTTCTTATCATTTTCTTCTCCCCAGAAGACCGTATCATTATTGTGATAATAGATAGCAGATACTCTAGCAGTAATAATATGTAATAATGTAGTTTAGGTCTTATTTCATACCCAGAAATAAAAGTGATGAAAATAAGATAAAGGACTTTCATTTAGTTCTATTATTACTAGCTGATGTCACCTCTTGTATTCTTGCATCAGGTTTCTTTCATCCAAAACTTGATAAATCTCTGTATGTTTGTTCTCCACATCTTCATTTTTTTCAGCTGAGACTAGAAAAATTTTGTGAAGTTGGGTTTTTTCCAAATGCTGTTATTGAACATAACATGACATTGACTTCTATAAAAAGAAGATTATTTGCATACACTGTGATTCCCCATACAGCCATCAGCTGGTAAGAAATGTCATCCAATCCCTGAATTGCTGTGCTGTTTTTAACTTAAAGCGGGTATCATTTTTTTTTTGTGACAGAAATATTTATGTATATACAGATATATTCAATCCTAGGTGGTGCTTCATACAGGATATCAGAAGGCTGATGTCTCTTACGTGCCTCTGGGGAGAGTTTAATAGCCATGACTTCCCAAAGGTAAATCTTTATGACATCTGAAGGCAGAAGAACCATTCATGGACACAGAAGAGGTGAGATTGGTTTGACTTTTCCACCTGAGAGTGAACCATAACTGAGGAAGACCAGATAGAAGGTATTGGTCTGTTTAATGGCTGAGGTAATTGCAAGAGGGATGAATCATTAAGTCACTTAGGCTCTGTTTTCTCAGCAAACAAATGGGGAATCACCTCAGTCTGACTCAGAGAAACCCTTATTGTGAGCAGGGAAACAATGTCAGCAAACGCTTGTCTGGGCTGACTGATGGAAGTGCTCTGAAGCTGGGTGAAATCACTGCCTTATGCCCACAGAAATGCAGAGCGTGGTCAGTGCAAATGAGCAGCCTGGGCAGTGATTCACCCACTGGCACAGGGATGTCAGGTTCTGCCAGAGCCAGGCTCCAGGTGATGCTGGCACACAGCAGCCCCAGGCAGGTGCGGGGGGCTGGAGAGGCACTGACAGCAGAGGAGGGAGGCTTTCCTTTTCTGTTTGCCAACAGAGAAACAGGTACTTTTTGATCTACAGAAGAAGGAAAAGCTTGGAAGGACAGATTACTTTTTTTTTCTTCTGGCACTGATTGTTTCAAAACCATTGGGAACAAGTGATGCAATGAGAGCCAGCTTTTTCCCCACACTTGAATGCACTGCTGCTATCATAAATCTAGTTATTTATGATTCCAATTTGCAGTCACTTCCCTGGGCCATTCATTTGCTATTTAAAAAAAGAGATGCCAAACATTGTCCGACAGGATATGCACATACAATAGCACCAGGGAAAAAAATAAAATATAAAGCCTTCCCCCTTAGCTACTCTTAATCTCTTTAGACTGCTCTTTAGAACTGGGAAACACTGACACATTGACTGAGTACCCAGCACCCTGATATTTGAACACTGTTTAATAGTTTGCTTTGTACAAAATAATGAATCATGTATCTTCAGTCACATATTCTTTTGTTGTTGTTGTTGTTGTTGTTATTATTATTATTATTATTGTTGTTGTTGTTGTTTTGTTGTTGTTGTTGTTACCACTACTACTACTATTATTATTTCAGTCTTACTTACCGACAATAGCTGCCATACTCCACTCTTATCTTATTTTCTTTTGTGCTGGTTCCACATGGAAGGGTGGGGGGTGG
>JAOTQP010001652.1:44821965-44837655 GCA_026413545.1 Cichladusa arquata
GGGGGTAGTAAGACTAACGACATTTTAATACTGGTGACTTTGTTATTTATCTAATCACTTATACGACGTAAGCCATTAGTTATTCATCTGCAAATGAGGAAATCAGGCTACACTTATGAACTGGAGAACCGATTGTTTCTCGGAAATGTGTAATTCAGAAAAGAGCCTGGAGGCTATAGCAGGCAAGCCACTGAACACAGAGTCAAGTGCAGTACTGTGGGAAACTTGGTGATTATGTCATACAACAAGGTATTAATGACATTACAAGGTAGTGGGTAAGACTAGAATCATATGTGGAACCAGAATTCAAATTGTTACTAGGTTCCACCCTGCAAGAGGCTGTTAAAAAGAGAAAAACTAGGCTAAAGTGAATTAACTAAGAATCTCACTCTATACGGAAGGAAAATTTCTCTTACCTTAAAGATGACCAGAAAATTGCATTTTACTGGGAAATCTTGGGTACAAAAATGCTCCCTGTGTTAGACAAGCATGTGATTAACTATTAGAAAAAAAATGGCAAAGGAAGATGAAAATTAAAATGCGAGATTATGATGGATATGTCCTAGCATAAATACAAGTGATCTTCATATCAGACACAAAACACTAGATTCAACTTGGGATCACCAAGTAAATCTCAACTATTTCTTATTTATTTGGAGTGTCATACTAGATTAGTATCTAACTTTTCCAGCAAGGTCTAAAACATAACTTTGGTTAATGTCAGGAAGGGATGCACTGTGACAACAAATAAGGAAGCAGCAAAGCTATTAGAAAGTGCCCAAAGGAGGGTTGCAAAGATGGTGAGGAGCCTGAAGGGGAGGTCGTATGAGGAATGGTTGAGGATACTTAATGTCCTTGTCCCAGGGAAGAGGACACTGAGGGGAGCCCCCATCACAGTCTACAACTTCCTTGTGAAGGGAAGAGGAGGGGCTGCTGACCAGTAATAAGACCCTGAAGTTGTGTCAGGGGTGGTTTAGGTGGGATATTGGAAAAAGGTTCTTCACCTAAAGAGAGGTCAGGCACTCGAACAGGCTCCCCAGGAAAGTGGTCATGGCACCAAGTCTGACAGAGTTCAAGAAGATTTAAACAAAGACAGCATTTTTGCCTAAAATTTAATTTTAAGTATACTCATATGTATTAAGTGATAATGACTGAGAATTTCTGATCTTCCTTGTGGTTATTAAGTCACAAGAGATGGCTTGATGGCCTCTTGAGAGGTACGTACTTATAAGTAGTTAAAAGTACATAGTGATGCCGAGGGGTGGCTCTTGTCTAGTTCTACAGATGATAAATCTGGAGTATACGTTCCACAATTTGACATAATTTCTTGGAATCAACATGCATTTAAGTAGTGGCAATCTTACAGAAAGCTCCCTCTACCCTCAGTCATTGGGTAGACAGAATCATGGATGTCATCTTTAGCAAGTGTTAAACAGAAGGCCAGTGCCTGTGCAGTGCTGTTCATGCAGGAGCATGAACTTGTACCACAGAAGTCCTGGAGTTAATGGCTGGTTTCCGTGGTTTAGGAATGGTATTCCCCACTCTAGAGTTGACTCGTGAACACTCCAAACCACATGTCACTTGGTCCTCCCCTCTCCCCTGCAGCAGGCTGGAGAGGAAAATTGGAGGCAGAACAGGTAAATATCACAGATTGAGATATGAACAATTTTTTGAAAACAACAGTGAAATAAGACAACGGACAGTAACAGCAATGATACTAATGATAGAATGTATGGGAAAAGAGGTGTGTAATTCATACATGATGTCTCACACCTGACAATACCCAACCACTCCCTTCACCACATTACATCACCCAGAAGGGAGACTTTCCCCCTTCCCCAGAAAATGATGTGAGGTGGTACAGAATAACCTCTGGGTCCTGCCATGCAGCATCTTGGCTACTGCAAAAATTAATGCTGTCTTGGCTGGAACCAGCGCCCTGACAGAACTAAATAGATAATAACAACAAAAAAATCCCACTTTGCTCATTTAGTTGTTTTGTTTTGTTATGCATGTCATGCATGGGTCCTTGCAAATTCATCTTTGAAAAAAATAAATGAAGAAAAATGTGTTTTTCTGTGAAAATCCATTCACAAATATAATCAAGAAAGAAAGAAAAAGACTTACTTATTTGAAGACCAGTGATTTTTCCCAGCAACAAAATACATAGATGGGATGGACACAATCTTTAATTAAGGAGCCAAACTAAATCAATCTAGTACTGGACAATAATCTTCTATGTTCAAAAAAGTTTTATAAGACTTTCAAAACTACAATTAGATTAAAATTAGCCCTAAGCCTCAAAAAATATTTTGCTTTGCAGAAGTATAATAACATTTGCATAATACATTTTATCATACTATTTCACACTATATTATTTTAAAATATTTCGGGACAAAACATAGATGAGAAATTTAATTCTCCACAACATTTCACATCTTGCTTTGCAACATCTGCAGACACTTTAGCACTGTAGAATAAAGATCTTATTTTTAAAGAGTTTTTCTGAAAATACATTCCTATACCATGTCATGTTTTCTTTATAAATGTTGTAGACACACCACAGAAAGCCAACGATTGCTATGGATAATTGGTATAGTATTTTAAAAAAACATGTCAGCGATTAAACCACTTCCAAAATCTGTGTATCATTTTCAAAATTATAATCTTTGATACATGAAAAGGGAATGTGGAACAGAAGGAAGAAAGCTGTTTATGCAGTTGTTCAACAAAGAGAGTTTCTTCCAGGAGCTGTTGTAGTGGATAATGCATTAAACTACATATAATTAGGTAATATTATTATATATTATTTAGGTTAAAAAACACCCCTAAGGTTATTGAGTCCAAATTTCAAACCAGCACTTCCAAGTGCAGAATTAATTTGTGTCTTTAGGTGCCACAACCGCAAGTCTTTTAAGTACCTCCAAGGACAGCAACTCAACCACTTCCCGGGGCAGCCTGCATTGCATTTCCAGCAGATATCTGGACATTGAAATCCTGCCTGAGAACAAGGACTTCATCTGCTGTTGAACCTCATTGGGTGGCCTATAACAGACTCCCACCATCCTCAGGCATATCCATGGTATCTAACTCATTAACAAAACTTGTGTCTTTCCACATTTGCCTTATGAATCTCTTTCCCCTACCTCTACTGAGATGACAGAGACCTGAGACCAAAGGACCTGCCTAGAAAATCATGCCTCAAACATTGGTATACGTTTTCAAATATTGGCATGCTCAGACTTATCTCAAAGTGTTGGGCTTTCTTTCCTTTCCCTTTTCAAATCCAGTTTAAAGTTTTTCAATGAGCCCTGCTAACTCCTGCAGAAAGGAGTTATTCCTTCCCTTATTTCCCATCTGTCACCAACAGGTCCGGTTTTGTGTAGAGCGATCCATTACCAAAAACCCCAAAATTCTAATGGTGGACACCAGGCTCAGAGACAAGTCTGCTGGTTTATCCTGCTTATTCCCTTTCCTGCAACTGGAAGCACTGAGGAGGACACACGCCCACAAATACCATTGCCCCTGGTTATCGCTCACAGACATTTTGTAGTTATTCTGAGAGTCACTAAGGTGGATCATTACTGTAATGCTGTCTCAAGATATGACCTACAACTCACAACAATAATGTGAGCAAACTTAAAAGATGGCATGTGCCTGAGGTGGGTATACAAATTGAAATGTTAAGTTGTATCTGGAAATCTGTACCAGAAATGTATCATGCTTGAATCTGGAAATGCAAACAACTGCAAAAGGGGTGTGGATAAGTACAGGGCTTACGAGCATGTAAGCAAGTAAATGGCAAGATTTAATGGCTAAGCCCAGGCACATTCAGATCAGAAGCAAGACTAACTTTTAAAATTAATTAATTAATTTTTTATTTCTGAGCAATCTCCAGGATTTCCCCCAAGTGAATTTCTTCTGCCTTTTAAAATAGGAGGTGTAATCAGAAGTTACAGGTTAGACACAGGAATACCTGGGTGAGAGATCACAATACTGGACTGTATGATCTAAGGGTCCTTAGTTTGCAAAAAATGTGCATTTTGTTTCAGTAATAGCCAAAATACTTTTGTCAAAAGCACACTGAAAATACAATTGGGAATTTGTTTCAATTTAGGATGTTTATTTGAAATGCTGATAATAAGTGAGTGCAGTCTAACAGGTGTTCCTATAATTAACAGCACATTCTGAATGAAAGATGAAATAATTTGGAGCAGTATTACCTTCCATTGCAATTTTCACAGATCTTAGGCAACTCAAATAAACATTTTGGTTAAAATTGCACAATGTTCTTATTTTAATTTACTTTTAAGTATACTCATGGGACTGCTGTCTTTATCCAGCTTGTGCATTGACATTTGACTGTATTGCTGAGTTCTACACGTTACTTTCCTTTTAATAAGCTGTTCTTGAACTTGATGGGGACACATGAGGACAGAAAGCATATTACACTTGAATATGATACATGATATTTCAATCTTCATTGCATACTAAATGCCTGTAAACTAAGTTTTAGATATTCTGTTTTTTGTTTTGTTTTGTTCAGTTTGGTTTTGGTTTTTTGTTTTGTTTTGTTTTGTTTTTTAATTCTAGTGTTATTACTTTGCTCTTTATGAGTTGCTTTTACTAAAGTAAGAAAGAAGTGGCATAAATGCTTATAAATACATCTAGGTGCAAAGACTATCGGGAATTAAAGTCTACCTGTATGTGAGTATAGCTCATCAGCATTTAGCAGAAGAAGCAAAAAGGCAACAAGACAAAAAAATTTTTTGTGGGGCTATGAGGGGATTGTGATTTCACTAAAATTCCTTTAAACTGTGAAATATACTTGCAGAGGCTTGGGGTGCTTGAGAAGAAGACTTTTTACCTCAGGGAAATTGAGCTCTCTGTTTTGGGACTGGAATATGAACAGAGACATTTGATAGAGAAGGAGATGAAGAGAATTTTGTTTTTCAGCAGCCTGCCTTTAAAAGTGGTACCCCATGCTTGCATCATAACCCATAACATGGCTCTGGAAGGACTGTGGGAATGAGAGGAAATCATAGTTTGTAGGTCCGGGCGGATGCAGATTGTGAGAGTGGAAACATTCCCTAAGCCTAAACCAGAAAAAGGGACTTTTCTCTCTAGAGTGAACTGAAATTATTATTTAAGTAGATAACTGACTGAAGTGTTTCTGTATGTTGTTGTTAAGAAATGTGGAATGAAGGGAGGGGAAGGAAGGAATGGTCTAGAAATCTTATTCTGAATTCTTTTTTGTGTTATTAATGAATTTCTTCTCATACCCTTTTAGTTTTAAGCCTCCCTTGCCTCTGCTCCTGAATCCTATCTCTAAAGGAAACTAAATATATTAAAATTGGCAACCCAAATCACACCGTGACATCTTTTCATTGCAACTTGGATTTTGAGCACTTCAGCTGAGTTAATTCAATTTACAGGCTCATTAACCAGACTGCAAATGAAAACAGAAGACAGTGTATCTCCACAGGAATTCTCAGTGTCATAATGGTCTCTCTTAGAATCTCAGGAGCTTCTGCTGTAGCATCAGTCTGATTTCTTATCCTTGCAACCCAAAATGGGATCAAATAGGTGAAAAAAGAGGCAAAGAAACTGAAGGAAAATTGTAATTATTTTTCCTCCACTAAATACTAAGTTGCATGTGATTTTCTCTATAGACTTCCTGGTCAAATCTTTACAAATAATGATTGACTTGCCAAAAGGCTTGTATTCTAAATCTCTTTTTTTTTTTTTTATCTTAAGGCTGTGTCAGAACAAAAGAAATAATTTTTCTCTCTCTGAATCTTTGTATTTCTAGCTCTACCTTGATTTGTCATTGCTGAGAGACAGTGACAGCATTCAACACTGTTTCCAGAAGGTTTGTCTGGGGGCTGTATCCTGAGCCTGCCTGCCCAACCTTTTCCAATCTCCCCAGCCCCACAGCATTACTCTGATCTCATTGCTATTCCACCTTTTAGCCATGAGATTCTTTTTGTGACAGTGAGATTCCTTTATTATAAATGTCTTTCTGATTAGAATACCTTTTGGATGGGCTTTTTGTTTTGTATTGAATTGTTCTGGTTGTATTAGTTGTACTTGAACTGTTAACTTGCTATTTCTTATTTCTTTGCTCCATGGAGCTGAATTATATCAGTTCCCAAAGGATGCAATCTTCAGCTGAACACACATATAAAAATGATTATTTCTTTTGTGATGTGTATGCATCAGAGATAAATTCAAATGCACACTCTCATTTTATTGGGTTTTTACATTTGAAGTAAGCATTCTCAAAGGCACAATTTCACACCAAATTTTGGTGAGGTTTTGTGGCAGCCCTAATTCTAAGCAAGCTTAGCAGGAACTCAAACTGCCTCCTCACCCTCCATCAATGATGTTGAGCTCAAGTTATTGACTGAGCTGCAGCACATTTAATTTTAAAATTTGCCCTTAGTCTCCAGTTAACCACACAGTTCTCGAACAAACCCTGTTCACAGGCAGTGGCCTTTATGCCTGGCAGGTAAATGCCTGGTGACTAAATGTCACCTCGTTGAATGCAAAGACTATTTCATTGTCCAGAACTGTCCCTGGAACACTGAGCAGCATAATGATTCCTGATAAAAGAGGCACCTGGGATGTCTGATACTGCAGTGAATTTTCACAGGCATGCTCTGTCACCAGAATGCCTTTATTGTGGTCTCCAAAGGCATGCATTTATTGGATCCAAAAATCCCCTTTCTCTGGGACTTAAATTCCAGGCCAAGTAATTTGTGAGATTTGCCCTCACAAATCTTTCTGTATCTTACATTTTGAGGGAGAGTTTCTCATTTCTCCTGAAGCAGGGTTTGTTTGTTTTCAACAAAAATAACCCAGATGAAAGCTAAATCAACTGGGCAGGTGAAGACTCCTTTTCGAAAAGTGAAACATTTTGTTGGTTTATCTCTAGCACAGAGATCAGATTATTTAAGGATGACCTGGTGAGTGACACATATGAATCTTAGTTATCAATGTCGTTTCCTAAATGCTCAATACTACTGAGTCAGGTCCACTAAAATCTGAAGACAGTGTAAATATTGCACAATTTTAAAAGATGCATATTTCTTTTCTCTTTGATCCTGAACTCATTTGTTATTTTCAAACCTTTCTTTGCAAAAACATGGAGAACCATCACATTTTTTCAGAGAAGCTAAGATCTCCATGCAATCCTTTTACTTCAGCAGTTATGCAGTTGCCCATGGCCACATCCAGTCAGGTTTTGAGCAATGACATTTTTCAATCTTGTGCTGAAGGTCACCAATGATTGTGATACAACAAAATTGCCAAAGAATTGCCAAAACTAGTATCTTTGGATGAGTTTCAAAAGGCAGCATGCAGCACCTTGTGTCTCCCTTGAACCTCTTCCATCCAGTCTATTGTGAAAGGATAGGCCAGCAAACAATACAGCTATTAACTCACCCAGCAAAAGTCACTCTCTTCAGTGAGATCTCAACGCTTGGCGTCTGATAATCCATCAGCCACCTGCTTACAAGGATTTTTACTGTTAGTTCTTGCCAGGTCCATATTACCACAGTGGATAAGCACCTAACCTTATTTTAGAATATCTTCACAATGTGATGCAAAAGCATTCACCAGCCATCCACATTGTTTAATCAGGGAACAGCTGGATAGCAAATTGTCACCCCTTGCTGCAGAAGGACTCCAGATGAGGAGGGACCTCGGGGTGAAATTCTTTGCAGAAGATACAGAAGTATCTATAGTTCACATGTCCTTTATTTTAGTGATAGCATTTTAATATTTAACTACAGCCCAGGTCAACACAGACCTTTCTCAGAGGGATGCTCACATTGCCTGCTGCAGGGGTAGGGGAGACTTGTGAAGGTTGTGTGAACACCATATGCATGACAGCAGCTAATGGAAGAAGCACTCTGATCTTTGAAGCAAACACAGATTCTGTGCCCTTCCCCTGGCCCTCGGTGATACTCAGGCACTTCAGTCCTCCTGGACAGACCTAAATCTCATAATAGGAAATGGAGTTCCTGACAGCTCAGACTGCACAGTAACTGTGGTAGCACACGGCATTTACCTGAACCAGCCCACTATTACTGCTCTGATAGCTGGACCAGCCTTTCGTGATGAAAAAGTTGAACTCTAGACCACCTGTCAAATTTTATTTTTGTTGTTTCCATCCCTCTTTCCTTTAAAATACCACAGGTACCCAGTGAGGCACCGGGTTAAATCCTCACTGAGTCAAGAGAGGGTCAAGTGTAGAAGTGAGGGCTTATTGTGCTCTCTCCCTTCAGCAGCTTGACAGTGGAGGGCAACACAGAGTACAGCAGAGAATCAAGTTATTATTTGCATGAGCAAATGGGAAAAAGTTCCTGTCAGAAACACTGACAGGAAAAAAGGGCAGAGTTCTTTGGCTTTGGAATCTCAGTTACAGTTTTAACAATGTATTTGCCTTAAGATTTTGCTAAAATACTACTTTTTAAAAAATAATATTTGTCAAATCTGGAGGGAAAAAAAAATTCTCACAGAATGCCTTTCCATGTTTTATGAACTCTGTATTACCATTATTTGTTCATGTAATACAGATTGATTTCTTTCCTGATGGACAAGGATGTCAATTTTAACAGATATTATGCCCCCAACTATACAAGGAGTGCTGTAAGCAAGCATTGCATCTGAAGATTTTAGAAATTTGTACACTTTTGGCTATGTATATTTCTGTTTCTTAGGACTTATTAACTATCATTTGATATTATTTATAGTTCTGAGAAAGTATTCATTCTGGGATAAAAGCATAGTGTGATGGTATAACTTACAAGAACACCTTTATTGTATTACTGAAAGTACATATGTGCTGTAAAATGCTAAATGTATCAGTTTTATTCTGATAAATAATTGATTGTAATAAACATGAAGTTTAAATCCCAGTTTTGGTTTTATGTGACTACAGCTGGAGTAGATGTACACATATGCACACTCACTGGGATGAAATGCATGAATGTGTCTTGTTATTTTTCTTTTCAAAAGAAAACTAAGATTTTTTTGTCTCTGTTGATGCATAGTTGCAGCCCTTACTTCAAAAGACTACACTAGCCAGCATATGAGATGACAGATCTCAAGAGCTAATAGGTTTCCTTGGTGCACAGTAATTGAATTCAGTGCCATCAGCTGGAGTCGAGTCTCACTTCACCTTAGAGTAAATTAATAATACTGATGTTCTTTCATTTTTAACGAACACATATTGATGTATTTCACATGTGTATCACAACCTCCTTGCCAAGTGTTGTTCAATATGATGAACTATTTGCATGTGTGTTCCAGTGTCAAATTTGAAGTTCTTTTATCTCATCTCCCTTTCTCTGTCCAAACTTCCCTCAGCTTGAAACATTTTTCTTTAACTTTCAGGCACTATTAACAGGAAAATCAAGCAGAGTGAGAAAGATATTAATTGGTATCATAATTTCCATTTGTTTCATATGCAATGATTTAATTAGAAGCAAATATTTTATTATAGCAAATTCTCTGAAAGCCTTTTAATCAAATTCAAAACTCCTGGCAAATAGAGTAGTCAGAGAGACATTTGCATATTAAGCAAAGTTTCCACAGTCCATTTTTTTCTCCACTGCTCTGATCCCCTGCTCATCTGCTTCCCCACCACTCAAGCCTTGCTGCTTTGCCTGCTTCTTTCTTATCTCTTTTGTTGATCCTTCCTTGGAATCTTTACACTACTTTTCACAGTAAAATAAAATTATTATTTAGAATGTCTAGTTTGTAAACTTTCAGCGATATACATATTTATTTTCAGTAAGTCCTGATTTATCAGCTATATAAAAGAAATGCATTGTTCCTCTGACTGGAATAAGATAGATCACAGCCAAGTCATTTTCCACCAAATTTTCAAACTATGCAATTTGCTGTTTCATGATCAATAGATGGTGTAATGCAATAAGTGATTTCATACCTCTCTGGGTCCTGTAATAAAATAGTTTTATTATACCAGAATTATATGTATTATCCTCTAACTATCTGTAGTGCTTCATGTGTTATCTTGGGAAACATAGGTATTCATATTGAATTGGCTGATACTTTAACAGTGCTTTTTTTTACAATTTGACCTGAGAAAGTTATCTATCTTCAGTGTCCCTAAGAACCTAGTATTTAAGGGGAAAAGTGTAATATTTCATTTGATCTGGGCATTTCAATTACTGTTTCCTTTGCTGAAATAAAGAACAAAACAAAAGTTACACAGGAATAAGAAAATAAATTACATTTACAAATGAAGCTTGAACTGAGGCAATGATTGCAATGCCCATTGATTAAACTAATTTAATGTCTAAATATTCAAACAATGTGACAAGACAGAGAATCATTTTGTACTTAAAGACCAACACCGCAAAGTAAGAATTGGTATTTACATCTTTTCTGGTTTACATTTGTTTTCCTCTGGACACTGTTGCTTTATGCATCTAAGTCACACTCTCTAAATTGCAGGATTGAAATGCATAATATTGAAATAATGATTAAACATTTACTGATTTAGCAATACACTGCTAAGTAATTGCCTAATAATATAATTAAATAATAGGCATATCATTATTACTGATTTAGCTGCATAATTTTGGAGAATTATTCCATACAATTTTAAAGCTATCATCACTCAAGTATTATGAAACACACTCAACTACTGTTGAATTAGAGCTCTATCACCCTCTTTCCTCCTACCACCACTTAGTACATGGATGTAAGTCCCTCTGTCTTTACCATATCCCACACCAAGTCTTTCAGACACAGAGATTATGGAAAGCACTGTGGGTTTTCTAGGAGAGCTCCCTCCAGCATCCCAGAAGATGGGCCAAGACCTCAGCTTACAAGTCAGCTTCACTGTAGATATCTTTGCCCCTGGCATCAGAAGATTCATCCTCCTCCTGAGTTCCTCACCTGATACCACTCCTTATTCCAATTTATTCTATTTCCACAGCCATCTTTTTGCCACTCTTACATCTCCTTTCCATTGCCCAACTCTTCCTTATGAGCCAGATGTGGACCAGATCTTTTGCTTGAAGGCGTATCTGGCTCCTCTTCACATTTGAGTATAGTGGACCTGTCTTGTAAGCCCCTAGATAGTGTAGGATCTTTCCTCTTGGTGCTAGAAGTGGCTAGCTTCCATCCTTTCCCTTCTCCATGGGTTGCACTTACCTTAGGACCAGGTGTGGACACTTTTATCCCTCTTGTCCTCACCTGACAGCAGCAGGAACCCTTAAGTTTCTCAGAGGTTTCACAGCCATTGCCACTGATCCTGGATCTTGTCCCCAGAAGGCCCAGAAGCTCCCTGAGCAGAACTAGAACATCTGCAGCTGCCTCTGTTAGCTGTGCCCATTAGAGTCCCCCGAGCAGGAATCACTGAAACCCTGCAGAGTACTAAAAGAACAGTCCCAACAGCTTGGACCAGCTCAGAGAAAACCAAGCCCCATGAAGCCTTGTAGAAATGAAATATCAGTAAGATAACTGAAAATATCTGGAAAAGCCTAAGCAATCTCTGTGTAGGTAAGCTCTGAATTTGGAGGCGAAACATTTGCTGTTATGTTTTTCTATGGCGGTTTTCTTAGACCAACCACACTGCACATCTGAATTTAAATTCTGAATATATACCAAATATACTAAATCAAAAGGCTTTTTCTTATGGCCATGTGTTTGCAATCCTATGATACTGGTAGCAGAAGTAGTACACAAAGACCTTTGCCCAAAGCCTGACCTATTTATTGTATTGACCTGGTGCTCCAGGTTATACACACTGACATTATGGACAGCCAGAAGTTTTGGACTATGGCATGTGTCTCTCTAACACATCATCACAAAGACTTTTCTTTGTGGTCTTATCTTTTGCTGCATCCCTTGACAGCAAAGTTTTAGTTTGATACTTACTAAATGTGCAGACCTGTGGCTCAACTAGTTATCTGCCTCTCAGGTTGTATAATGAAAGGTTTTGCAGATACTGAATTTAACTGATCACTGAAAGATGAAAGAAAGCAGTCATGAGATCAGGCACAGATCTACAAAAAATCTTGTCTGTAAGACAGAGTGGCCTCAAATGTCAATTAAGCTTTGTAATGTTTTTGATTCCCAATGATTGCATGTACACTGCTATGTGGAGCACCCTGTAGGCTTGCAGTCTAAATGATGTTTATCTGCATTGCTGCAGTGCAGGATGTCCCCATAGTCTGCGAAGTTTTTAGGCTAAACAGAAATCCTGGGTATAGACTGCGCTTAAAGTGTCTCAGAGCTTACTTGCTCTATGGGCAGAATAAATTATCTTTCTATCTGGCATATTCTTGGGATAGATGTGACAGACAATACTGACACTGCAGGTATAGTGCAGATGAAACATTTCGAGTCAAGATGTCCCGCAGCAGAGTTTTCTTACTTTTTTTTTTTTTGTAGTTCATTCATTGGATATTTGCACAGATCGGAGAAATTTAAACAATATAGTCTGAAGAATGTAAATATGCTCAGGGCAAACACAAGCCTGTGGAGACCTATAAAGGGAAATCACTACATTCTCAGCCTCCATTTTATTCATGTTTTGTTTACTATACCAACATGGAGAGGCAGAGGTGATGAGGCATTTGCTCAGGAATTATTCAGCACCATCTGGCATCTTGAGGTAATTAGTCTGCAGTGTATCTCCTTTGGAAACCATAGCAACTCTACAGTAATTTAATTGTGTTCTCTGATGATGGCATAATAAATAATAAGTGTCACTGCTATAATATACTAATTAATGCATTTTCAACTACCCAGCTGCTGTATACAAATGTCCTGACTATTATGGGTTTCTTGGTAAGAAGTGTTGGCAAAACAGGAAAAGAAAAGGATTCAAAAAGTGTAATTTTGCATGACCTCACTCCTAGATAAATTCAAGGAGGAAATGGTACGTGGTTTAATTGATTAAAAATTGCAGGAATCAGGCAGTCAGTCAACATGGTATATGGGAAATACATCAGATTTGTCAAATCTAATTGCATTTCTTAAGAGCCTAAGCCTTGATGACTAAAAATAACTAAGCAGATGTAATCCACACAGCTCTATAAGGTATTTGATGTACTGCAATGTGACAAAATATGACTAGAAATCAGTATTACACAGTATCAATAAGGTCCATACTAAAAAGATCGAGAAAAGGCTAACAAATGGGTGAGGGGGCATGACAGGGTTTGTGCGGAAGCCAAACCTCAAAATCAGAGTCCAGCTTTGCAAAATGTAGTTTTTTACATCTAGAAAGAATGAATACAACCTGTTTGGCCAAAACATGAATCAGAAAAGTAGTAAATCTGAAAAATATCTCTGAGTAACACTAAATTCAGAAATTCATCTATATTTTTGGGAAAAGAATACAGGCTAGTGGATCCAGAAGCAATAAACCTGGTGTTAAAATATGGTTAACAAAGTTCAGGTGCATGCTTGTATACATTGCACGCTTGTTTCCAATGCAGGCAAGAGTGAAAGAAATCATTCATGATTGGAGAAAATACTCAAGCAGAAAAATGTGGCCATGCTGCAGCCCTGGCCATGGCATTAGCCAGTGTTTGCTTGTCAGGCTAGCAGTGGGAAGTCATACAAACACAGCAGAACAGTGCAAACGTGCCCAGCTGAAAGACAAGGGTTATTTGCTCCATGTGTCATCTCTTCCTCGATGGCTTCCAGAACCTGTGCTTGTACTTCAGCATAAGGCTGCCCTACAGAGTGAGCAAAGGCCAGCTTGTTCAAAACTGGCCCAGGGATCTCTGCCCAGGCCCAATGTCATGTTATTAAGACATGACAATTTTTGTCCAGCTCAATGCAGACACCAGGAAATATGAGAAACTGAGGCCAAACATATATTAATGTCCTAAAATCAAGTTGAATACTTTTCAGGAGCACCCAGATTACTGAGCTTGGTCCAGGAGATGGTAGTATTACAATGGCCTATGATATAAAGAGGATGTGTCAAGAAATGATCACATGGCCCAGTCAGTAAGCACTGACCTAGGATTTTAAAAAAATATACAGTCACCTTATTCCCAGACTGTGTTTACCACCATTACATTGCCACATTGTGAAAAAACAGCAGGGTGATCCTCCAGTCTTGGAACAGTACAAAATTGGGAAATACTGTGTTTTAATCAAGACTCCATTTAACCAGTCAGACACATTTTAAAATCAGATATTTGTCAGTAAGAACCAAATTCCTTAATAAAGGTAATTTCTAGGGCAAAAAAAGTAGAATTTATCCAACTGAATATTACTTACTGAGAGTTAACTGAGTGCCATTGTCACACACCCAGAATGTGAACACAGATGTCTCCTTAGTGACAATCGTATCCATTTCATTTCATATTGATAGGACAAGGAGTAATAGGAGCGATTTGAAAGAGGGGAAATCCAGGTTAGATATAAGGAGGAAATTCTTTACTGTGAGGATGATGAGGCACTGGAACAGGTTGCCCAGGGAGGCTGAGGACATTCCAACCCCGGTAGGTTGGAAAAGCCCTTGAGCTCCCTGGTCTGGTGGGAAGTGTCCCTGTCCATGGCAGCAGGAGGGGCTGGGACTGGATGTTCTTTAAGGTCCTGTCCAACTCCTCAACATTCTATGAATTCTAGAATTACCTAAAGCACCAGCACAAAATAGCATGTTTGTTCTCATCCCCCCAGGCCTCTTGGTCATGTTACCTTTGACACACCTTCCTTTCCCAACACAGATATGACTGTGTTGATTTTCCAGCTCCTTAAGAAGGAATGTACACAGTGAAATCCAGTGCGAGTAAATACACTTGTATTCAAAGTGATAATTGAAATATTTTATAATCCTATTATTACCATACTCAGCCCCGTTCTAGTTTAGGCCAAAACTGTACCTTGATCCCTCACAACAGACTAGCTTGTTTTATGGCAGTATAAATGGTGAGTAATGAGTAGTTATAGAACAAAGGTACTGAAGATAATATCACATACAGTAAAAACAAACAAAAAAAAAAAAACACAACAACAACAACAACAAAAAAAAAGTGGTTCAAAAGTATAATTACAGGTTAAGATGTATTGAGACACTAGGGGAAAAAGTTGCCAAGCATATACATGAGACTTTCAGAAAGAGCAAATAATCACAAGGCAA
Organism: Cichladusa arquata; assembly: GCA_026413545.1. Classification (NCBI taxonomy): domain Eukaryota; kingdom Metazoa; phylum Chordata; class Aves; order Passeriformes; family Muscicapidae; genus Cichladusa; species Cichladusa arquata. The sequence continues at coordinate 44,837,111 of JAOTQP010001652.1, forward strand.
TTGTGAATTATGCTTTTATTCATCATGACTCATATTTGACTCATCGTAAGTGAAATCAATTTCAGTCACAGGCATAAGCACAAATACTTTTTCTATGTGAAGCTTAGAGTTGTTTTGACTAGTTATTAGCTCTGCCTCAGACGACCATTCCCAAATATCTAGGGAAAACAAAATCCCACAAGATCAAATTGTGCTTAACTCATCCTTATTCCAACTCACAGAAAGAAACACAGGAGTGATTGTGCAGTTTCTTTCCTTTCCCTGGCAGCCAACCCTTCCTTTAGAGACAGTTCATAGCTCTACTCGGGTCCCAGCAGAGGGGAAAGGTGCTGAGGCTTCTCAGGCTGCCCTCTACAGTGTCCTGCAGTGTCCACAGCCTGCCACACGAGGGGTTGCATCCCAGGGAATGCCCATGCCATGGGGATGCACCAGATTCACACTGATGCCTGGGTTTTAGCTTGTATATTTTTCAGATTCTCTGCTGCTTAATGTGTAACTCAAACTTCGTATTAGGTGTCGGTAAGTTCTCTTCACAGGGTAGTTAG
>JAOTQP010001652.1:44838267-44873307 GCA_026413545.1 Cichladusa arquata
AAAGTATAAACAATGGCTAAGGGAAGGGGACAAGCCAGGGGGCTGAGACTTCATAGCCTGGAGCTGGGGTTGGACAACTGACCCCAATGTGTAGATGAACTAGAACTTATAAAAGTGTAAAAACTCATGACTGGGATCCATCTTGGATTTGATCTGAGTGTAGCCCTGGCCGGGCTCTTGCACTGCCCAAGGTGTATCCATTTCAGTAAATACCTGTTTTACTCCTTTTGCTCTGTCTAGTTTCTGTTCCAGGTCAGCCTTTCCAGGCAACACCACCTGCTTTCAGCTCTGCATCCCAGGGAATGCCCATGCCATGGGAGTGCTCCAGATTCACACCTGCCTCCAGTTCTGCGTCAGCAGGACACACAGCAACACCACAGCAAGAGCTCTCAGGCAAAATTCACTTTATCTCACTTACAAGCTTTACATCTACTTCTGTGAAAAGCAAATGATTGTGCAATATTTCATGCAATCAAGTCAATAGAAATTTATTTATTTATTTCTGTATTTTCAAACACTGAAAAAGCTAAAGGACTGCTATTACCTTTAGTTGAACCAGCTACAACCCAGAGCTCAAAGGGACATGATATAGACCTGTGCACCTGAAGCAGAATTCAATGCTGTATGTATTTTTTTTCCTGATTCTATTAGATGAGCATACTTCATTGCTCATTTTCAGATATACTGGGAGTTAAGCATAAAAATAACAGTAACTATGTCTATGTAATGTGTGGAGTGGGAGGAAAAGGGAGACTTTGAAACAATTTCAGAATTAATAATGGTGTGCTATTCTAGGCACTGCTATTTTATACTAGCTTAACAGAAAACTTTGAAATTGTTTAAACGTTTTGCATTAAATGAACAATGCTAACTGCACAAAGTATCTTGTGTTCTTTTCAGAACAAGGGAAGGGGATTGATCCATTTCCCTCCTTTCCCTTTCTTCCCCAAGTCTCTTCTTTTCTTCCTCCATCCCCACATTTCTGTGACTTGCATTTTCATGTGAGAGTAACTCTTACCTTCACATCCCCAGCAATCACCACCACAACCAGCTGCGGCTTTGCCCTTACAAGGCATTTACGGATATGTGCCAGAGAGTTAACCTTAGTTCCAGATGAAACCCTGCCTGAACAGTCAATGGATCTTACCCCTAATAACAAGTCTGAGCAAGATACTTCAGCAGCCTAACTTGACAGCCATCATCAATCTGAATGCAGAAAGCAGTTCACATCATTTACTGCTTAGACAGGTTGAGATCTTACTCCATGATTCCAGTTCATCCACAGAATCACTTAGGCAAACTTAGCTTCATTTCCAAGAATAGATGGATAGATGCTGGTTTTCCTGCCTCAGATGTTCTAACATCAAAAAGGAAAAATGTTCTGGGCTGATTAAGGTAGTGGTGCTCTAACAAACTCAACATCTCATCTGGATCTGCAAGAAAAGTGTGCCATGCCAGGAGTTTTCATGGCTTTCACCGTGAGGACTCTCACACTCCATGAGACAGCCTTGGCTCTCCAGCTCCCTCACAGAGCCTGCTACCCTTGCTGTCATCCTCCTGCCTCCCACAAGTTAACATCTGCTAGCATGAGTTAATGCCATTTAGCAATACCTGCATTCTCTAAAGAAGCACTCCCTTCCTGAAAGGTTTCAGCCTGGCACCCCAGGCAGTCTGCAGAGGTCTGCCTGGGGACAGAGCTGCCACTCACCTGCTCCCATTCTCCCAGATCTCAGTCCTGCATTCCTCTTCCTGAGGTCCTGCCACACCTCCCTAGGAGCAGAGCATCTCTGACAGCCAAGTTGGGCAGCAGCCTGTCCTCACCCCACGCTCATGGAGAGGTTCTTCTGGGCTGAGCACACTGCTTTGATGCAGAGCAGTGGAAAAATTCTGCATGACCACATTTCGGGGCTTCTTTCTAATCTTTGTTTTTCCTAGACTAAAATCACAAGCAATTTCCACAGCCCCATTAGGCAAGGTGTTTCAGAAAATACTGACAAGCTACATGATATGATTGTTGTAATAATGAGGTCTTTCATCAGGGAAGTCTATGAATAATTACTTCTAATTAAGTAACTCATAGATGCAGTACACCACTCATCAGTGCTTGAGTCCTGCATTACAGACTGTAATAATTTTTCTGTTAGTGTAAATGCTGAGCAAGAAAGTGTAATCAATGAAAACATTATTAAAGATTTGTGTCTCCACTAGGAAACAAATTGAAATTTTTTTTCCCCTTGGTTTTGTTTTCCTCATTTGCTCTTGCAGTATTAGGCAGTAGTTGTCCTTGGCCAATGACTCATTCTGACTGCAGCACCATTTGAAAAACAGGGGTGAAGCAATAAGTACAATAGGAAGAATACAGAAAAGAAGGAGAAAGATGGGCTACATACAGAAAGTCATTGACTTTCTCTGTTAAGAGAACTTAGGAGGAAATTTTTTCTGGAAAGTTCTGATCCAAAGATAAAAAGCTTATTTCAGAGAACTTTACAATCTGCGGTCTGTCATTACACCTACATATAATTCAACATTTCAGATTTATTTAAAGTTGGCATGTTATTCCTTATTCTGGGATCAGATACCCCAGAACTGTTTAGGGGGTATCTGATGGCAAAACCAATGTAACAAATATGGTTGTGATTACATGTAGAACAATAATACAAGAAACTATAAATATTAGCATAGAATTCACAGTAACTCAAAGACTGAATAGTCATATGTAAATGGACAAAGTTCTTCTTGGAACCCAAGTGCTCACACACTGCACAAGAAGGGGAACCAGACCACACAAAGAATTCTGACAACATTACAGGCAAGAAAATAATGCATGGAGAAGCAGTGGCTGGGTCATTATTTATTTGATAAATGCTAAGAAATAAGACAGTCTGGCTTAAAAATTTAGGAGGTAAAATGCTGTTTAAGTTTTGCAATGGACTTGCAAATTTTTGTTTTCAAATTTTAATTGATTAATTTTTTTGTTGTTTTTTTTTCCCCAGAAAGAGAAATTTTATCTTATTAATAATACCGAAAAGGTGTCTATGGAATAAACCCAGGAAGGAAATCTTTGTTGAGATTCTTCAAATATATGTTGAGATGCCATATAAAGCCATAAGAGACAGAAACTTTTGTGGTAGCTTAGATATTTAGAATTCAACTAAGAATCCAGGTCTTAATATGCTTGGGATACGAGATAATAAGAGCAGGCTTTCACTGCCACCTCCACAGAGAGTAAAATGGAAAAAATGTAAGTTAGACCATATACTATACTTCTTTGAGAAAAATCATATTTACAAAAGGCAATAGCAGCAGATGTAAGAAGTAATTTTTAAAATGCATCAAGAATATTAAGGATCATTCAAAAGAAATTAAATTCACAAGTCTGTGAAGAAGAAACATGTGAAATCAACTGTTTTCCCAGAAATAAAAGCAAACAAACAAAAAAGTGGTAAAGCAACCATAGCAGTATTTCCTGAAAATATTTCCTATTTTTATGAACTTTTAAATTTTTATGATAACAATAATTATAAATATGGGAATTTGAGTATATGCCTACCAAGAAACCAGAACTTAAAAAGGGAAGAGAGGCAAAACAAAAAATAAAATTAAAAAAACCCACAAAAACAAACAAAAAAAACTCCAAACCAAAACAAGAACAAACAGATAGGGCAAACTTATAAACAGAAGTCTCAGACTTTATGGCAATATTCCTCCAACATTATATCTGCCTATTTTGTACATTCACAGTGTTCCAGTAGCCACTGCTGTAGGAGATACTGAACACCTCACATTACTTTTTTCACTACTATGAATTGACAGAAACACAGCTGTTTGTCTGAGGGAGAAACTAAACACCTTGATAGTACACAAGTGCCTCCTTGCTCAGACCTGTAAGTACAATGTTGGTCATTATGGGGAGTCCCTCCAACTCTAAGAAAGCAAATCATATTTCTATCTGTCTTTGTAGAATAAAGTTGACATTGATGTAGGAGAAAAAAATACTTATATGGCAGGTGGAAGAAATGATAAATCGTAGCACACAGTTCTCAGGCATGAGATTGCAAGAAATATTGCACCTTTCTTTCCTTCCCTTTCCTTGAGTATATACTTTGCCAACTGTAGTTATATACAAACACCAACTTGGAGACAGGTTTTTCAGTTTCAACTATATTCACACATCTCTGAAGCCATCAGTCATCTGCAATGCCTGGGCACAGCTCAAGGGGGAACACAGGATATGAGACAGATCTTTCTCTTAGGAAGTGAGGCTGAGACCCACATGAGACTACAGCTCCCACTGCTGAAAGAGACACAGAGGAAGGTCCAGCAGAAAAATTAATAAAAACTTCTCTGTATCCACAGTGACAAAATAAGGTGCTTACCAGATGAACTAATGAAGACACAATGCTGAGCAGCAAGTCACCCATGGCACAGTTTTAACCTTGTTTTAACAGTAAGATGAACCCCACTTCTTGCAAGTAAAACCCCATTACCACAAGGTTTGTGAAACATTTCCAATGCGAAGCTCTCTGACAATGTTAATATGATAGTCAATGTTTCATTGGCAGAGCTGGCTGGCTGCAAAATGGAAACTGGTGTACAGAGACCAACTCTGGTTTTATAAGCAAGACCTTTATAGACTGCAAAAAAAATCTGTAATGCTTGTCAAAATTTTTTAATATGTGTCCTTCAATATTTATTCAGCTCCATGAGTCCACAAGTGACTGAGTATCTTTTCTGGGTTTAGTTCATGTACTATCTATTGAAACAGCCAATCTGGAGTTAAAAATGTGTCTCTAAGTGACAAGTTCTAAATCCCATCCTCAGGCAAAAAACCAATTTGTAATTCCTGTTTAGCACTTTCACATTGTAAGCCAGCCACATTTAATTAAAACTGCAGAAGCAGGCTATTTGTTGTAAATCCTAGTATGGCAAATACATCAACAGCACTGTAAAAAATAAATAACTCAATGCTACTTTTACTTAACCAAGTTTTCGAGCACATCATGCATTATTACTTTACCTTAATCTTTGAAGTCCTCCAGAGATTAAAAGAATGGTTTTAGGATTTTTGCAGTCGGGAAAAAGAAATACAGTAGTGACACACATGAGAAAATGTTTCATTCCTTCTGCAGTCAAATTTACAGCATAATAATACAGTAGATTTTGAACACCCAAGTTCAAAAATTAATGCATTTCAGATGCACTGAGAATGGGGACTCCATTATCTTTATTGTATAATAGCAGCTAGATTATCTTTCTTGTATAAGAGCAAAAAACACTATAAAATGAGTCCAGGTATTTACAACATAAGTTTATAACTCACTCTTCTTTATACCAGAGCATTATTATACCTCCCAAGTGTTTCTACACTGAAAGAGTGGCTACTTCCTTGCAAAGTGAAATTGATTTAGTATTTCATAAAAGAGAAGAAAAATCAGTTTTTTTGAAACTGCTTTTTTAAAACCTTATAAAGGGAGGTATCAAGAGACCAACAGCCCTTCTAAGCTGATATTTGGGCTCAAGCCTAGGGATGTCCCTCTTTACTTTTCAAATTTTCAAAAAATCTAAAAAAACCCCAAGAAATTAGAGTTTAAGAATTTATTTCATTGCATTCCTAACTGCTGTGACTAAATGCATCTAGTTTTAAACTACAGTTATGAATTTTTTTTCTGCAAATCATCCGTTTATAGTAAATATCCCCCATTAATTACGTTATCCAAAAACACAAAATGTTTTGGAATACAATTAATGTAAAGTCACCGGTGTTAGTGTCATACAACATTACCTTTTCTCATATTTATGGAAAAAATTTTGATCAAAACTCAGATTATGTAGGCTGAATATGGAATCATTCTGGTTGTCAGTCCAAAGTGCTCTGTGTCATTTACTCACCCTTCAAAGGATTCACAGAAATTGCAAATTTCTATTTATGAGACTTTTAACACAATACAGATAACTGCTTCTCATATATATGACAGAATTTCTGTATATGTCCAACTTAAATGTATTTCTACCATACCTCCAGCTAAAACTTCAGTACAAAATTGACACTTGACAATAAGGTAATACCCTAATTTTCCCAACAGGACAGCGAACAATCCTAGGCTGTTTCCAGAAAAGTGACAAAAGCAAATGTTTTGGGCTGGGTTTTTTAAATTCTGGAGTTTTTTTCATCTTTTTTTTGTTTTTTTAAATTCAAAGTGGAGGTCTAAGTCCTTTAAATTCTTCAAAATGGGCATATTTGTCCAAAAATAAGATGAGGATGTAAGAAAAAGCAGCTGCCTGGAGATAAGAGCATTAACACATGCTGTACATCTCCCAGCTGAGTGTTTTTCCTAAAGTTGTTGATTTAGCCATAATAAAAATGAAAGTACAATAACAATGATTTGAAGAAAAGGGTTTTGTACAAGGGTCACTTGTTCATGTCCAGAAAGAACCCATGATTGCTATATTATTTCTTGGTATATAATTTTAGGTTTGAAAAGTCGTTAAACAGAGATGTAGTTACAAAAAATACTTGCACTGTGACCTCAAACTGAATAAGATTTTGATTTGATTTTAAATGCATATCTGTAGTGTCTGATCTGCTTTCATTCTTGTAGTGAGACCTTACTGCCTGACATCACTGAATATGTTCTCTCTACTGAAGTGAAAATAAACAAGGTGAAGAGGGAAGTGATGCATGCCTATTGCAATCCTCCATCTGGAATGCTCATTTGATCTTGTTCTCCTATTACTATTTGGAGGATCTTCTGGAGATGAATATTGAGTTCAAAATTAATTGGGATAAGCATCATTTTTTCAAGCCCTTGATGTAAACATTCTGCTTGCCACCAAATTAATGACAATCTTCTGTGTTTATAATCAAAGAAAGCAAGGACGACTCAAAGTCCCAAATTTAGACAAAAGATTACTTCTCACAGTAATAACTCACCACTGCTTCCCCCAGTGAGCACTACAGAGAGGGATCTACAGGGTTTTCTCCAAGTATGGGAAGAACTCCCAGTCAGGAAGAAGTCCCAGTCAGGACTTTCTAGTCATCCAACTTATTGCCCCTACTGCTGCTCTTTCTCTAGTCATTAAACAACAAAAACTTGTTTTCTAAGGGTTAATATGAGTCCTTAAGTTTAGAGTGGGACACATTGCAACACTGCAACAACATCCTCTTGCAGCTAATATATACATTTAATCTTTTTTTTATATCAGGTAGTCCATGAAAGATTAATAGTGCTTTAGGACTGGATTTGTTTCTTTACCAACAGCTTTATTGCTCATTTTTCACTTAAGCATCATATTCAACCTCCTATTAGAAACTCAAGGGAAGTTAAATGCCATATTAAAGATCAACTAGTTCTGACATAATGATCTATGAAGGCACCAGAACTGGCCATAGGCTGTGTATACATTGCATTTTGGCAGGATCACACAGCTTTCTGCCAGTTCCCCAGGCTCAGTGATGCTCTTCCACCCAACCCAGCTGCACCTCCATTGAAGATGCCTCAGGTGTGTCCATACCACACTTCTGCAAGGAGACACAAGGTGTGCATACCCTTGTTTACTTTGTCCTTCATGCATTTCTGTAATGACAAACACCTGCTAAACTAGGGCTGAGGTCCTACCTAAACAAAATGAAAGTCTATTCTTGGGTTTTCAGTTGCCTCAGGTGCTGTTTATAACTTTGCTTTTAAAGCATGGTTGTTCTGCTCATAGAAGTACCAGGAAATGCCATCCATGAAGGCTCCCTATTTGTTTCATAAATGCACTTGCACAAGGAAAAAGAAAGTATAGCAAGTGGCATGAACAACATAGAAATGGATGGAGACATGCCTTAGGACAAGGCAGGCTTTGTAAGATCACACCATCCAGCACTTGAACTTGCAAAGGTTCATTAATATGTCTCTTATGAAACCTGAAAATGGCAATAATTCTTTGCCATTATTCTAAAGATTATTCAAGGACCGAAGGTCTATGAGCCCTAATTGATTAATCTCAAGCCTCCTTCAGGTTTAAAAGCCACAGTAAATAAATTCATGTACCATGGTAGGTGGTATGAAAATACTGCTTCTTTTTATGGTCAGGCATTTGGACTTCAATGACACCTGGAGAATAAGAGCATAACTTACTAAACATACCAGAGGACAGATGCCTGTTAGACCCTTAAACTTACATCTGCTGTTGCCATCAATAATCATTCACCAGTTCTGTTCTCTGTTAAAAAAATATTAAGCTGATATTTTAACTAAATTACCAACTTACTAGATCTCTTTCCCTGGTTCCAGTTTTCACCTGACATTCATTTCACAGGGCATGTCTCAGCATTACAATTCTGGTACATTTTCTTCACTAAATTGCCTGTTTCACTGAAAGCTGCTGCTCTATCCCTCCTTTTATAAAAAAGGAAAAGGTCACCACCATAAAATATCAACTTTGCTTCAGGCCAAATAAGCATCATGCATGTCTCTAGCTCTACTTTCAGTATTACTATTTTCTTAGAGCACTTTCCTAACTACCTGGCTTCAGTTCCTTCCTGACTGCCTCCTTGCAGCTCAGCTGCATCACCTTCTATTGCACCTCAAGGCTGGTTCTGCTATTATCACTTTGCCTTTCTTCACTGTCTACAAACATGCTGGAAGAAAACTGTACAAGTCTAACTATTGCACTGTACATGAGATACAAGCTGTAAATGAGCATCAGCAAACAGAAACTGTACTTTAAAAAACAAAACAAAATAGTTGAATATTCTACAAGAATGTGGTTTTTGTCTTGAAGTGAAAAGCACAGCAGGTTTCTCTCATATGTTTTTCAGTTGCTCATCTTAATATCTTTACCTAGTAGGAGATCACCTTAGAGTGGGAATTAAAGTCATTCTCTGTATGATTTCATCTCCTGCTACAACATTGTTTTGGTGATTTCATGAGTAATGAATCTTCTCAGTCTTGCCCTATATACAGATCCTTATCTTGTCTTTCCTCATCCCTGTGGCTTTTTCCAACCAGCATCAAATCTGCCATTTTATGATAAGCATTCTTTCTTTTCTTAGATTCTCACATCAGCAGACTTCATCTCAGGCCAACAAGAGAGAAACTGGCCAATACAAAAACTAGTCAAGGGTGAAATGGGTGGGGGAAAGAGATGAGGATCAACTAAGACTACAAAAATTATTAGTCAAAATAAGGCACATTACGGAAAAAATATTTCAGATTACGGAAAATAAGGGAAAAAAAGTAAAAAGGGGGTAAAAATATCCTATAAAAAGAAAGCTCAGCATCAAAGTTAAAACAGACTATGAGAATCAACTTACATCCCCCAAAGCTCATACACATATGCAAACATGACTCTTCTGGGAACAGCATGGGAGTTGTGTGAGAAGAATATTCTACCATATAAAGATCTTAGGATGACAGCAGGTCAGTGGCAAAACGATAATTTGCTCAGAGGGTGCCAAGTCCTAGAAAAACAAGTGAGATAATCCCCTATATAGAGAAACAAAGCTTATGATTCACTGTATGAAATACAGAACCAATGGGTCAGAGCTCAACAATAAATCTTCTGTCTATAAGTACTATCCCAACAAATGGAAAAGCAGACCTGAGGAAAGAAGGTAATGAATTATCTATAAGCATTTCTGCAATATTCTAAGCATTTTTTAAAAGTAAGGGTAGGAATGAATGTGCAAGCAGATTGTTTCTGCGTGGCAAGGTCTGCTTAACAGCCTGGTGCAACTGAAACCCTGCCTATTGCTTCTCCATGTCCCCAGGGCATGTGCAGACACTGGAGACCAGCTCTTAGGAACTGAGACGTGCTCCACCATGGAAGAGAAAAGGCAAGTATGAGATTGCTGGCAAGGATCCCTCGAACACCCACATTTTTCTTCCCCATAGCCAGTATCCTGGCAGTGTATTACTGAAACTTCCAAAAGGCAAGATTTTGGAACTTATATATATATTTACACACACTAGGAGTATACATAAATTTACATATATTGTAAACTATCACCATTACCAAACAAATCCATGGAGCATGGAGTTAGCCAGGTAGTGGAGATCTTGACAAATTTGAAATAGGTGGAAGGTCTGTACAAAGAGGTACTTCTAGTAACAGAGATGGAAGAGAAAGATTTGTCAGAGCTAGGCATGTCCAGGTAAGTATGCAATTCCAGGCACCTAAGTTTAGGGACATCTTCTCCCTTGGAACAATATCCTTTTGTTTGCTTCTATGTTCCTACCTAGCACTTACCTAATATGTTTTACTTCAATGCATCTTTCAGAAATGGCCAGGCTATGTATACTGGGCAAAGAATGCAAAGTGACTCCCTCCTAGAAATGACACAGAAAACATGGGAACTGGAACCATAGATAATATAAAAAGAATACATTCTCTGCAGGTGCATGGGCTTTCACCATGAAACACAGTATTTTTACTGGAATCTATTCTCTTTCATGTGAGTATGCCCAGTTGAGAGTTATGGCCATGTTGTATTACATACAGCTACAGTATAAAGGACTGACAAGATCAATATCTCCTGTGTAAATTATGCATATTTTTGGTTAGACTTTAATCTGTTCCATTTAAATTCATGACTCATTTCTTATGTGTAGCTGAGATTTAAGGAACTACATTTAAGTTAAAGACTGTGAAATTACAATATTTTGACAAATCAAAATGGTTAGTGTTCAAAGTTTTCTACTTCAATAGCACCATAAATTTTTTAGTATGCTAAAATTAGTCACCAAGTATTATGAGAAATTAGTCAGTGGTTTTAATGAACTGGTCTTTTCCCCATTAAACAAAAAAGAGAAATTTGAATAGAAATTTACATCAAATAGGCAACTCTTTAAAACCCTTACTGTATGTTTCATTTTCAATCAGCTTCTCTAAAATTTCAGCCTGATGGCCTGGATTGAGCTCTCCCCAGAAGATCTTCCAGCTACACTTCCATAGCACTATGTCTCTCTCTTTCTCACTTTGCCTCAGAACTGCCCAGCATTTGGCAATTCAACCCCAAATATGAACTATCTGAGGTGTTTATTCCTATGATAGTATAGATATAGGCAGATCTACCCTATAATTTCTCTTCTGCAATGCTGTCTCCAAGCCAGAATCATGGTCCCAGTTCACATATTATGCTAGATGACAGACACACATAGTTATGACACAGAGCTATGGCTTATTCCCAGTATCTAAAAAACCACAGACAGTCCACCCCCAAGCAAGATTGCAGATCCAAGACAGTTTGATTCCATGACAGACAGAAGTGGGGGTGATAGAGACAGGTCAGCAAACTATCTCTTTATGAGCAAGCTGAGCCTTCTGGAAGTCTAGGTTTTGGAGACCCTAACTCTGCCACTGCAGGAAAAGGAGTGCAACCTCCTGGCTTCATGCTCCCATGTGGATACCAAGAGGCCTGTGAAAAAAGACTTCAGTGACAGCTGATATGATCAGTAAACACCAGTATATTCACCACCTAAGAAAAACCCCAGCCATCAGCTTGCACCTGCATCTGGTGACAGTAGATGGGTGGGTTGCATGACAGTTTCTGCATGAAGTCCAGGAAACTGTGATGTGCTGGTTGTTTTATTTTCTCATCTGTACCTAAGCTTTGCAAAAGACTTCCAGATATGCAGGACAAAGATATTGTCTCTAGTTTTGACCCCACTCTCTATGCCCTTAAAGGTGCTGGAAAATTGATAAACCTATAATGCAAGAGTTGCAAAGTCAGGAGATACAGACGCTGGTCCAGCCGAGAAGGGAGCTGACTCAGCAGGCCTGGCACCAGTAACAGAGAGATGAGATTAATCTAGAGCCAGAAGTGGGAAATAGTTCTTTCTCAGCAGGCACCCTGCAACAGTAGTTTCTGGTTTATGAGCCCCGAGGGAGAGCTGGATCGACAGCAGCTGTGAGAGCTATTTGTCAGGAGTATTCGGTCTGATCCTGAGCCTTCCCTTGCTTTTTGCTATTTACAGTGAAAGCAAATGACATACATTCTGGGCAAACCCAGCTGTCTCAGGGGGAAGTGGGGCTGGAGTGACCTCTCTGGCAAATCCCTCACCTCTCAGGTTCTAAGAAAGAGCCTAAATTAGATTGGAAACTCCTCTAGGGCAGGTGAGTAAGCAGGATTCAGCTGAGCATCCAGCCAGTACTTGGGATTTGACACATTAAGGCTCTCAAGATATATTCCTAAACATTCCTGGGAGATGCTGGAGTTAATAGTGGATGTTGTGTGTTTCTTCTGGTGAGTATTGTACACAGGAAAAGGAGGCAGCTTTGTTCAGTTTGTATTTTTCTGTCCAGCAGAAAATAAGGTTTTTCTTAGATTTGTTTTCATTAAGGCATCACCAGCTTGGATATCAGGCTCAGCTCCTCCTCAGAGGCCACTCTGCATCCCATCCACTATGAACACATTTCCATGAGCACCCAATACACTTGGGTTTGACTAGCTCAAAGAATGGCACCAGAGCCATTAGAGCTGCCTCATACGGCAAGTATTTGTCAAAGTATGTTCTATGTAGGACTTCAGACAAGTCAGCACTTAAAGCATGGAAAAGACAGGGATAAATTAATTTAAAGATTTTTCCAAAATATCTATTCATGCAGTGTGTAACAGGACATAACATCTAGCCAATACTATAGGGCAAAAGATTTTTTGCTTCCACAGACAGTCTACATATGGATATTGAAAAGACCAGAGACAGACAGTCTTAGGAAACAAACTAAAGAACTCCCAGCACTGCATAAAAGTCTGCATGGTAGATCAGAGAAGTGAGATTAACAGGATGTAACGGGATCTCCAGAGGGATGCCTGCACCTAAGGAGATACCTATAGCAGTGTCTTCACTGAATATAGTGAGATGTCTTTCAGATCTGTCTTGTACCTCCAGTGGCTGCCTGGAGACATCACTTATAGTTGTTTTTCTTGTGCCTTCAAATAACCCACATAAAGCTTCTCTCAGGCAGGCAGAGAAACCCTTGTCATCATGACCACAGAGGCTGGTATGCAAAGTATCTCAAGTTAAAATTGTGCTGTAGAACATTACTTCATTGTTTAGACTTACCACTTCTGCAACAATTTAACCAAGGTTACATAAGCTACATAAAGCTCTTCACTACAAGAAGATAAGCCTTAGCAGAGTATTAAATAAAGCATAATAGCATATACTGATGGGTGGGAAAAAAAAAACCAAGAACATTTCATCTCCATAGCAATGGGAAAACTGGAAAACTGTGACCAGTTTTCGAGGTCTTTGCTTGCTTTCTTTTATTGTTATTGCTGGTTGTAAAATATCTGAAGGAAGACCAGCCAAAGTGCCTCTTACTCTAGAAGGAGATACAAGAATCCATCATCCAAATTACATCATCCATCAAGGATTAGTTTCCAGGAGTCTGGTTTAGTGTTGCTTGAAAAATTACTTTAAGCAGTCCACAGGTGGGAATGGACATACAGAGCAAGAAGAGCAAGGCAAATGCCAATCTTCCTCCAACCAGCAGCACTGAAGCAATAACATTAGATTGTCAGCTAAGTATAATTCCCAAACTGAAATGTTCTCAGAACTCATTTTACTGTACAGATCAATAACACAGCCTCCTCCAGTCAACATTAAAAAAAATACACCTTGAAATTTATCTGAAACTCTTTCAGCTAAGCCTGTTCTGTGTTTGCTGAAAGTGCCATGGGATCATTCTTCCCCTGTGTATTGGTATGCAAGGAAGATTGATCAGAGGCCAGGCAGCCCAGGAAAGGTGAAGAGATACAGCTGCAGAAGAGCATCTCCCACAATCTGCATCAAGCAGGGAAGCCTTGCTTTTATTCTCCCATTAGAACTCTGGCATCAGTCCAGCTGTTGTATGAAACTGGGAAGTTTCTGAGACTTCTGTTGCTACCTGGCCTCTCTGAAAGCTGTTTTTTTGGGACTGCCAGCCTTATGTCACTGGGAAAGGTTTATGGAGTCCCAGATAATTTCTAGATAATCTCAATCATCTTCCAGGATGTTCTTATGAACATGTAACCTACCTGAAGGACAGAGGTAATTCAAGACAAGACCAGCTGTATTTCTTCTCATCGTTGCCGCTATTGTTAAATCCCTTAACTGCATGTGGATTTTGTGATGGAACGGGCTTCCATCTCTCTTCACCACTATCAAACAGTGAAGGGTAAAAAGCACTCATTCTTAGAGCAATGCACTACTTAGTTTTCTACTCTTATGTACACTTTTTCACTTAATCTACTTAGTTTGACATGGCAAAGACTCCAATGGCTGGTAGAATACAAGATGACAGTTCTGCTTCAGTCTCAACAAACAAGTATCATTTTCCTACTGTGAGTACTTTGTGGGAGGGAAACAGGTGTTCTGGGATAAAATTCTCCTCTAAAAAAGGAGAAAGGCTGAGCTGGTACAATGGAGTAGATTACAAATTGTATTTGTTTGAGTAAAAGGTGAGAGAGACTATTTGCCACCTGGTCTGTAAAGAAGGCCACTTCTACTTAAGGCTTGGCCATGACAGTTTATGTGATCAAACTCTGAAATACTTGTGTAAGACATTTGAAAGAATCTGTGTATCCATCAAACATTAGAATTTTCTTTTTGGTTTAAACTAAAAGTATAATCATTTTTTCATATCAGATACTGATGAATTGTAGGCCCATTATGCTGCCTCAGTATTTTCTAAGCCTAAGCTTGTGCAGGTATTGGTATGACTTTTTTCTTGTCTTCTTGGAAATTTTCTGTCTTTGTCTACTTTTTCCCATTTAATTTAAGCATTTTACATTGTTTCTTTGGCTGTTTTAAAATGGCACATAATTACTTACAGTCTAAGACCCAGCAGAACACTCAATCACTTACTAACGTATGAGTGTTACAGGTTTACTAGAGGGTAATATAAAATCCAAAAATGTCACCTGGATAATTGTTTAATAATAATCATGCATTCATTATGCTACATCCTGCCACAGATGCTGATAAAATGGAACAGATGAATAGCTCTAGGCAACTTAGAGAGAAAAACTTCAATCCCTTTGTTCAAATCTTCCTGTCCTCAGAGTTTGCCCTGTGAGTACAGTGTGCACTGGAAAGCTGGATATACATAGCAGTAGACAAAGCTAGGTAATATCACCTATTGTCAGTCTCCTGACATTTCCATTGAAAGACCCTATTTTGGTTGTCTCTGCCTAATTACTTGGACTAAAATGTTCTATGCCAAGTTCTGTGCCTGAGGCTGAGTTTTATTGGAAGCATTGCAGGGAAAAAATACTCTGCTGTGTCAGAAAGTAGAGTTGGAGGAGGGGAATGCACTGCTTTTTCCACATTACCAAAACAGTTTGAATACCTAAACTGGAATCTGCTTACCACTGCTTTTCTCAGCCCTTGCAAGGTGCTGCAGCTGATCAGGTGGCTGGATCTGTGTGACTATGGAAAAAAACACCTGGGTGATGAAAACTGCAGTGGAACAGATGTGTTTGAGTAAGACAGGTTTCAGATCTCCATTTTTGTTCCAGTGAAACTATTCCCAGCTGGAAAAAGAGGCTAGCTCTAATCATTTAGAGAGAAATTGGTATCCCACAGCAGAGAAGGAGGACACAGTATTGAGATGAAACAGAAAGAATATGTACTTGATGGAGGAAAGGAGAAAGAGAGAAAGGGAGGGAAAAGACCAAGGGGAAGTGGATAACACAGCCTTGAGCTTGCACCAGACAGCACTCTCTATTTCAGACTGATGGAGACAGAGATCACCAGGTTCCCTACCCTTTTCCTGGTAGCAGAAGCTTACATTGTCCTCATCATATGGCTGCTCTGAGAACAGAATGACAAATTGTTATCTCACCCAGTGATGGAGATTAGTCTATTGGAACTGAAATACTCAATACTGTTGATTGACCCTGCCATGTTAATATAATCAATATGATTCCTCTATAGCAGCATTGGTTTCCTCAGCTCTTGGAGTGGTTAGATCTGAAAAATGTGCTGGAAAAGAAATAAGGATAAATTTCAAAGTCAGATATATAAAACTAGATTAAAGATTGATTCTGTATTTCTCATCACATGCCACATGGGACTGATCAACTTAATTTCTCACAGCATTTAGCTGCCAAATTCTGCTTACATGCTTGGAGCAGAGACAAACAGTGACCAATGGTCCAGAATGGGCAGAAGGGCTGATGGGAAGAGCCTGGAAATTTCTCAGTTTGCCTGGCTCTTGCTCCCCCTCAAAAGTATGGGAAGAATTGATTTTGCAACTATGATTTTAAAGTTGGCAACATTGCTGTTAAATGTATGTGTATATATAATTTACCATTTGTTCTTAATTTCAAACCTCCATTTTAAGCTCTATCAATAATAAAAAAAATTTCTTTGGACAGACATTTTTATTTCTACTTTCATACTTGATCAGTTCAGCAGGCAGTGAATACTAGAATCCTCTCTTCTCCCTTCCTTTCTTCCTCCCTCCCTCACATGGAGGATGTGTTTACAAATCATGTTTTACGGGAGACTTCCAGACTCTAAACAACCATAAGCAATGCAATGAATCACAAGCACAGACATAATGCATTCACAGGAAGAGAGTGAAATCACTCAAAAAAGTAACTGGAAAAAATAAACATGTTCTGTGGTGGTGTTGGAAGTAGTGGAGAGGCAGCAAATGCTCATTTCTGAACCTGTTCACTCTGAGTTATTTGAGGCTTTGCAAGGAAAACAGCTAGCAATTCTACCTTCCAGGGGATGTTTTACATCAAATGAAGGATGCTGGCCGGAGACTAACCACTTCATCAGATGTCAGGCTCAATGTGCTCTTCCCCAGCTCTCAAGGAAATGTGCTCTGCAGTCACATTGGTTAAGGGCAGAAAAAAAAAAAAAAAAAAAAGGCTTATTTTTAGTGATATCCATTTGAATCACTCAGATTTCTGGCAATTCAGAGGCCAGCAGCCAACCCTGAGGCCAAGCGTGGCAGGTGGGGACTTGGTGTCTCGGAGGTGACAGTGCTGGGCAGGAGGAGGGAGCCAGATGGCTGCCCCAAAGCCTGGCACTAGGAGAGGGAGAAGGAGCAGCCACTGCTTCAGTACCAGGACGAGGGCTGGGGGAGGGGGCAGAGCACTCTCAGAGCCTGGACCAGCCAGCCAGCTCCTATTCAAGTGCCTGCTGCTCCCGTTCACTAGAAAGATAATCAGACTCGTCAAATGCGGTTGTGTTGATCTTTTTATTTCATAACCCACCCCAAATTGTAGATTTCGTGATAGCCTGAAGAGATGGGATTTAACAAACCAAACAGGAATGTCCATCTAGGCAGTATCAGTTTCAACTGTTTATGCACCTTTGCATCAGAGCATCTTTGGGACCTGCTCCATCCATTCCTGCAGCTCCTCACTGGCAGCCAGATCTGCTCTATTGAAGTGCAATGTCATTTGCTCAGTGCAGCCTGTGAGGTGACTCAGGTCTAGTGTGCTCATCAAAAACAACAATATGAATACATTAATAGGACACAGATTTCGGGCCTATCAACAATTACCTGGAGCACAGTACAAGTCTTGACAGAAATTATGTTCTTACACATTAAAAAGATTGAGAGCAAAAAATCAGTTAACGGTAAAATGGAAAAATATAAAAGAATACCACAAATAAAACCCATCTCTGCTGTGGGCATATTTCTCTTCAGTGCAGAGATCATTTCCAGAAGCTGCAGGAAGAAATAATTGTGAGTCTGCCAGACAATCTGTGACACAAAAGCCTGGAGTGGAATGATAACCAGAGAAAAGCACTTTATTCCCTTTACGTGATATATTTGTTTTCCCATCAGAAACCACAGAGCCATGATAAGCTGATGTTAGAATTCTGCAGCTCTTTCCTTATGATGGATAGCTAAGGAACAGAATATAGCTGTATTAAAAACTTCTGGTGGTGAAGTTTAGCTGTCCCTGTCCAGGAAGGGCCTTTTTTAACTACACAGGGAGCATCTCTGGGGTATGAGACAGCAATTGGCATATACAGGACTTGCAGGAAACTAGTGTGAAGCAATTCTGGTAACTAAGAAAGGGCTTCATGGAGCTCATTGCTATTCTGGGACTGCAGTTGTTTTGCAGTCTTGTAGGAACATTTCTTCCTCTAATGTAATTTCCAGCAGATTCCCCGCAAACAGCTCATTTCCTTGAGCCATGGGTGAGAGAGAGATTTCTGACCTAAAAACAATATCTGACCTAAAAACATCTCAGAAAAGAATGGGGAAGGGAATTTAGAATGGTATTTTTTTGTACAAAATGGTTTAATCTATTTTTCTTTCTTCCTTTCTTTCCATGATGTGTATGAGTGTCTTCCAGACACTGAAAACCCACAGAAAAAGACAGGCCTCTCCGAAGCAACCAACTGCAGAAGGTGTGCTCTGATGTGTTACTGCATGCTTAGCAGAAGCAGAGAAGTGGTTTATCATGTAATGCAGCACATAAAGCTCTCATTTGAATTAGCCATGTAAGTGACAAATATGGTTAGCAGCCCAAATGAACCCAATAAAATTTGAGCAGAATTTAATTAATGACTTAAATCAATAATGAAACTACCTATGTTAATCTTTCAAAAACAGTCATTAATTTTTTCCTAAGCTCAATCAGTACACAGGCAAACAGGCAAAGTCAAAACATTCTTTTCTTCATTAAGTTTCTTACCACAGAGATTTTCAAGCTGCAGTGAACTAGCTAGTGAGATATTCATTCCCTTTTCTTTTAGCTAAGCATAAGGGGATACAGCAGAGGAAAAGAGAAATGGAAATTAATAAGTGTGTATCATTGTAAGTAAACTGAGCAATTTTAATTTCCCTCCCCCCAAAAATTTTTTTTAAAGTAAACACTTTTTTTTTCCTACTGCAATTGTACCTAATTCTATCTTGTGGTTATCAAGGGAATGCACTCGATTGCAAATAAAAGTCATTCACTCAAGGCTGGAAATAGAAGAGATTGTGAAGTTTCTTTGAATGTAGTCCACTCTCTGAAATTGCAAAACTTCTTTCTATGTGAATAATTTTTGTCTGTATTGAATTAATTTTATGCATATTAATATGGGCTGACACCATAAATCCACTTTGAAAGTCAGTGACCAGATTTTTTCTGTCCAGCTACTGAAAATGAATATCATAATGAATTACAGCCTTTTTATTACTTTTCCCCCTCCTTTCTTAGTATATATATATTAAAGCAAATTTTAGAGAGGAAATAAAAATTCCTTCAACATTTTCCCCATCTCCAAAGTATTGTACACCACATAATGCCTTTGTTTGCCGCTTTTGCAAACATTTAAGTAGCATTACAATGTAATTTTCTCCTCCTTGCCACGATTTGGTATAAAGCTCTTACCAACTACATCACAGCACTCTTTTATTTTGTCCAACAAGAAGTTCACAATTCTCAGTGCTCAAGGATGCTGGGTTTGCACTATTCTCAGCGTGCTTCTGCCCTGAGATGTGCCAGGAGCTTTGTGCCTAATGCTGAAGCTCAATTCTTTAGGATACATTTTGAGAAGTTCCGCTCTTCAAACTATTTTGGGAGAAAAACCACCAAAATTTATGATTAGTTTCTCAAAAGACAGTCATTACTGGAATTGAAGAATTAAATCTTTCCCTAAGCTACCTCACGTGCATGTTTCTGAACAGCAGCAGAGCAAAAGGAGCCTGCCTTGGACAGCCTCTACTTTAAACAAGCCCAGCTAGAAATTGCAGGAGTTGATTTGTTGAGAAGCAAACTCAGTTTACAGCAATGCAGTTGTTTGATCTGCTGCAGACTAACAGAATATTTCACTGAGGTCAGATTTCCAGATGATACAGCAAATGCAGACCTGTAGACCTGACTCTTCAGAAAGTCTTGGAATTGTTTACATCTCATAGTATTTTCTGATTCCTTCTGTTGATCTAGGAAACATAGGAAAAAGAAAAAGCATGAGGATTTAAAGTAATCAGCTTTCTGTCACTGATTAATCTCTTTAGACATCTAAAGGAGTATACACACTGAAGATGCAAAAATTCCCAGACCTTGGTCTTTTTGTAGACCCCTGAAAACACAGGTTGCCTCAGTGTGATTAGAGGTATGGAAATAAACTGAGGCAAAAGTGGAAACGTAACTTACAACTTAAACAGTACACTCATGATATAGATATGTTTAAAGGTCAAAAATCATTGTTTGACAAACTGGAATAACCTTTAGTCTAAAATCAGGCAATTAACCTGGACATAAAAATCTTGTCAATCTAGAGTAGTTCATATTATTGCACATTGCCTTATCAAAGTTCCCTCACAGTGACACTCATTGACTGGTACAATTTCTTTGCACTGGCATGCAGGGTACTCAGTTTTCCTCTGGGAAAAACGAGCTGTATCTCTCTGCTGCTAAACACAAATGAAGAATTGCTATCCTAAACAGCTAAATAGACAGACAGCCTAACTGAAGGAAAGCATGCCACCTCCTCTGCTCAGGTGCCCCTGCCAGGTTGCATGAAGGGCCACACTTCACATCTGGGTCAGGGCAGTGGTGGTACTTTACCCGTGTCTGGACCAAACCTTCTCCCTGCACTCAAAGCCATAACAGTGCTTTGTTAATCATAAATCATAAATTCTCCTCCCAGAGAAATTGGAGGAGAAACATAAGAGTACCCTAAATCTTTACTTTACTGTTACTTTTTTGATACAAAAAAGTAAAACGAAGTGAGGTTTTAACAGTAGCCACTATGAAAAAGTACACACATATTTACATGAAATGGTGCAGCAATTGTCCAGGAAGGAAAAAATTATATCTGGATAATGAAATTAAGGTTAGTACTGTGATTATAGATGTTGCTATAATACAATAACATATAACACAACCTTTCCAGTAATACAAGGCTTGCTAGATTCTATCCCTCCTTTCCCCTGTTATGGGAAGCTTTGTTTCATATTTTATCTTTTCTCCAGAAATCAGGTCTACAGGTATGAAGTTAACAGTGTCTGTGAGTAAAACAACTACATAAAACCAAACAATATTAGGCCTAAGTTTGCATGCTGACTGTGAATGGGGAGAAAAGATGTAGCTGGAATACCACAGACAGCAACAGAAGACTGACCACAGACTCATTTTGGTCTGTCTTTCTGCAGTGTGGAATACAGTCCCTGTGTCATATTGGCTGGGGAGCTGACAGATGAGAAAAGCACTAAAGGGCATTATTGTCTCTCCCATCATTCTGTCTTTGATGATCACACATTCAAACCAGTAATCTGTGGTGGTACATGATGTGAGATGGCACAGAATTGCTTCAAGTAATGTGGGTAATGTCTGACATAGAGGGGAATAGCTTAGATCAGTGTTTAAAATTTAATTTCCTAGACATTTCAAATTATTCTTCACTTAACACTAATTTAATATTTAGATATAAGTCTCTTCAGGGAAGGGGAGATGGAGGAAGTGTGACTGTGATGCCAATGACTGGATGGTTAGAATGAAACAGCTAATCCAGAAAGGCAAAGCAATATAGAAGACAGAATTTATAAGCAACTGTTCTTACTGGCTCAACTGGAAAAATTACACAGATGATTCTACTGTTTTGAAATACAATTGCTGAATTGAATGTCATAAACGTTATTGCTTGGTCAGAAGGTAGAGCGGTATCACTCTGCACCCAAGCTGTATAATCCTAATTTTCTTAGCAACTGAGATCCTACTCCTAGAACATCATGTCTCTGTTTTTATTAGAGCCTATAGCAAAACCAGGAGGTAAACAGCAGAGAAAAGGCTCTTAAAAATAAAAATAAAAATACAATAAAAAGAGGGGAACAAACCAAAAATTCTTCCAGTCTTTCTAGTTATTGTTGTAACAGAGATTTATTATCCCCTCAAGAACCAATTGAAGCAGATTGCCATCTTCCAGATGTAATGAATTACCTAAATGAACCAGCAGTATTAAATTGCTCTGAAGGTAAAAAAAAAGAATCTGTAACCATATTGCTGCAGGTGGGATACTGAAGAGAAAAGACTGAAAGGAAGTGGAAGTACAACAGCTTGTACCAGTTTTTACCCTGTTCCCTCTGCATGACCTATCAGAGAAACAGACTGCAGTGAGAGGAGTGATGGGCTGGTCACTAGGTTTATACATCTGTAGCAGTCCTTTCATCTGGAATATAGATACAAAGGCTTAAATATAATTTTCTCTGTGGATAGTTCTGCCTGTGCTGGTTTAACCCAAGAGAATCGAATCATTCAGATACTCTCCACAGCAGAGATGTCCAGCTCTGCATGTAATACACAGGCCCTGAGGAAGTTTGGACACCAAAGCCCAATTCCACCACTCTCCCTGAAAACAAAATAAGACCAAGAGAATGAAGACGGCTCAGCACTTCTACAAT
The DNA here is from genome assembly GCA_026413545.1 of Cichladusa arquata. Taxonomy (NCBI): domain Eukaryota; kingdom Metazoa; phylum Chordata; class Aves; order Passeriformes; family Muscicapidae; genus Cichladusa; species Cichladusa arquata. Next base: position 44,860,603 of record JAOTQP010001652.1, read on the forward strand.
CAAGCCATGGGAATCCGCTGCTGTGACATGCAGTGAAATGTTTCTCTTCTATTCTCAGGGGAGCCTGTGCAATGTACAATCCTGCTTTCTTCTGTTCTGCTGGGCATCAACAATCCCATCAGAACATCTTCTGTACTGTACATGCTTACCATGGATCTATGAAAGCAGTGCTTTGTAACATGACCCTTCCTAATGCAAGACAATTTAAAAAAAAAAAGTCACCACAAAATCAACCCCCACATTTTCAAGGGTGGTATTTAAATGTAACAGCAATTCTTTGTCATATTACCAAGAGAGTTTTCTGTATTTTTAGAAACTAGGCAGCCAAAAATAGAAGAGTAAGTCTAATATTAGTCTGCTCTCTTGATATATAAGCCATTACAAAACCAGTTCAATCAGACTTTATAAACTTTTCTAAAACATTTTTTCTTTTCTTGTTTTATACTGCCATTCACCAATTGGAATATGTCTTGATATAACAACGTACAATAGAATTCAGATTATATCCTATTCCTTTTTGAAATTCACAAAAGTGAAATAATCACTTGCTAAACACTCTAAACTGCAGGAGTGCAAATAAATTTACTTTCTAAAAAGAAAGGGGAGAAGAAAATATCAGATATAACTCTTACAACCTCTGTTCATAATTATTTATGTCAGATGGTTTTGAATTGCTAAAATAAGTTCAAGAGTGGGTAAATCAGGGGCAGGAGGGGTGAAGGAGGAAGGAAGAAGCAGCAAATGTTTCAAACTGGAACTGTTCAGTGCAGTTCATTTGGTAAGTTAATTTGACACAGCCAGATTCCCAGTGCTCCCTGGATATTGCTTTTCTAAGGTCATTTAGTAGCTGATTTAAAAGAAAAAGTTTAAATTACAATGGAATTTCATTGCTATGGCTATTACCATCATGTTTGAGAGACAAACTCGTGCAGTTCTACTATCTTAGCTTCTTGGGTCATAAAAGAGCAAAGCAGGCAAAGCCAGGAGACAAGGCAAAATCGCTACTTGAATTCAGGTTGATCCTGAGTTTCTAGACTGGGACTTACATTTTTCACTTACCACTGTCTCGTATCTTTTTTCTTTCCCTTTCAGTATAGTGTGTAACTATGCTTCAAGAAAGCGGAAACTTAAAAACAATAAATACTTCTTCAGAGCAAAGTTCCCACATAAATACAGGAAATGAGAAAAAAATTATCCAATTGTATATGAATTTCAAATATGTCCTCCAAAGCAGGCAGAATCAATCACCCAAGCAAAACAACTGGCTCATTTGACCAGCTTTTTTCCCTGTGTTCTAGAAGAAGGGGTAAAAAAGAAAGTTTTCTTAAGAAAACACAGATAAATAAAAATTCAGCAAGGTTAGAAAATGCAGGATCAACATCATGTTCAAAATATTTAACACAAGAGTAGTGTCCAATATTGCTCAGGGATGGGAGGAAAAGACAAAGAAAGGTAACTGAAGCAATGCATTCCTGTAAAAATCACACATTCATCAAGATGTTGTTCTGGTGGGGAAAAATTAATCAAGTAGGAAAAAGCCTAAGAATATTTCAGTCCTTCTATAAAAAGTATAGTTTGATCTACATGGACCCTGTGCAGTCTTCCATTCTTGCATTCTTAAAGCAGAATTGTTGATGTGTCACATAACTTGAAACTCAGATTTTTTTCCAGCCAGGTCCTACACTGTTCAACAGCACCCCTCACAGCAGAGAGTTGCTAGACTAAATGAAATAAAACTTTAGGAAAGTATTAGGACTTCTATGGTTACTTTTTTTGCTTTCTAGTCCCTGTCTCATTTTGTGAAAACAACACTAGACTAGACTAGATCAGTACTTAGAATAAAGTAATTCCATTGCCAAATAAATTTAATGGTGTCATAAAACCAAAGTATGCAAGGAAGATTCAGGTCAAGTAGAATTCTAATGATGTAAACCTCAGAAGCAGAATTCAAGACCTACTTATGAACACAAAAGGGAAAATTATCACTGTATTAAAGCATCCATCATTCTCTTCCTCTTCTCCACAGAAATGAGAATTTCCAAAGAATAGCATATAAAGATAGCATCACAGATATAGCTACAGCAATTCCTACAAAATATATCTCTGACAAAAGTACTTTACTTGAAGCTATATTTCTTGACTTTTACCTCTAATAATTACCATATCTGAGACTTGGGCACATAAAATCATCTGAAATTATTTCCTTCTTCGTTATAATGAAAAAATATGGGCCTGTTTGTCCCATGTGTCCTCCACACACATGCACATATGCATACACACAAAAGCCATTTTATGCCACCCTTTGAGAAATCAGGCTTTGCCCCTTCTCTCCTATGAACACAGAAGAAGCTCTTGAGAAAAACAATGTGAATTTGGAAGTGGGGCTGGGGAGGCGTGGCAGGGCAGGGACTGCTGGGGTGTATGTGCAGTGGTTCCCTGGGTGGGAACTTAGCTGCCCTGCCAGTGCACCAAGCAAAGGATTGTGGAGAAACTGTATTGGTCTGCTATTAACACAATAGTCATCTCTGTGATTGCTAAAACTGATTCATGCACATATACTATTTTTCCACTTACGTTCTTTTCAGGTGGATTTTCAGTTAGATACTGAATACTCCCACATAGTTAAATCTGTGGCAGAATTATCAAGCACTTTCCTGATATGCATGCTCTCCCATACATTTTCAGAATAATCAGGTGCGTTCACATTGTGATGTTATCAAAAAACTCCTTTTGACAGGGATTCTTTCAGCCAATTCACTTGCTGTTCCAGAGACAGGATTTGTGTCAGGTCAAACAACCCTCACATTTTTTCGACATGAGGACGATGACAAATTAAGCACACACTGAGAATGAGCACTGAGAATGAGAGATGTTTCCAGAGGGGAGAAAAGGCCAGCTTTCTTCTTGGAAGGCAAGTGCTTAGGAAAACTACTGGGCTTTTTGTCAGCAGGGTGACTCTTGATCCCAGTAGGCAGCTGGCAGCTGCGTGTGCTTGGCTGGCTGTGGCTGCAGAGGCAGCGCAGTCACGGCGCTGCGGTGGTGCAGAGGACTCCCAGCATGGCAGCATTGCTCCTCAGCCACTCAGCTGTCTGCTGCAGAGTGCAGGGCTGAAAAGGGAAAAAAAAATCACATCAGGGGAAGGGCACCTCTCATTTCAATTCTGTAATAAAAGTTCTTCACTGCAACCATTTTGTCCCCACTGTAATCAAGGCACTCAACAGAGCAGTGACATCTTCACTTTAGCCATAAAAATAGTGGCTTTGAACAAATATACTATGCATTTTGTGCCAAAATAAGAACTGAAGTGGGTATTCTATAAAATACTTGGACTGTTTTAAAAGAATGTCCAATGCATTGAGTCTCAGGACTGCAGCCCTGGGACAAAGCACAAGGTAGAAGTAACCTGTGCCATAAGTCACTGCATGGTAATCCAGCAAGCACTTTAAAATCAGCCAAACTTTCTTCATCCAAACAAATAATGAGTATTTATTCAGTATTTTGCCAGACTGTTCATCAAATTGTATTGATTTTCATCAGTCCATAAACATGCCTCTGTTTGAACTTTACTTCACTCTTGACATAATACCTAGATTAAAAATGTTTAAAACCTAATGAAAGTGTTCTAAAGCCTGGAAAAAAGTCCAGATAAGCTATGTTTATTTGGTGGCTGACAAATACTCTTAATATCTGAGACAGAATGTCTACAGTAGCTTTTTAAAGTATCAAACCTTTTTTAATTTATTCATTTTAGAGGTCTTGTCAAGTAGAAGCACATATGGGGGTTCTTGTAAACTCTGTGGTAAGAAGGAAAATACAGGAACTAAAGCAATAATATTTAGCATTCTGGAAAAGCAAAGACTGATGAAGACTGACAAATACCAAAATAAATTTTAAAATATCATAGCATATGCTCCTATAGCATCCAACAATTATCTTCTCAAACAGAATTAACTGAATAATTCATAAGTGCTGCAGATGGGGAATGACTGAGTTTCCTACACTAATCTTTGTGAAAGTGATTACCAGCATTGCATGGGGTTTCCAGTACTCCCTTTTACACTATGAATGGATGTTTTACTTCAGTTTCATAAATGATCACTCACAAGGGCCTTTTTCCTTCTGTGCCATCATTATGTATGGAACATACATTCTTGCCAGCTAGTTTTTTTTCTTTTGGTCTTGCAGTTTGTATTATTTTCAAAAATAGTGCAGCATCACAATTGGGCATTTGTCTTCCATGGAAGCAGAAGATTTTCATGCACTGAAACCAAACTCTCATTTTACAGTAAAAAGAGCATGCTAAAGCTGTTGATTGGGTTAGAGATTGTGTTTAGGCTCAGGACTGCTTCTTTTACTCTCAACTCTGTGTACAAAGGCAGAGACTTCAACTGATAATATCAATTTTATTACCTGTCAAATGTAGTTTATAGCAGGTATTTCTTCAGTGACAGCATCCCCAGAATGATCTAATCTCAAAGCCTAGTAAAGATAACGTTCTTGTGCAATCAACATGAAACCAATTAGTGCATGTGTCTCCTTGGTTTTATCTCCAGTCTTCAGGCATTACTACAGGGATGCAGTGCTCGCAGCCTCTCTCAGCCTTGTGCAAGCAAACATTTCTTGGAGCAGAGGAGCTTTGCACTGGCCAACACACTTGCACTGTGCAGAGCTTTTGCACACCCCTTCTGCTTCCCCTTCACATGGGCTCTGCTTCTATCTTTGCCTTCCACAAGAGGCCTGAGATCACACTACCCAAATATATTTGACACCCTCTGTGGCCATTGTCAGCAGAGGCTCCAGTTTTCTTCCCAGGCAGTTCTCATTGGGAAGAGGAAGGCACTAAGAGCAAAAGTTCTGGGAATGAAACTGCTGGCCAGTCACACAAGAACTGAGAACAGGGTAGAACACCTGCAGGAACTTGAACAGGTTTCTGTTCCTCTTTTTCCCTTCCCTATGAGAGAAAGGAATCAATTTCTTTTCATTGCCACATTTCCTTTAGGAAACTAAGGTAAAGGTCATGTGCTGAATGCTGAGTCACTGCTTTGATTTATGCACCCATTGCAGTTTGTGTCTTATCCCTGCATGTTGAGTAATCACGTGGCATTGCCAAACACTAGAGTCAACTTATCTCCACAATTAAAATCATTCTTCATAAATATACAGGAAATGCTTAGCATGACTGTAAAATAACACATAATTTCATGGATTGCTATATTTAAAATTTGTTTTACTTAGTTTTCTATATTTGATCCTTTACAAGAGAAGAATGAAAAATAAGCAACACCATTAATTTTTTTCTAAACTAAGAATTTTATATTGTTTCCAAAATCTGTTATCAGTTACAGTTTACTGGTAAAGAGACAATTGTGGAAATCATTGCAGGAAACCAGAGGCACTATCTGGAGCTAAATAAGTGTTTGTCTTCTAGCTCACTGAAGGAAACAATTAATAAAACAGGAATCCTGTCAATTGGACACATGCTGCTCTTCCACCACGGAGGACGAAGCATCCTTACTTATCTCCCTTTTGTTTCCCAGAAAAGCATCTGGTTTAGCAAAACCATGGGGTTTTTTCCCTGTTTTTCTTGTATTTTGCTTTGGCTTAAAACAGCTCTGCATAGAGCTCCATTTGGGTTCAAGACCACTCCGTTCTCTGGGTCCTAAGCACACTGCAGCTGTGTGCAGTGCTGCTGAGATATAAATAGATCTCCATCTCAGCAGGTTTTAAAGCTACAAATAAGCTTATTAAAATTGAGACATTGCACACACTGCATTCAGTTCTATTAATGATTATCCTTCCATTCAGGCACTGCATGGAATTCAGTCATTCCATAGCACTGCACGGAAAGGTGACAGTCAAAGTGATGTCTCTGAATACAAGTTTTCAGTACGTATTTCTCTGAGTAGGAATACCCACTTTTCAGAAGGCTAATGTTTGAGAATTAAAAGAATGTATAAAGCAATTTTTTTTTTTTCTTTTTAATCTTTATATCTTCCCATGCATCAAATTCAGTTTGGTAAGAAAGGTAAAATGTCCAACAGGTGTTGCTGGCGCTGGTAGAAGTTTAGCAACTAGATGAACTAGTTAAACTCCCCTCATGTGTTTTGTGTTTCAAAACCCGTTTTAATTTCTAAACATCTGATGTAATAGTGATTTCACTTGGTAGTCTACCTTTTATGATCCTTTTCTCTCAGATAAACATTAGATTCGTCTCTTGGTGTCTAAATAGATGCTAGTATGTCTAAAGTTCTAGAAGATAAATGGAAATAGAAGACTTAGAGAAACCTTTCTTATAATTTGTCCTTCAATTTCCCTTTTCTGGAATAACAGAGCTTTTTGACTTCTTTGAAATCTTACCAACTTTCCACTACATTTGCATTCTATAACAGATTTATTTATATTTAGCATTTTTCTTTGGCTAGCAAAAGAGGTTATGATGCTGGATTAGTGCTTTATTCATAGTAGGATTTCAGATGAGTCACGGATATATCTCTGCAGCAGCTGTTGCAGACCTTGTAATGCCATTATGCCCTGACTCTGAGTAAGATGTTGCATTGAGGTACTATGGTTACCTTCTCAGTAGTGATTTCTACAACACAGAAGCCCTTCAATGTAGAAGATGGGAGACTATCAAATAAATGTTGATGTAGAGCATATCCTGCAGGTATAATGCACACAACAAGCACTTTACAAGTTTTGTGACCTTTTCAGATCTTATATGAAAAACACTGCAGAAGATGAGGAACATATACTTGCAGAATTTTGCAGCTGTGACCCGCCAAAAAAGATTCAATTCCTACGTCATGGTAAAAAAGAAACCAAAACAAAACATTTCCTAACTCAGTAAAAGAAAAACCGAAACCCAAAACCTGAAAACTCCCAACTAGCCAGTGAAGCAAACAAGGGGGAAAAAACTCACAAACCCAACAACAAAAAATAACCAAACAAAATGCTTCCTTGCTCATAGCAAGAAAAAAAATATATAAAAAACAAAAAAGTAAAATAAATACCTCTTTGCTGACGATTTTAAAAAGTCCTATTTCCTTGCTCACGGTAAAATGTCTCTGCAGACTCACTAAAGACCATTAATGTCTCTAAGAGCTTCTAGAGGTCCTGCTGAAAAAGAGCACAATTGTACTACAGAAGGAAATAGATCTCATTTCATACCAGAAATCTGGTCAGGAATTTAGCTGAATGTCTGCAGAGGATTAGAAAGCATCTTATATATTCCAAACACCATTATAAAATTCTGAGTTCTGTGGAAGGGTTATCATAAGCATAGACCCAGATAATGCTTGGCATTTCAAGTTTCAATGCCAAGTACTCTGCTAAGCTTCCACCCTTGAGTGATGCCATCTGCACAGGAATATTAATCCCATATTTACCTCTAAGGTCTCTTATGTTAAAATTGTCACACTCAGCTAAAGTCAGATTTAGAGCAGATAACCTGCTACACCTGGGGATAGGTACATAAAGTACAGCCAGTCGTCCTGAGGACTCAGTAAATAACAGCTGTGATCACTTTTTTCTGTCAAGTCATCCAGTCAGGTAGTAGGCATTGCATTGGATTAATGGAAGATACACACCTGGCTTCTTGCATACATTTCTAACATTACACTTGCTAGTCAATGGTCATTTAATTTGATTTCATTCCACTGCCTTTACTTGAGTATATCTGGAGTTAATCTGGTTTATGAAGATAAAGTAATAGAGGACACACATATAGAGATCTAATAGTAACAAGTTATATTTCTGAAAATCAGAAATAGAATGGTTCAAAATTGCTGTGGTGTGAAGATACACAAATAAAAAGAGATAGAAGAATGAGCTAAATAATTTTTTACACTGCTGATTACCCAAAAAAGACATTTTTGATGTGTCAAACATCTCAAAGATAAAACACGAATTCTCACTGCTGAATACAAAGGGAGGGGCATCTGTCATGTCACACATTTACTCACTCTGTATCAGAACCTCCTTCAAAGCTTTTCAGAGACTCCTACCAGGCTGCATGTTTTCATTTTGCAATGAACCCAGCACAAGGACCTTATTGTGTTTAAAGGTCATACAAATGTTGGCTGAGTACACTCTTAAACAAAACTATTTCATAAATACACATGGTTAGAATATTTCATAAGGGCCCAGTGTTGCAAGGTTTTGAGTACATGAGCGATGACCTTATTCCCCAGATTTGTCTGTATTTATCACCTACATAAAAGGGAACAGACATTGTAAATGTCTATTACAAATGCATCAACATAGATCAAAATAATCTTGTGCTATATTGGTAAATATTACCTCTGGGCTACTAGGTATAGGCTAGATATAGTGTGTGTGAGCAATCAGGTATTGTTCAGCTACCTGAAAGTTGCATGTTTTAGTTCTTTACATTAGCTGTTCTAAAGTTCCTGAAACAAGATACAACAGAACCTTCTTTTTTTTAAATGTATTGCAGCTGCCTTTCTATCTAGGTAGTTTTATATTCCTTTTCATCCCAATATTGCAGAACTAAATGAATGCTGAAGACAGACTTTATCAGAAAGTGAAATACCATGTCATGAGCATCTAACATAGACTAGGAATAATTACATTCTTCATTTAAGGGTGCCATTCTTTTAATAATTACATGAGAATGCTCTTCTGCTCCTCATCTTTTTTTTAATCGTGCCACATTACCTTACTCTAGAGAAGACAGAAAGAAAATGGGTAGTGCAATAGGTCACATCATTGAGGAATAATACTATATTATAGCATAGTATTATTTGGCACTGTATCTTTTAGGCAGAAGCAGGTTTTTAGTTTTTTCTACTGACTAGATAGTAACATGATGGGTTTAAAATTACTGCAAAAAAAAGACCTGGGCAGTATCCTTGTACTTCTAAGGTTAATAGCAAAAAGGACTGTCAAGTTTAGCATGTCCAGGATTTAATTCTGAGGTTTTCTTTTTACTGAAGGAACGTGGAATATATCAAAAGAAATTTTTCACAAAAGCATATGAAAACAAAACTTCTTTGGGAAGTTGGGAAAAGTGGCTTGTGACCAAAGTCTAAATTGAGCAGGGCTTCACGTGAGCATTAATGCCTGTAAGGTTCAACAGGCAGCCAGGATACTGTGACTTTCAACTCAGGACAACCTGACTGTAACCCTTAGAGTAAAACTTCCTAGATTTTAAAAGGCATTCTAGAGCCAAAGATAAGAAAATAATCATGCAGGTTATTTTCAGTTTTCATTAAAATTATTAGATTTCAATCTAAACTATCTGACATCTTTAACGTCAAAGTTATTTTTTTACAGGCAGACATTGTCCTGGAATGGCTTGATGAAGCGTGCCATAAACATCAGGCATATTCTGACACTCCTGAGTTTCAAATCTTACCTGTCATAAGAGTTGGACATTTGGTCATTACCCACAGCCCAAGAGCTGAAACTCTTAACCAAGGACCAGGACAAGTACCCACCCCAATGTCAAATACAAGACATTTGCCCATGAGTGTGTAAGAAAGCAGGAGCTTCTGGATGTCCTAAAAGAGGTGTACTTTGGTAGCTTAAGACACTTTACTCATTATTTTAACTCCTCTCTCTTCCTTTGCCTTGTAAAATGTTCCATTACTCCTACCTTCCCTATCTACAACTATTTCCTGACTCCAGCCCTCAGTGCTGCAATCACACCTCATCCTCCTTGGCATGCAATTGTCTCCAAAAGTGACACTGGAAAACGCTGGAAGTTTAATTTTTTTAGTTGCTCAATGTTAATCTAATACATTCTCTCCAGATCTTGGAAAGACACTGTGAAAAGCTAGTACAGAGGAGAATCCTGCTCTGTCCTTCAAGTCTGAGCAAATGGTGTAACCTTCAGAGATTTGGCTGTCAAATACTGCCTGCACTGAGAATCTGCAAGCTCAGATGTTTGGAGTCATGACTCGCCCAATTTCAAGTGACTTTATTCTCAGCCTCTTTTGAGCAATGTCATAAAACGCACCTTTAACAATTAGGCAGATCAGCTGCACGTCTGCAAAGGTTTTGCAGCTTCTCAAGAAAACAATCACTTAATATTTAACGTAGGAGTTCCCTCACCACACCATTTTCTCTCTCCCAAAAGGCTGGCTGCTCATATTTGGATGCAGTGAAATCAGGAAAAGACAAGAAGGCACAGAGATCAGTTTCCAATCTCAAATTTGCTACACTGCAGGACAGCACTACACTTGTACTGCCCTACTACTACAGAGAGTGACACCTGCTCACTTTCTTCAAAACATGGAGCTGACTCATGCACTATATTGCTTTGTTTAACAGATTTTTTATGAGTGGATTTCAGATTGATAATGAATGCTTGGTTTATGATTTCCTTCTCTTTACTCATATTTGAATATGTCTACTATCATAGCTCTCAGCAATCTCTAGCTATATACTAGGATAGATACTTAAATCTCTTATCAGTGCTTTCTGTAACTGGCTAACTGTAATACTGAAAGCATTTATTTTGATAGAGGTTCTCCTTATTCCCTCTCCCCCCAAAAACATGTATCTAATTGGATGTGAGTATTTTAAGAGTGTTTTTTGGAAAAGTATCCCAGCTGTTTCAATTTAAACTTCAGCAGCCTTCCTCACCATCCTGTTATTCCATACGCAGTGTTACAATTTCTTTAAAATTGGAAGTGTTAAAGCCAGCATAAAATCCACTGCTGAGGAAAACAGCAGTGAATTCTACTATTTTTATCAACATAAAATTATATAACTTTAATTTGCACTGATTTCTTAAAGTGAAAGTAATCACTGAAGAGAAGAATTAAATGGTCATGTTGTGTAATTAAGACCTGTGTGTGCCACCAGTCATTACCCTTTTAGCATTTCCTTATACGATTCACCCTCACAGAAGAAACCAATCTAGTATAAACATCTGCATTTCGTTTCTCTTCTGTGGTTTTAATCTAGTATTTGCATAAGCATGTGATCAGCCACAGAGGCCATCTGGCTGGCCACACTCTCCCTGATCCATTTTCTTTATGTGCCAACAGTGCTTGCTCCTGTGGCATCTTCCTCGTGGATAAATCCGCTCGCTGCAACACTATACCCAAACTACCAGCACGACTGTTTCAGTTTCTGTCTGCTGAGCAATGAGTACTTGTGTGTTTGCCACAGCTCCACAAACACTAATGCCTGCAGAATGCCTCAACAGCCTTGAACCCACTGCAAAGCCAAGTAGTCTTGCAGGAGTTCAAATCTTTGCCTTACTGGTTTCATTTTTATTTCAGGCATGATGAATTCCCCTTATTTTCTACAGCTGTGACTATCACGAGAGTCACATACAGACCTCGACTTTCATGTTCCCATTTAACTCTCTGCTTTTGTATGACTGCTCTTCCTGTTTACCGTGTTTACCAGTTATAGCACAAGTTCCTGTGGGTCCAGCAGATAGGGGCTGGCAGTCCTGTAAGAAACTGTCTCTACTGTGAACCTATATTTACGACTTAAGACCATGGAAACCCAAGATGATGATCATTTCAGCCCAGTCTTGCATGGTCTTGAACACCTGCAGAGAGTCCTTGACAAACTGGGCCGTCACTCACCATTTCAAAGTATTGACTGGGCTATAATCACCCAAATTAAGTTCAACATGGAAAATGCCAGACTTTGTAACTGGAATGGGGTAACCTTGGGTGTCCAGACAGACTGGGGAACGAGATGCTGGAAAGCAGTGCCACAGAAAGGGACCTGGGGGTCCTGGTCAACAGAAAGTTGAACATGAGCCAGCAGTGACCTTGGAGCCAGGAGGGGCAACCCTGTCTTGGGGGACATCAGGCACAGCACGGCCAGCAGGGCAAGGGAGGGGATTGTCCTGCTCTACTCTGCACTGGGGCAGCCTCACCTCAAGTCCTGTGCTCAGTTTTGGTCAATATAAGAAAGATATTAAAATATTAGGGAGTATCCAAAGGAGAGTAACTGAGATGGTGAAGGGCCTTGAGCAGAAGCCGTATGAGCAGCAGCTGAGGTCACTTGGACTGTCCAGCCTGGAGAAGAGGAGACGGATGGGAAACCTCACTGCAGTTACCTCCCAGGACCCAAGGGAATGGCCTGCAGTTGTATTAGGGGAGATTTAGGTTGGATATTAGAAAAAGGTTTTTCAGTTGGACGGTGGAACAGGCTTTCCAGAGAAGTGGTCACAGTACCAAGCGTTACAGAGTTCAAGAAGCACTTGGACAATGCTTTCAGGCACATGGTGTGACTCTTGGGGAGGGAGGGCCAGAAATTGCACTCATTAATCCTTGTGGGTCCCTTCCAACTCAACTTATTCTCTGATTCTATGATTCTGTGACTTCCTCTGAAAGGCTAAGCACTGTTCTTAGCATTACTGAGGCCAGGACCTCACTGTAATAGGGGTGACATTATTCATCTTAATATCAAAAGAGAATAGCAAGGGACCTTAAGGATATTGTTGTTCCAGACCCCCTGCCATGGGCAGGGAATCTTCCACTAAACCAGGTTGCTCAAAGCCTAATCCAACCCGATCTTGACCACCTCCAGGGATGAGGAGTCCACAACCTCCCTGGGCATCCTATTCCAGGGCCTTACCATCATTACAGAAAAGAATTCCTTCCTCATGTCTAAACTAAACCTATTCTCTTGACTACCTCTATAAGTAAGATTTATTTGTGGAAAATGTTTTGAAGTGTGGTTATGCAGCATCTGGCATAAATTGCCCACACA
>JAOTQP010001652.1:44874580-44940820 GCA_026413545.1 Cichladusa arquata
AGTTGAGTATTTGGAAGTCATGTGTCATGTGACAACTCCTAAAGATGTATATGGCACAATGAAGACAGCAGAGATCTCTTCCTACATAACCTCTCTCTCTGTCTATATCCATCTCTCATTCTTGCAAAACCTATTTTGGGAAAAGAGTAGCTTCCACGTGTAAAAAAGAAGATATGAAAGAAAAGGATTATGAGGTAGATTTAAAGAAATACTGATACACTCACTTTATTGACCAAAAGGAATGCTCCTGACGGCACATTTAATAGTATCTGTACTGTCTTTTCAAGGCCAAGCTACAAAACAGACTAAGAACTGACCACAACTTTATTGCACCATTGTAGACATCTGTAGGTTGGCTGCTTCCAACTACCACAATTCCTTTTAGCATGTGAGATCATAACTTTTCAGGAACTCATATGTCTGATGTGGGCCAAATAATGCTGCCACACAGTGTTATAGGATGCACACCAGAGAAGATGTTCTTGCAGACTTCTATTGCAAGCAACCATGAGTTTGGTTTTATGCTATGGAATTACATATCCATAAGTATTTTTTTTCCTCAGTGCCCTGAATGTGAATCAAAAACAGTATAAAGAGAATTTTAATAAAGGATATTTAGGGTCAGGTATGGAGCTTGATCTACAAAGAACAGGATATACGGATGTAGCATCTATTTGTTACACTCTGGATCTGCTTTGTTTCTGTTTGTCTGGGGTTTTCTTGCTTTCCTACGATTTGTTTATGCACTCAGGCACTGCTACAGCAGCTGAGGGAGAAACTAAGAGGAATGCCTTCACAAGTTTCTATAAATCAGCCTAGAGATTGAATTATTTAATGTCTTTTGTGGCATGTTCTATATGTCTAAATATCTGCTTCAGGGGGTTGAGGTTTCTTTTATTAACACGTCTTGCCTCAGGGAAGGAGAACTTTTGTATTTCATAATCATAAAGGGTATGCTCAATATAAATTTACACAGCCTTGTACGAAACAAGCACATTCTATAATAAAAATTTCACAGATGTAACATGTGGGCAAACAGAAGATTTGTTCTTTTCTGTTAAACCACCAAAATAACTGTCAGGAATTTCACTAGAAATATTTGAAATATCAGCAAAGAAAAGTAAAAAAATATTGTTTAAAAACTTGCTTTGGAGATATATTTATCTGAGAAGATTAAAGCCCTAACATGAGAAATTCCAAAGTTTACAAAATAATGAGCTAACATGTAACTTTGTAAACAAAACTTATTATCATTTTAATGTTTCAGGAAGAAATTTAAAGCATTTAATCTGATCTGCTTATAGAATAGTTAGCAGAAGCTTATGCTTAGACATATGCACAATGGATTTAAAAATTCATATACAAAGCCTGTATTACCTTTTCAGAGGGTCAAAGCAAGGAAACAAAGAAAAAATATGCTATTGCTCCATTGAGCACGGAACTAGTTGTCTTCAGCAATACCGTACATAGCCTGCTAGTAAATTACAGACTCATCTGAGCTAAAATGGTTGCTTCCCTGTACCTTTTTGAATTTTAGATGTAGTTAGTTATAAAATTTCATTAGACACTTCCCATGCTACGGGAGTATCTTGTATATTCAATGACAAAAGTAATGGTTCAAAATTATGAGAGTTTGAGATTAATTGCACTACCCTATGAAGTGGAAAAAGACATATACCAGAAATTCTTCCCACAAAGCTCTGAAAAAGAAGCAAAAGTTACAGTATTAATTTTCCCTTCCATTACTGTAAGAAACCTGACCACTTGTTTTCTGTCAATACATCACAAAGAGAAATTCCACCCTGAAAATTCATATGAAATATTAATTCATATGAATTTATAGCATTACTGGGGAAATCTAGACCAAAATTTTTTCTATGTCAAGTTTGTGAAAACTTCATTTATCCTGCTTTATATATGCAGTCATTTTATACGGAGTATTTCTTGCTCTGGTAGGCTACTACAGTGCATAGTTAGTATACCACAAAGAATGGAAACATCTATATTTTCTAATAAAGTAAGTGTTTATACCATTTGTAAGAACAGTTCTGAGTTGGGTTAAGTAGTCTATACCCCTGAAAGCCAATAGAGATGAAATGGTGATCTAAGACTGGATCATCATAGCTCAGTCAAATCATCAAACTATGGAATAGTGTAGGTGACATTTTTGACATATGTATAAACGTGTATCCTTTCACAATTTTCTTTTACTAGCTCAACATTTCAGCTGTCATTGCAAGACATTTTACATCTGAAATAATTTATTCTTCTCAAGAATATGCAATTTTTCTGCATATATTTTTAAAATGAGGTTTCAATCACCTTTGTTCCAAAAGGTAGTGCGTGCTAATAAATTAATGCTAATACATTTCTATCTGTTCCGCCAGAGCTTCCACATATTTCAAAATACACATTGAAATAGAAAACTCAAGAGTGTCATCTAATCTTTAAAGCAGAATATAGGCATATTGTTTAATTTATAGTGTGTTGGAAAGCAGACTGGCTTGCTTCTGTTTTGCAGTCCTGTCATGTACATTCCAAACAAGTGATGATCCAAAGCTAAATATTGCATTCCTTATATATAGAGCAGATTTTCAAGTGCATAAACTAACTATACTCTCAGCTTAAAAAGCTGCAGAAGCCTTTTCTGACCTGCTTATATTAAAACAAGAAGTGTGCCATATGGAGATGGAAACTACTTGAGTAACACAGGTTCCATTTACATCGAGGAGGTGAAAGGATGGAGCTCATACAATTGTCTTCCAAAGGAATGAAATAAACACAAGGGTCAGTTGGTTCTGCTGGCAAATCTTGTGGGGGAAATGTAAAAGAAAAAAAACACTACTGTGCTTCTGCTGGAGTAATGCTGCAAGTGGATGGGGACTGTTAGGAAATACAGTGGATGAGTTTCATTCATTTGCATGATGTCTGGATGAACTGTCTCTTGTGTAACTAAATGGTTAAATGTGTTTATCTTGCCACTGAGAATAAAACCTGGCAAAATGGAGAATTTCTTAACTGATGGCAATACCTAAAAAACTTTACTCATTCTTTCAAATATTACTTACACTATAACTTAAAAAAGGGATTTTTCATTAAAAAAAAGACTATTAAGCTTTCATAGTAACTCAGGGTACACTAAAGTATATCAAGAATAAAGCTAGTAATTTTGTTGCTGTGCTTTTTTGTGAGGTCGCTAGTGGCCTTATTTGTAAAATAATTATTCACAATTTTAAATAACACTTGGCAGCATTGTTATGGTATCTTCTGTTCTCAAGAGGGTACACTTCCAGCTGCCCAAAGGTATCAGTAATAAGCACCACTTGCCAGGGATATTATGGCCAAAAAACCCAGTTTAGACACAAAATAGCATCCAAATGTGGATTTAAGAGACAATCCTATTTGTCACCAGCCCTGCAGTAATCTGGGGGGAAATGGATGTTGACTGGCACGTATATTGATTTATAGTGAATTTCACAATTTCATTGCAGCCTTTTAACAATAGTGAAGCTGCTAGAAATTGCAAACCACTACTCCCACCCCCCTCAAGATCCTTTCACAAAAAGGCCCTATTTATGCTGGGAGGTGTATATATAGGAATAAATGTAAGGTGGATAAAAAGTAATTTGCACCAGCCAAGACTGCCCACAGCTGACTGACCCACACTGAGTATTTCTTAAAACTGGATGAGCAGTGCATGTTGTTTCCAGGCATTTTGGTTTTTACCAGAAAAATGCATGAAGAGACATCTTTGTATAATCCTTGTTTCTGGTTCAGAAAAGGAAAAAAACCCTCAAAACCCACAAAAACACAAACAACCCACGCAGATTGCTGCATAGGATGATGCAGAAGAGCATTCTCTTTTGAAGGACACTCTCAAGCAGGTTTTCTGGCCTGTGACTTAAAATAAATCCACAGTATTTATTTCCTAATGAAGTCTTCTCTGAAGCAAAGTATTCCTCTTCCTTGATATCTGAGCTCAGCATTTGAGAAAAACAAATTCTTGGTTCACTTTCCTCCATGAATGAAGCACTGCTTCATAGAATCATAAAACCATTAATGCTGAAAAAGACCTCTACAACCATTGAATCCAACCATTAATGTAATACTGCCAGGTCCATCGGTAAATCCTAAGCACCAACAACATCTACATGTCTTGCTTGATCCATTTACAGAGATTAAATTTATATAACTGTATCAAATATCCACTCTGTTGCTGTCAAGAAAGAGTACATATATATGGGTCTGTATGCTCTGTAGTGAAAACAGCAGCAATCCTACATCCGTAATCTGTGTTATGTGTGTTATGTACTTTCTGGAGGACACAATGGTGGCTTTTAGCGGACACGTCAGCCTCAAATCCTCTCAAGATTCATGGGACAATAGTAGCTTTATTCCATTTCATAACTTCCATCATCCTCTAGGCAGTCAGTATGCTTTATGCCTGACAGAAGCAGATGCACGACATAATCATGCCAAGTAGACCTGCCTCCCAATCCCATCACCTCTCCTGTTTTGTTGTGCATCCTGTTTTCACTGTGGCTGTTTTTCACCGAGGCTAGGGGCAGCATGCGGCAGGCGCACTGCTCAGCCTGTTGCAGCCACCCCAGTGTCACGCTCACTGTCACCAAGTGACACTGCTACTGCTGCTGCTGCTGCTGCTGCTGCTGCTGCTGCTGCTGCTGCTGCTGCTGCTGCTGCTGCTGCTGCTGCTGCTGCTTCCGCCCGAGGCATCTGCGGCTGGGACCTCCTTTCCAACAGCCCACACGGGAGCGGCGCTTGGATTCACACCGACTCACGGCTGTCAAGCTGCGGCATCCTGGCTGAGATTGAAAATAAAACGCGGGCGAGAGTTTGAAGGTTGCCTGTCAAACGGAGCGTGGCACCAACACACTCCTCGCCTGAATGAGGGCTGTGAAACACCGTTTCAAATTCCCTCTCCGCATGAACGCCTCCCGGCCCCCACCGCGCCCCTCGCTCAGCAGGGAGAGTCCGCCCTGCACACAATCACAGCTCTGCTGGCTCGCCACTGGGCCTGCTGCCCTCCGCCCCCTGGCAAGGCCAGCGGGCCGCACACGCGCGGCGGGCCCCGCTCACCCCGCCTGGCCCCGGCACTCCCCGCCCGCCCCGGCCCCGGCCCCGGCCCGGAGACACCGGCCGACCTTGCCCGGGGCTTCCCCCGCCCGCCCCCAGCGCCGGGCAGCGGCCCAGGGCTCGGCGCGTTCCATTCCCCCCGCGTCACGGGGTGGGGGGCGCATCGGGAGCCCTTCGCTCGCTCCAGAGGCGGACACAGACCGCCGGAGTGCCCGTGCCTGGTTAGGCGCAATGACCCGACAAGCTCGAGCCCGGAGCCACGGGGAGATGGCGGCGGGACGCCTCGGGACAGGGAGACGCGGAGGGGGAGGGCGGAGTTGGTAGGTTCCGGAGGGGGCCGGCGAGTGCGGAGCGCGGGCGCCGCGGCTGTCAGTGAGCAGCGGCGCCGCCAGCGGGGAGAGCCGCAGCCGGGGACAGCCACAGCCGGGGACAGGCGCTGCCTCCCGTTGTCGGAGCCGCCGCCGTCGGGACCCGCTGCCGTCGCCCCGGGCCCCGGGCGGCGCGGGGCGCGCTGCGGAGCGCGGCAGGTGCAGGGCGCGCCGTTGGGAGGAGGCGGCCGCGCCACCGCCCCGGCGATGCCGACGGTGCAGAAAACGGTGTCCGAGATCCGCTCCCGCGCAGAGGGTAAGAGCCGCCCGCCTCTCCGCGCCGGCAGGGAGCGGCGGGGCAGCCCGGCCGCCGCCTGGCCGGGAGGGGGCGGTGGAGCCGCTGTGGCTCCTGCCGTGCCGTGCCGTGCGCCCCCGGCGGGGCTGCGGCGGCGCCGACCCCCGCTGGGGCGTGAGCGGTGCCGGCGGTCTCGGGGAGGCCTCGTGTTCATGGCTGTGGTGTCCGGTGAGCCCCGGGCAGCGTTTTGCCCCTCAGCGATGGCTGCGGTGGTTTCGTTTTCCCCGCGGTGTTTGGCTGCTCGGCCGCCAGCCCCGGGAGGCAGCGGGGGCTCGTGGCCTGGGGTCCTCGGCCCGGGAATAAGCCGGAATCCCTCTTTTGTGTGTAGCATCATCATCGGAAATGAGCGTTTCTGATACAAGGCTTGTGCCAGGAAGCTTCGGACACTGCTGGGCTCTCGTGCCTAAGTGGATTTGTTTAACCTCAGGTCAGGTGTCAGCAGCTGCCTTGTGAAAGGAGTCACTGCAGTGGAATTACAGTACTATAAGATTTATTGTATGCCGAAGTAAAATTTGAAATTGGGGATCCCAAAAGAGCAATATATTGGGACAGCCAGATTTTTGGTTGCTGCAGGTAACAACAACAGTGTCCTGGTAATAGCATAAGAAGTATTGAAGCACGTATGAGGGATTTATCCCCTTGTCTGAAAGTTTCCTTGCTTAAACCATATGTCCAGTTGATTTTTAATTTTTTTTTTTTTGCTTTGTTTTGCTTTGCTTGGTATAGAGAGGCAGAAACTTCCTGCCTGTGTCTTTCTTCCTTCTTCCAAACAAAGAATATTTTATTTAATTTTTGTGCAAGAAAAAGCACAAAGAAACATAGATTGGATGTGGGCTGTTAGATTGATGCTCTTTTCCAGTTTCACCATGTTATATGCCTTCCTCCACCAAAAGAGGGTTCACAGGAGTCTGGCTCTGCCTCTGCCTAGGAAATGGTAGTGGCAAAGAAACAGAAGAATGCGTCTTTCTAAGAAGAAAGGGAGAAAGTGAATCCTTTCAGGAACACTTCTGAAATGTGTTTACAACCAGACCATCAGTCTTATATACTCAGAGTGATTAGTAGATGCATATAATGAGACTAGTTAAATGTCCAATTTTTCAGTGCTTAATTTCAGTTCTTTTCCACTTATCCGTGTTCCAGACAGTTGGTTTTCACTGCAAGCTGAGCGTTGCACAAATAAATTGGGAGAATTGATGTTCTATTTAAAATTACCTAGTTACAGAACTCTTAATGGTTATTAACTGAATAAATGTGGTGTTCTCTAAAGGTAACTGGCTATCTAAGATTTACAATTACAGTAAAAGGAAAAAAAATAAGAGTATTTTTCAAGGTTGAATGACTGTGAAGCAGTTAAATATTGTGTTTAAGAAGCTTACCAAAACCACTTTCTTTAGGACTGACAATAAGTATAAAACATCTTTTAAGAAATGTAACTTTTGCAAAATGACGTGGTAGTTTTTTCATGACACCAGTGGAATTGATTCTATATGATCCGTACTGTACTTTATATATAGTGCTACTCAAATTTGAAATCTGTACTGTTTTCATAGTCTTATATTAATGTGACACTTATTAATTAATTTGATCTATACTTAGCCTTTCAGTATAATTCACAATGAAACTAACATCAGTTAGTCTCTTTTTTTTTTCTCTTTGAGATGAGCACTTCCAAGTCCAGTTAGTCCATACATTTAGAATACATAGTTGGCATTTCTAAACAGCTCTTTGTAAATGCCACTGTTTTCTGAAAGAGAGAACTCCAGCACTCTGCCGTGTGGGTCTCAGTATTACTTTTTCAGGGACATAAAGGAACTGTCAAACCCTGGTTCTGGCGATCACCCAAGTCTCTTGGATAAGCACTATGCCAAATGATGATAAGGCTGCTTTCAGAGAACTCCACCAAAGTCTTACCTCCCGTGCAGAGTTGTTACTGGCAGGGTCCCTCTGTGTTCTTGGAACACTAGTAATTCTGTAATCACAAACAGCAGCTTCCAGGTCTTCTGTCATGGTGTGGATCATTCCTTAGCCTAAAACTTGTGGGGGTCTGACAGACAGTATTACTTTCCTTATTCTAGAATTTTTGTATTGTATCTTTGGGTTTAAAATCTCCTTTTCTCTCTCGTCACTGCAGCAATTAATTTCTGCTTCAGAGACCTTTTCCGTGGATCATGAACTGCCTTACCAGGCTGGACTGTCTTGGATACCATCTCAGAAACAACTAAGCTCTCTCACACATGAACAGATAGTGATAGTGTTATTAGAAAAAATCAACTGTTGTGCTCGCATGAAACAAACTGAATCAGAACGGTCAGAATGATGTGCACGTGTAGCATTCCAAGAAGTGGTCAACAGTTGCACAGAAGAATTAACACTACAGTCTGTAACTTCTTGCAAAATAAAAACTGTAGGTGTTTTAGGGTTTGTAAGCCAACATGTTACCTGCATAGAGAAATGAGTTTGAACTAAAGAAAACAACTGATTTTGTGCCATTTTTCCAAACCTTTGCAAGTTCTTCATGGCTGATGAAGGATAGCCAGGCATGCTTATAACCATGTTTTAATAGATTTTTGTGTCAATTATTGTGTTGCAAAGAACAGGTGCTGCTTACCATTCTAAAGTGGTATGTGTATCAATAGAATCTCAAGGCACAGATCTGCCCCTCTTAAACAAATTTAGGAAATTGGTGTCACGTATTCTGCAATTGCAAAACACATGGGGAATCTTTGAGTGTGGCCTACATAAAGCTTTTTTAAATACAGGAACTAACTGTGGTTATTTTAGCTATATGTAGCTTCACTCTTAATATATGCATCTGTTAAATAATATTAAATTGAATAATTTTATTTCTTTTGAGAGGTTCTGGGAGAGTGGAATTATTCTTTGCAGTTCTTACTGGAGTTCTCTGAAGATTGAAGCATTAATCCTTTTCCTCTGTGTGCTGGTGGAGTTCAGTGAACTATATTCACTGAACCCATTGAGAAAGGGTAAAGAATTGAGATGCCATGATGCTACCTACCAAAACTAGTAGGTAATAACTAGCTCTTCTTGGTGGAGGTAAATACCTCTACAAAACCTAGGTGAAGCTGAACTTGGGTAAGATGAGGTGACTTTCACATGGAGAAGGAATGTGTTTTGAAATTCTGTAGTGGTCATCAGATTGTCTTTGGCAGACTATTGGTTTTTGTAGTGCCTAATATATCCTTAGAAATTTCTACTTATGGTCTTCAGGACTATATAACATTTTACCAGATTTAGTGATGTTTATAGTCACTTGTGTCTGGGGTTTATTTCTGCTAAGTGCATTTCTGCCAAGTGTGTTTTTGGGAAGAAACTTGTTTTAGTTCTAGACAGGCTTGGGCATCTCAGTGGTAGCAGCAGGTTGAAGCAGGTCATTTAAATTCCCTTCTGTGCTCTAACTCCTCAGAAGGACAGACTGATGGATCAGGTTCCCAGTGCCTGACCCTTCTGTCACTGAAGGTTTGTCATGGCTTTGCAACAAATAATTCTGAAGACATCTTTTTCATAGTGATTCTGTCTTTGACCTATGCCACATGCTTCAGAAATATGAGCTAGCAAACAGACTGTTCTGGCTTTGGCTGGGATAGACTTAGTTTTCTTCCTAGCAGCTGATATCATGCTGTGTTTTGGATTTAGGATGTAATTTATGTTGATAACACACTGATGTTTCAGTTATTTCTGAGCAGCACTTACACTAAATCAAAGACTTGTCAGCATCTCATATTGTCCTGCTGGGAAGGAGGCTGGGAGTTCACAAAAATTAGGGAGGGGACACAGCCAGGGCAGCTGCCTCCCAGCTGACCAAAGGGATATCCCAGCCCTTTTGGCATTATGCTGAGCAACAAAACCAGGGAGAGTTGGCAGGGGCTGGCAGCCTGCTGCTCAGGGACTGGATGGACACTGGTCAGCAGTTGGTGAGAATTATGCATTGCTGTTTTTGTATATTCTTTTAACATTATTTTCCCTTCTTCTTCTGTCCTGTTAAGCCATTTTCTCTCAGCCTGTGAGTTTTACCTTTTTCCTGATTCTCTGTCTCAGCACTTGGGGTAGGCAAGTGAGTGACTGTGTGGTGTTTAGCTGCCTGCCAGGTTAAACCACAGCACTTAGCTTTATAAGAGATTCTTGGCTACAGCATCAGCTTTCAAAGGTTTTGGAAGCTCTACTTGGAGAATAAGAAAGAAATTTTTAATGATTAGGAGGAGTATATTAAAATCCTTTTGACAGTTTGGTTGAGGGTTTTCTTTCCTTCCCTTTATTTCCATATTGCAGTATATGTGGATGTAATATTGTCTCATTCTTGTAATGAAAATGAGACTATTCTAAGGAATGAAAGCCGAAAGTTTTAAACTACCCTACCTAAAGGAAAAAATTAGGGATATGGAATTTACTGTTGTTGTTTTACTAATGTAGAAACTTTTTAATCAAGGCTGGTTTAGGAAATGTCCCTATAAATACTGTGTGTTTGAAGAGAGATGCTTCTTTCAAATTTATTGTTTGAATCAAAATACGGTCTTCAGTGATTGCTCTCGTTGAAAGAAGCTGTAATTGGTTTGGGGGCTGTGTTTGTTTGTGTCACTGGTTACTTGTTTATTTGCATTTGTTGTTATTGAAGATGTTCTTTTTTTGCTGGGTTAGGCTGCCAAATGAGCCTGTGTGGTTCCTTGAGGGGTTTTTTTTGGCACCTGTTAAGGTGGGCCAGTCTGTTAGGCTGGCTGCCCTTCTTCTGAGGAGGCCTCTTGAGATAAATACTGATGTTTGAATGTGTGTGCCTTTCATCAGGCAAGGAAAGAAATAGAGAATTTGCAGAGGATGAATGTACTAGTGGGGATTTCCTGTGTCATAGTAGAGTTTGTGTATTATGAATGGCAAATGGGATAAAATTAAGAGTTTCTGCTGAGCCTTTTCTCAATGTGTTGAGACTTGACCTTGCAATGTAGTGTCTGAAATGTATTTTGAATAGGTAAGAGGCAATATACTGGGCCAGTGGACTGGAGAATGGTTTGGATTTTGCCTAACATGTTTGCAAGCATATATAGAATGTGCTAGAAACGAGCATTACATTTTCATGTGCAGCCCTAATTATTCTTGAAATGCTATACATTCTGATGTATTCAGTTGCATTATAACATAGGGGTTTTCAGTGTCTTTTTCTTATTCTCATACAGAATGAACAGTGTATATTTAACAAGCAGCTATACGTGCACATTATTGTTACCATGTTAAAACTTTATGGTGATTGCTTTATGCTATACCTGTTGGTATTTTACAAGCTCCAGCCTGAAGACTGCTTAGGCCTGTTTTTAGCAATGTAGTGGCTGACTGTTGACTAAACATTAGTGAAAAGCCTTGGAAGAGAAGGATATATTGGTATAACTTTCATTTTACAAATGAAAGTTGGGATGCAGGCTGGCACAAGATTCCTCACAGTCCATAGGAGAATATGCAGAAAGCTCAACTTTCACTGGCTAGTGGAGGCAGGTGCTGGGAATGTCAGTGAGTCTAATAATACTATTTCAAGTTAAGCACACACAAAATGAAGAATACTGGTACCAGAATACTGATGCCACTTCTCTGGGAATAATCTGGCTGGTGTCACAAAGAAAATCTAGAGCAAATGAAGGAATGGTATCTCATTGACCGATGAGACCAACCAACTAAGATTAGCCAGCTTAATGGCCCTGGCTTCCAATGATCATGCCCTTCCAGCTCAAGGCTGGTCCATCGCAATGAGCAAGAAATCAAGCCAAGGTGGCAGAAGGACTGGATGAAACAAGGCATTTGACACTGTCCCACACAATATCCTTGTCTCTGGCGATACATGGATTTTATGGATGGACCACACAGTGGAGAAGGAAGTGGCTGAATGGTTGCATTCCAAGAATTGCAGTCAGTGGTTCAGTGTAAAGCAGTGGCAAGTGGCCATCCTCAGGGGTCGGTATGGGAACTGACACTTTTTTTAACATCTTTGTCAGTGATTTGGACAGTGGGATTGTGTGACCCCTCAGCAAGTTGGCTAACAGTGCCAAGCTGTGTGATGCAGTTGACATACTGGTGGGAAGGGATGTCATCCAGAGGCACCATGACAGTCTTTAGAAGTGGGCCTGAGTGAACCTCAAGTTCAAAAAGGCCAGGTGCAAGGTCCTGCACCTGGGGACAGGTTGGGTGGAGAATGGACTGACAGCAGCCCTGAGGAGAAGGACTTGGGGGTATTGGTGGCTGAGAAGCTCCACTGGATTCAGCAGTGTGCATCTGGAGCCCTGAAGGCCAACCACAGCCTGGGCTGTGTCAAAAGAGGCATGACCAGCAGGTTAAGGGAGGTGCTTCTGCCCGTCTTCTCCGCTTTTATGAGACCCCATCTGCAGTACTGAATCTAACTCTGGAGCCTCCAGCATGATAAAGACATGGACCTGCTGGAACAAACCCAGAGGGCCACTAAGTTAATCACAGGGCTGGAACACATCTATGAAGACAGGCTGAGTGAGTTGAGGGTGTTCAGCCTGAAGAAGAGAAGGCTTTGAGGAGGCCTTCAAGTACCCCTTCCAATATCTAAGGGAGGCCTGCAAGAAGGTTATAGAGGAACTTTTCACAAGGGCATGTAGTGATAGGACTAGGGGGAATGGTGACCTTAAGCTGAAGGAGGGTAGGATTAGATTTATTATTAGGAAGAAAATATTTATAATAAGGGCGTATGACATTGAGCAAGTTCCCTGGAGAGGTTGCAGACTCCCTGTCCCTGGAAGTGTTCAAGACCAGGCTGGATGGTGTTCTGAGCAACCTGATTGACTGGAAGGTTCCCTGCCCATGACAGGAGGTTTGGAACTACATCATCTCTAAGGTTCCTTCCAACCCAAACCATTCTATGACTATGAATTAGCAAGGAGTCTCTGACACAGCTCACATGTAAAACGGGGGAACCTGCAAGAGGTCAAAGCAGCAACAGGTGGCTGTAGAGGAGAAGAGAGAGATGGGTTTAGCTGGCAAAGTGACAGTCTGCCTGGGGTTTAACCTGGTGAGTGGCTTGTAGATGCCATTCTTGTTCTCCTTCAGATGTAGCAGCAGGTAAAAGATGACTGTGGGAAAGGTGGTGCCTCTAAGCCACATGCTGCAGGGAACCTGGGAGCAAAAGACAGTAAACAGTGTCTTCTCCCTTTTAGTCTCTACTGATAAGATCAGCCTTCAGGAACCACAGGTTCCTGACACCAGCTGGAAAGTCCAAAACAAAAGAGACTTAGCTTGGTGGAGAAGGATCAGTTTAGGGTACTATTGAACAAACTGGCAATACGAGAGTCCATAGGATCTTATCAGATGCAATCAGGAGTGCAGAGGGAGCTGGCAGGACTCACTGTTACTCTCTCTCAGTAATCTTTGCAAGGTAAGGATGGTCTGTGGGGAGTGTAGATTTTTACTGAGCGTCTTGACTATATTTCAGGGGTCATTAATTGTGAGAAATGCAAATACATTGAGTTAGCATTCACAACAAATGTCTTTTTTGTCTCGTGAAGTGCCTTGAATGTTGTGTAAGTAAATCTATTTATATGGAAAATCATGCTGTGTTTTTACAGGCTATGAGAAGACAGAGGATGTTTCAGAGAAAACTTCCCTAGCTGATCAAGAGGAAGTGAGAACTATATTCATCAATCAGCCCCAGCTGACCAAATTCTGCAATAATCATGTCAGGTATTAACAAAAACACTAAAACATTGCATGCAGAATAGCAAAATTAAGAAGATATTGTTTATTCTACTTCTGTCATTTCCGATGACAGTCTTAGACACTGGAGGGAGGAATGAAGTGAAATGAGGGGATAAGTGGGCTGTTTCAGTTACAAACCTGACCTTCTGAATTCTTAAGAATGGAGTGGGGAGGGTACATCTGCTTTACAGCTGTACCGTCAGTGTGTCCCTAGAGGATGGATTTGTTCTTCAGGTTTCAGTTCAGTTCATCTTTGAACCTGTTCCTGGTAGATGAATGCTGATGCAGATGTACTTCACTTGAGCACAGCATTGTTTGTGCTTTGGAAACACTTGGATTTTCAGTCACCCAGTTACAAAGATGCTGTGGTTGCCTATGAGACTAGTTTTCAGTTTCAGGTTCAGGCTTTAGGGACTTTGCCAATGATATATACCGGGTTTTTTTGTTTGCTTTTGATGAATTTTAAGTCATACAGTAAATACTTGTAAGTAATGTGGTTTTAGATCTGATAACATCCTCACTTCTGTTGTTAAAATTCAAAGGAAATGAACAGCAAAGATACTTCTGTCCCAAGCAGGTGTGTTTTCTGAAGGTACTTCTGATAAAGTGCAGAAATTTTGTAGACATTGAGAATAATGTGGTGGGATTTTCCGTGATCTTGAGAACCTTTATATGCTATTTCTTGGTGTATACAACTTGTCCTTTTTTTTTTTTTGTTTGGTAGAGGTCTTTTGCAGGATACGTTCATTCCCCTTATATTGTCTGTTTTATGCAAGGTCAATGTAAATATGACTGACTTAAAAAGAAGTTAAAATGTTCCTACAAATCTTTTGCTTAGAAGTTTGGCATGATTGTTTTTCTGCATATATTGTTTTAGAACCTTAGGTGGTGGTGGTCTGTTCTTAAACAGATCTGCAAGGCTGACAGAGAGCTGGTAATTTAAACATTTTGTGATGATGGCTTAGCATAGATTGTTTTGCTAGGATAAATTTTATCCTCTTCTTCCAGCCTAGGAAAAGCACACTTAGTATCCAGTATTCATCAGTTTAGAATCAAAAAGCAAACTGTTCCGTTTGAAAGCTTGTATAACTGAGAGGAAAACAATACATTTGAAGAATTTTTTGTACTGTAATGATAGCATGTGTTTTTGTCTCTTCCTCTCAGCACTGCAAAGTACAACATAATCACATTCCTGCCAAGGTTCCTTTATTCCCAGTTCAGAAGAGCTGCTAATGCATTTTTTCTTTTTATTGCATTGCTTCAGGTAAGATCAACAATAAGATTCTAGTGTTTTAAACTTGTTAAGAGACCGTTTATATTATAGATAGAGATACTGAGATACTCGAGGTTGCTGTACTGTTCTTTCCAAGATAGCTGGCCTATCAGAACATCTGTATCATGTAGATATACCTTTAATAAAATGCTTGTGTTTGTGGTTTTCTTGCTCCTTGGAGAGAACAAAATGCACACAAAGATTTTTCTATAAAACAGGTCAAGTACAGCTGAAATTCTATTGGGTCAAAAAGACTTGTGAAAAGAAAATTCCATTTAAAAATATCTGGCATATACAGAAAACTGTTGCCTACCTGTAGCTGACATTTCTTCTAGAGGGTACTGTCTAAAAACCTGAACTCTATGAACTTTTGAGGGACAGGAATTGCAGCTGAGGGGAAGTCATTATTTATTCTTAGAGATAAAGATTGAAATCGAGGCTGGACAAGCAAAACCAGTTATGGAGTCCAATACTACAGCAACTATTTCCTGTAAACCTGTTCATCAATGTTCTGGTTATGAAGGAAGCACACAATCTATATCACCACTGCAGCTTCATTAGATCTGTTTGTAAAGTGAAATCTCTGACCCGGCTTACTGAGACTTTTTTGAAGACGTACATAACATTTTGCACATCTATATTTTAGTTTTGTGATAGTTCAAGTTGAAAACATTGTGGAGTTTTTGTATATTATTCTTTCAATGCATTAGCTGATGATAAATGAAAAATTGAACTGTGTTCAGGTGCAGTCATAATTACCATTGACTAGTTCTACATTTCAAATATTTGATAAAAACACATTTTCTGCATGATTTCAAATACATTGTTTACCGTGTGTTAATTTGTCTGTTGAGCAGGTCATTGTATTGGGGATTGACATACCAAACAAAAATTACTGAAAAATGGCACATAAACTGCAATATGTACTTTTCCCTTTCTCACTTCAAATGTTTCTGCAAGTCAAAGTTTATTTCTCTGTCCTTACTCTGATGTCTTTGCTAATTCTTTTAGTGCTTGGGGCAGTTTTTTATGCTGCACCTGCATAAGTAGCTTACAACTGTTTCCTAGGGGGGGAAAAGTTCAGGGTTTCGTTAGGTTTTCTGCCTGCAAGCCTGTGGCTTCTAAATAAACATCCTGCTAACCCCATTTGGCATCTCAGGCTAATCCAGTGGTCCAGCAGTGTTCCTTGTGGTGTCACTATGCTCCTCAAGGTAGTGACACAGAATAAGAGGTTTCAGAAGTGTTAGCAAGTGGAATGTTAGGACTTTAAAGCCCACTAGTGTGTCAGGCTATCAGTGGGACTGCATTGCCAGGAGAAGGAAATAGAGGAGAATGGAATTGGAGTACAGGCTGGTGACCCTTTTGCTTTCAGATTTTGCTTGCAAAATAACATGCAGCTGGAATGGGAATTCGGGCATATATGTAGGAAGGAATGAAAAGGTAGAAATAGCTGGAGAAGGGATAGATTCCTCTGTAGCCAGCATATAGTCACTTGCTGAACAGTAGCTTTTAGCCTCATTTCCATTTAATTCCTTCAAAAATGTCTACAGTAACCTGGAAGATAGATCTGTATTGGTCTTACAGTAAGCATATTAAACCATCCTGTTTTCTTTCAGAAGTACAATATGGTGGTGGCAAAAAGAAATGTATATAATTCATAAATAACACTGGCTGTTTTTTCAACACATTTTATGATAAATTGAGGAGCTCTTTTAACCACTTTGGGGCACCACTGTTCGTGTACTTTTTTCTTGCAGAGTTCTCATTGTCATCACAATGCATTACCCATAATAATTCTGTTAAGGCAGCAATCCTTTCAACTATCAGTCTTGCCATTAAGAACTCTAGTCAATATAAAGATAATTATGGGTAACTATCCATGTATATCACACAAGCAGCTGCATTTTCTCACAATTTACTTTACATACAATTTGCTTTCATCATCTGTGCCAATAACTGGTTGGCAAAACTGGGTTTTTTACAGCAGTCTGGCAGCTATTTAAAATTTATCAGTTAATGTCTAGTATATAGCTAATAGTATGATTAAAAATATCTCTTAAGAGATTAAGACTGTAAAGAAGCAAAAAATATCTTAGGCTAGTGTCTACTCTAACAAAAATCTAAATTGGAAAGTTTAGGTATATTTTATAAATAGGTATCTTAATTCAATTTGAAACACAGAAAAGGAAGGTGAATATTCTGCAAACACTAAAACCTTTGAACCATTGAACATTATACTGCTTAAAATGCAAATGTTTTTTATTGTATCAGATGCTTTTGAATTGAAGACTATAAAGCTGTCTTGGAAATAATTAACACATGTGTAAAAAGTGAATGCACTTGTCTTTATTTGCACAGAAAGTACTGTTTATTGTACTAAAAATGTTTTCAACCAGCAATGCAAAATATTTCTTTCTCCTTTTTTTTAATAGCAAATACCAGATGTATCACCAACAGGCCGCTACACAACATTGGTTCCTCTCTTATTTATTTTAGCTGTAGCTGCAGTGAAGGAGATAATAGAGGATATTGTAAGTATCTAATAACACTATTTTGTAAATAGCTATCATATTTTTCATTTATAATATTACAAAAACATTTCCCAGTTGTCAAATCCAGGTCCAAGCATTTGAGGCACCACTTTATTTCTAATGTCACATTCGTAAAATCCTTAGTTTCCATGTTGTGACTTTTCATAGTTTTGTAGACTGCACAGAGAATAGGTCTTCAGTTTTTCCTGTTCCTCCAGTCCAGTGCAATTTGCTGTTAACATTTCATATCTTAGTGCTAAGTGTGATCTGCTGACTCCTGATGGCCAGGAACAAACATAGAGTTGGTCCTTGTTAGGCAGTGCCTCCACCTATGCCAGGTTTTCCTAGCCTCTTTTCAGTGACCGTCTGTGGTAGTGGTTGTTTTGCTTTTCTTCTTGCATTGAAAAAAAACTTTAAAAGAGCTGGGGCATTGTGAACATAGACGTGTCCATTCAGATTTATTTTATTTTGAGGGTAGAGGAAGGAATTTCAGTCTCTGTTTCACTTCATACAAAAGATGTTGGGGTTTTCTGAGCACCTTACTGCCTTCTCTTCACTAAAAGCATGTGATAGAAACCTGTCTCTCTGACTTGCTTAAAGTAAGTCTTTTAATTGATTTTTTTTTTTTGTATCTGAGTGATTAAATTAATCTTAAGTATTTACCAGATCACTCTAGATGCTACGAATTTCTTTATCTGCTTTTGTTTTAGTTCTGCAGGTGTGTTATGAGAAGGACAAGAAATTAGATGTTATGATACAGTAGTGTCTTGTCCACTAGAGTAGTGTTCCTGTTTGTGGGCACTTCTCTTGGGTTTTGGAAAGGTTTGCAGGTGATGTATGTAGTCTTTCCTTGCACACAACTAGTAAGCTGTCTGAGAACATCAGATTTATTGTGTTTGAGCAGAATTACAATGTATATGCAGAAACATGGCCAAGAGGAAGAGTGTTGAGCTGTAAAGGAGGCTTGGAATAGAAGATGATTAGTCACATGCTGCCTTTATTGATACACTCAAATGGGTTTTCTCCTCAGTTGGCTCTGTGAATGGATGGTAGGCAAAATATAGGCTCCCTAGGTTGTATGAAGCTTGTGAGTCACAGAGTTAAGTGGTCCTGCAAGCCACAATGAGGTTTTCATTAGATGTTTTTCTTCAATTTGGCATTTTTAGTTTTTGCTGCCTTGCAATCAGTTTTTCCTTAAATGCCTTTGTTGCTTTCTCTTTGGATAAAAAAAAAAAAAAAAAGCCATAAAATAAATTCATGTTCTTTTAGATATTTTTAACCATTCTGCTGTTAGTGCTTACAGACTTACACCATCTGTCTGTGTCTAGGCAAATATGAAACTGAGGCTGCTGCTACTGTACAAAGTGTCCCTTTTAAAATTATCCAGTCGCTTTTGTTTTGTTATTTGCTCTTTGTAGCTTGAAGTGTACAGTTTGTGGCAGGGGAGAAAGGCAGGGATCAGGTATAGTGAGTTTTGCATATACCACCTAAATAAAGTTCCCATTACCAAATGCTACAAAGATACCTAAAACCAATACTGCTGTACTGATTTTTTGCTGAGAAAGCTGGCCACTTTCTGCATGGTAAAATATTCAAAGTGTATTCCCTTAAACATTAATTTTCATTTTTTTACACAGTGAAATATTTAGGATCTCCACAAATGGTAATCTTCATCTAATACTAAAGCTTTTGGATGGGAACCTTGTATATTGATAAAAATAAACACACTTGTCACAATAACACTTTTAGCTCAAGACCCAAATGTTTCTTTTTCTGGAATGAAATACCGAGAAGAGCAAGATGTTAGCTGAGGATATTATTCATGAACAGCATGTGTTTTCCATATGCTTCAAAGGTGCTAGCAAGATTTGTGACATGAACTGTTAGATTGTCAGCTGTTTCCACTGATTTTCATCTGTCATACCTCAGAAAGCATAGGGCATCAACCTTTTCAAAACAGAGAAGATTCACTCTGTGAGCAAATAGACATCTGCTTTGATCAAGTTATGCTTTCCCTTTGATCAAAGTTTATTTATCTGTTCAGTCAGCCATTTTTGAAAGGAGAATCTGCTGGTAATCTGTGAAAATCTAGTAAAAAATAATATTTCAATTTTGCAAAGTTGTAAGGTGGCTTTTTAAGGGCTGCTAGCTCAGAGTCAAATCAACATTTTATTGGCAATAAATCACTCAAGTATCTTGACCTATTTTTCTTTCATTTTACAACTTCTGATTTTGTTTGCATCATTCATGCATTGTTTGCATGAATTCTGAACATCTGTTTCAAAAGTGTACCTAAACCAGTTAATTCTGTTTAGATTCATTTTCTAAAACATGTTCCTGCTCAGGAAGAACTGGGTTCATGAGTCCTAAATAGTATGTTTAAACTAGTACTCTCCTAAGCTTTTTGTGTCTGAGTTTGGTCATACCTTGAAAATGCTGGTAGTTAATAGCTGTGTCAAAAGATTACTGTCAAAGATGTCTCACAGCTGTATTAAAACTGAGGGGCATCATCCCCTGTTTGGGGAGGGTGTGCTGTTGATTTTTTGTTTGTCTGTTTGTTACTGTTGTTGAAGTCTGGAGGCAGCTTGGTAGAAGTGGAGTCATTATGTTTACACAGTCATTGCCTGACTTCAGGTGTCTGTATGAGACACTTAGATGAAGAATTGTTCCATGATCTTTGTTATGGAGGAGTCATCTCCCAGGGAAGGGCAAAGTTATGGTGTTGAAATGCACCAGTTCCTTGTGTAAGGAGCTTGTCCATATAGAGATTGCCCACATGAAAGGATATTTTAATGCAATACAATTAGCTTGGAACTGGATGTGACTTCCCTGGTATTCATAACTACCCAGGTAATTAATAGTCCTGTTTAAATATTTACATGGTTTATTGAACAGATGAGTGGGAGGGGCTAATAGATAGGTTTTTTATTAGAAGTATGAAAGCTTTATTTTATCATCAGAATTTGAATTTTATCTTTAACTATTCTGCATTTTTGGTTTAGAAAAGGCATAAAGCTGATAATGCGGTGAACAAGAAACAAACTCAAGGTAGGAAATTTATTTAACCTTTTTTGGCAGGGGGGTTGGATTTTTGCACGTGGTAGTAATACAATTTGAACTGCTGACGTAATTGAGTA
This sequence comes from Cichladusa arquata, assembly GCA_026413545.1. Classification (NCBI taxonomy): domain Eukaryota; kingdom Metazoa; phylum Chordata; class Aves; order Passeriformes; family Muscicapidae; genus Cichladusa; species Cichladusa arquata. The sequence goes on from JAOTQP010001652.1 coordinate 44,894,989, forward strand.
GAAAATTGCATGTGCAGATTACTTCTAAATTCATAAAGTAAACAGTTGAAGTAATAATTTGCAGTGACATTAGCCCCACAAAATAGAATATGTTCTAGATTAAGGTTGTGAGGTTCTTAAGAAACTTGATCATTTACTCATTTAGCACAGGTGATGCTGTTGCTGTTAGAAGATCATAATCACCTGTATATTTAATGGGCCTACATTATAATTAAAATTTCTGAGTACAGATAAATTTTTTTTTCAGCCAGCAATAAAAAGGAAGCATAACAAAAAATAAAACTGTCTTTCTGTGCTGCTTCAAAACTGTGGATAAAGACTAATGGAGTTCTTTTGGATTTGATTTGTTGGGGTTTTTTTATTAAATCAATTTTTTATTAAATCAATGTAATGGTTTGATCAAATGTCGTGGGTTCCTTAGGACAGTGTTACAACCAGTCATCACACTGAACCTGTAGTTTTACCAGAGGGGGAAATGGTTATCAAAATAGATTTTATGTAATGGTCAGCTGGTTGGTGAGGCAGTCATTAAAGTATCTTGCTTACTGTCAGAAAGGGGGAGTGCCCCATCTACCATTGCCCTGAGCATATCAGCACTAATAAATTTGGGGGAAGGAAGGGGAACACTTACTAAGCAGGAAGAATTACTAAGCCGCTTAAGTAATGATTGCAGATATCATTGAGATACCCAAGAAGAGGAGTCAGTCTGGACAAGACCTCCAGGAAGGCTTAAATGTAAAGGCCATATGTAGTTCCAGATTTTGATCCCCTTTTTTGAAGTCAGCACACTCTTGCCTAAGATCTTGGTCCTGATTGGGAACTTGAGCTTCCTGATGGTTTAAAAGGTGGAAAACCCAGTGAAAGCGAGCAATCTCTTTAAGTTATCTGAGTATTGATACATATGTTTCATACATATGTTTCTTTTTGCATATTCATCTTCAGGGTGCATATTTATCTTCAGTAACTGCAGCTAAAAATAGTTACCTTTATTATTCTCTGAAAATACAATCTTGGCAGTTAACTGGGAACAAGGCATGTTTTTTCTATCATAATAGTAACACTTAAAACTGGAATAGTGGAATGTGGTTTCAGTATTAATTGTGACTACCAGGGAAAAACTATACTAATACTACTTTAAATAGCATGAGGTATTTTCAGTATATTTGTGGAGGAGGTGACTATAGTCATCCCAAAATTCTCTGATATGACAATAACAGCAGAATAGATAATCTCCAGTGAGCCTCCTGACACTTCTAATGAATATTGAATATGTTCCTCTTGCCTCCTCAATAATTTCAAAACTTTTTAACTTTGGAACTTTTTATTCCAATTACTCATTTATTTTGGAAAACACATTATCATAAAAATCTATATCAGATTTATTTGATTCTCAAGGCCTGTAAAATGTTCTAATTGACTTTGTAATAAGATTCAGTGGTACAAAAACTGTTATAGAGAATATGTGCTATATATTTGAAATGCTTGATCTGAATTCATAGAAACAAGGCATGCTCTAAAATATTATGTGAGGTGTGTCTGTATGGCTTTTCATAAGGAATCTAGCATGTACCTGTATACTGCAGTTAGATTGTACGACTGGAAAATTATTTATTTTTTTCCTTTTTTTTAGTGCTACGAAATGGTGCATGGGAGATTGTCCACTGGGAAAAGGTGTGTGTCTTTATTGGTAATTCTTAGAGCATAATGCATATTTAATATTTTTTTTTTCTCCATGTAATTTTCTCCATGTAATTGTTAAGGATAAAAAATAACTGTTATTATGGGAAATGTATAATCTCTTGTATTCTATTTTTTTCTTTGTTGATATTTGTCTCTCAAAATGTGCTTTGAAATGAAGTCAATTTGATGGCATGAGACCAAACTGGTTAAGTTCAGTGGGAATAAGCTGAATAATATGATGGCTGTGGTAAAATTACTCACATCCTTTGTCTAATGGTGGTTTGCCAAGAAACTTCTTTATGGAAACTAGTTACTTTGTGTATTTGTTGAATTTCATCAGCTTAAATGATGAGAACTTCAAAGACTTTTATGCAGTGGCTAGGAGTGGACTCTTAAAGGTATCTTTCAAGAACTAAATGTTATGCTACCATCTAGTCACATAGTTTGGATGGTTTCCATACCTGAAAACTTGAAGAAAATTTGACCCACCGTAATTTGGAGGCAAGATTCAGATGAAATTGGCTTACACCTTTGAAGATGGCTATAGTGTGATGCAAGAAGACTGTGATCTTAGGTGCAACTAATTTCTTCTTTAACTCAACTTCATTCTTTCAGTAAAGTATTTTACAAAACCAGCAAAATTAAAGAACTGCACAGAGAAGGCTATTAAAGATTAGGCTTATTTGGCTAATTAGGCTTATTAAAGATTAGATTTCCAAAGAATTCCAATAACTTTTGACAGAACTCCAGTTGTACAATCTAATTTCTCTAAGTGTGTGTTTTCTAACAGTCTTGATAGCAAATTCAGCAGGTAAATAGTTACTGTGCTTAAAACAAGGGGATAATACATTTTGTTTGAGACCATTAACCAATTCCCAGTTTTCTTTCAGGTAGATGTTGGAGATATAGTTATAATAAAAGGCAAAGAGTATATACCTGCTGACACTGTACTGCTCTCATCAAGGTAGAGATGCCCACTGATGCTTATAGTGTAGAGGCTGGTTTCTCTACCCTGCATTTATTTATTTATTTGTGATTGCTCCAAGGAAATAAAGAATAAACAAAAGTGCTGCTGTTCTGAAGTGTGGTCTTGTGTTCATTTGGTCATTTATCATTTAAGGAAATTCTTTTTTAAAACTGTGAAAATTGCAGTTTTGAAATTACACCGGCATTCAATTTACCCCTAAGAAAAATATAGTGTTAATTTTGTTGTTGGATATAATACAAAAAAGACTGGTTCTCTGTCTAAAAATTGGACCTCAACTGCCATATTTAACCATCTTGGCTTTTTGATATGTACCCAACAAATTTCATCCCATAAGTAAATCAAAATGGATATATTACAGGGAACAGAAATGCTTTTTAAATTATATAGTCTCCAGTTTGATAATTGAATCAGGGAAAAAAGCGAACATGAGATGTGAATCATCAAATTAGCACTGTCTGAACACTCACTTTATTATCTAATATATATATAATGAATAATTTCATCAGTTGGAAGCAAGACTCAATTTTTAGCATGTCATGCTGTGACCCTTTTTACATGGACAATCAGAAGTTGTTTATCATCATTTCCTTGGACAGTTTTATTTAAGAAATCCACATTTTATGTGGGAGATGCACATTTTTCAACATCTATTTGATCAGGTCAACAGACAACATATTCTACGAATCCTTTTTAATGAATATTATCTAAATGTGAATGCATTGTAATTTATTTCTTTTTGGCACAAGCAGAAGTGTTATTTGTATGAATATGATTCAGGTATAAACCCTCTATGACCCCACTGAAGTTAATTAATCTACTCATGCCTGCAGTTAATAAAGTTTGGATTCTATGCATTTCTGTTGACAGACTGTGGTATAGAGTAGTACATTGTTTCTCTGTCTTCCATTATATCTCAAAATTAAGTGTAGCTGTTTCTAAAACACTCCTAATAAATTATTATCAAGTGTAAAGTAGTTCCCAGAAAATACTGTCAATTTCTCCCACAGTCTGTCTCCAGTGCTAATATTAGTCATAACTTAGCTTGTGTTGAGTGTCCTCTGTAAACCTTTTACTTCTGTACTTCAAGAAGCATTTATAAATTCTCTCCAAGATCTTTGCTTCTCCACCAAGATCTTTGCAGGCAATACACCATGCAGCAAGGACACCTTTTCTGTTTGGCCTGATAGTAGCTTCTGTCATGCTAACCATAGTGTCTTGCAGGTGGAAGAGGTTACATCCTCTCAGAGCAGCTTCTACATAATCTCCCTGAGTAATCCCCTAAATTTGAGTCTATTCCTAGGTGTCTCCACAGTTTTGCCCTTTCAAATTTGGAGGACACTTGCGTCACAGTTGTGGTTTACACACAGGAAAACACCAACTGCCTGAAAAGTCTACTTTGCAATCCTTGTACCCCTGAAGAAATCTTATATCACAAGGTGATAGTGAAAATAATAATTAGATGCTGCTGGACTTGGTCAGGACTGTTTCCACTTTGTTTAACCCCTCTTTAGTGCTTTTATTAGAACACACTATATGTGTCCAACTATCACCATTACGCATGCTGGATTTTCCTGTCAGCTTTTTTTCTAGGATCCAGTTTGCAGTGGGGACTCTTTGAATCACAATTGCTTTTCTAAGCCCAGTTCAGGCATTTCTTCCAGCTAAAACTTCTTCCCTACTTATATTACTGAGATCCTGTTTCAGCCTTGTGTCCAGGAGAGAACCCTGTACTACTACATGACCTCTAATTCTACCTGCATACTGGCATGTGCTCTCTCCTCCATCCCTCATCTCAATGTTTCTTCAGGAAGACTTTCATCTATTTTGCTTTCAGGTCTTTATTGAATCCCAGTTACATTTTGGGTTACAAAAGCAATGCGAGTCTGTGGGCCTGGTTTTATTTCAAACTAATAATACTGGATTCTTTTTACCAGCAGTAGCAGTTTCTGGAGAACAATAGGATCTTAATTATTTTAGAAAACTATAATCTCTTACAGTGAAGAACACAAACCTCTGAGATTTAATTCTGTATGATTCTTGCTAGTTCGGTGAACACTGAAATTTATAAAACTGGAAAAAAATACAAAATAATTTTCAGCACGTCTGCATAAAAAAGGTGCTTGTTACCTGTCTCTTCAGAAAAGCTGGTGTAAAATCTGTTGTTGTGGCTTTTATTTTTTTAATTGATGTATGGAGTGGCTAGAAACTTGGTTAGTTGAGAAGTAAGCATAACACTGTTTAATGTTTACATACGTCAGTGTGTTCTGCAGCCTAAAGTTTGTGCCTTACAGTAAAATAAACGACTTGAGTAAAAATGGAAGTGTTCTAGCTCTTTTCTTTCTGACCTGATTAAAATAGATTTTGAAAAAATTGTCATCAGACATTTTAATTAATATGTATTGTTTGAATAATAATTTCAAACTCTGTCTTTTTGTCTTTGTTCATTTGTTTTGTTTTCTTTGTTGTTTTTTTTTTTTTCCCTGTCACTTATTTTTCTGTTCTAATCATTTCAAACTGGGATGTGTAGGTGGCAGTAGGGGAAGTAGTGAAAGTGACCAATGGGGAACATCTCCCAGCTGATCTCATCAGTCTGTCATCAAGGTTAGAATAAAGTAGTTGCACAGGATACGTGTATGTGGGTCCTCATATACCAAATATGAATAAAACTGACATTTTGATAATCTCTGTTTCCCTATTCACCTTTCTCCAACAAAACTTACGTATTTATAAAATTAGAAAGGGTTTTTTTATCAAGTGCAGATTATTGAAGTGAAAATATGCAATAACACTTTAAGAATTTAAAATTGTTGCACTCCTCTTGGTTTTTACACTACCCCCATGAAATTTTATCATACAAGTTGTCATTGAATAAACACAGTTAAACACCAGGTTAAATATATGTTTAAGAGGAATATACATGTTTCTACCAACTCACTATTTTCAGCAAAGAATACAGTTTAACATTGGTAGGACTGGTAGAGGACCCTCTGCACAAGCTTGGATGTTGCACAATCTCTGCTGCATGTGGTGGCAAAAGCAGCGTTGTTCTTGTGTATTGTGACAAAGTGCATGTTTCTTAGACATGTCAGCTTTATGCTATTGTCTGCACTCTTACCACACTTTGTTTTTTCCCTAACCAATCAATGGGCCTGCCTTGATCTAACTGTAAATTACTTTGGGGGTCACTGTAATCTGCTACAGTTAACTGCAATTAAGCATGAGTCTCACTTGAAATGTCTTTGCTGCCTTAGTTTGTTTTAAAAGTGCTTTACAAAAATATCATTTGGTTTTTATAGTTAACTAATGAAAATGTTACAATTGTGTGTCTTACACAGGTGTTTCCATCCAAGCAGGCTAAATAAAACTTACTTATATTTTTAGAGAAGTTTGCCAAGAATAAAACAGTAGCCTGAACGTACCTTATTATAATTTTTCACATTTTAATGCTTGTACTCTACAAAATTGTTTTCAACAGCCTACTTAACATTATCCTGCAAATAATCAGAAATTAAGTCACTTATTTGTAGCCACTGTTGCATTAATAAAGGAAATTTTTAAAATAATTGATGCTTGAATTTCGTGCTAGAAGGAAGGAAAATACTAGAAGCATTAAAGTGGAGTAGAAAGTAAACCTTTATTCTTTCAAGTGTTAAGGGGGTTTTGTGACTTATTTGATCCTTTTCAGAATCAAAACTTCTTTCTGTCTTAAATTTAAATAGTACATGTTCTGTCCTCATACCCAGAAAAGGGAGCTGGAGTAATTTAGAAATTTCTTGGTATCTGTCAAATAGATTATACATTCAAGTAGTAATATTCTGTGTTAACTTAAAACTTTTAATTTATAAAAAAGCTTTTGAAATGGCAGAAGGAGGATATATTTCAAAAACTCCTATTATGTTATCCATGATTTAGGCTTCTTTTGTAAGTGCAGTGCTTTTATCAATGTTTCGTTTAAGAAAATAGGCTTTGGCAAACTTCTCTGAAGATGTAAAGTGCTGTTAGATTTTTATAGATTTGGCTGTAAATTATTCTGGTTTTGAAGATTTGATATGACAAATGTGTTTGTATAAATAAGTATTACAGGATTACAGGAAGTTTATGGATTTTGCCATTGAAATTTTGAATTCATGACTTTTTTTTTCTTAATAGTGAACCACAGGCCATGTGCTACATTGAAACATCTAACTTAGATGGTGAGACAAACTTAAAAATTCGACAGGTAGGAATTTGATTTTGATAATATTTTGAATATTTTTATCTATTAATGCTTATAAAAAACATTTTATTGCATTAATGGATGTTCTAGAAGACTCTGAAATTTTAGTGCTTTGAATAAAATGCTATGGATTATTGGCATCATAAAAGCGGAGGAATGAGTGGTTATTCCTAAGTCACTCTTTGTGCTTTGTTTTAGGGTTTTTCTTTGGGAGAATAGGTAGAAACATAAATAGTTTGGGTACTGGTTTTGTTAACAGATGATGCAGAAAGCAGCTGATGGGGCCAGTATTGTCCTTCAGGGACAGGTAGGGAATAGCAGATTTTGACTGAGTGTGCTGTCACTATGCAGGGACATTCTTGCTGAGCTCTGTGATGGATTATGACCCTGTCTTGGTATTTTCAGATGCCAAGGTGACTTCTTCACTGTAGCACCCAGTTACGACAGTAAAGTGTAGCTTTTCAGTTCTGCTCTCATAGGGATGATTGTTTTCTTGTTTAGCTATTAGATTTATATGTAGATTTGTTACTGGATAGTGGTTTTTAATGTCATGACAAATGCATTTTGTCTACAGGGTTTGCCACTAACAGCAGACATAAAGGATGCAGAAAGCTTGATGCAACTCTCTGGCAGAATTGAGTGTGAGAGCCCAAACCGACACCTCTATGACTTTGTTGGAAACATCAGACTAGATGGGCATGGGTATGTAAATACAAGGAAGAAGATCTTGGCAGATTCAGTGTAACAGTATGTGTTGCACATACATAGCTGCGTGTTCTTAAACTACTGAAGTAAAAATATGAATAGTAAATATTTTTTGTGTAGTCTCTGCTACTCTTACTCTTTTGAAAAAACAATAAGCATAAAACCTTATTCCTAATGTCTACAACTTGAGTTGTTTTGCTAGTTGTCCTTCAGAAAGCATTAGGTATTAATAATAGATGAGGCTGCTAATCAAATTCTGACAGTTCTGGAATATGTGCCTAATAACTCACTTCTTAAGCATGTCATCTGTTACAGAAGCTGAACAGAAATAATTTATCTTTTTTTTTTTAATTGTTCTTCTGTTTCTGTAAGTGTGGAGTGAAACAGAGTCCATTGCTATATACCTCAAATTCTTCTAATTTGGTAGCTGAAAAACATTTAATACCTTAGTGTACTGAAAGTATGTTCCTTTAAAAAAAAGAAAATGTGCACTTACAATACACATGCTTGTACAACTGCTTAAAAATTCTTAGAATACTGAAATGCTTACCAAATACTGGTATTCAGAGTCCTCTGTGGATTCACAGAAGATTTATTGCTAAATCCAGAATTGAGGAATCCTTCGTTCCCAAAGATTTACCTACATTTGATAGGTATTTATTTCTCCATATCCAATACTGTTCATGTTTGTGCTTTTAGACTGATACATGTAGTACTAATTAATTACTGAATACTTCTTTTTTTCCCCCCTTAATATTCCATTTTTTATTTACTGATTTCTTACCGATGCATTCCAGGATTTTTCAGTCACAAGAGTGTGGATCTAGTATAATTCCCCTGTTCTTGTCTTTAAGAAGAGAAAAACATTTACCTGTAATTCTTCTTGGAAGGTAATAGTTATAACAGATCCACACATTTATTCTGCCTCTCTGGATAAAAGGAAAAACATATTTTCCTTTTCAATCTAGTAATATAATTTTTTTAAATTTATTAAAAAAATAAATATTGAGTATGCTGATGGCTATTATGCCTCAAGAATGTGTAGGAGGATGCCATCTGCTGGTCAAAAAATTTTTCATTTGAGAAATTCAGTTTTGGAATATTTTGCCTGTACTTCTGTGCAGTAGGATAGTTCCAAAAGTGTGACTCTAATATAATATTTACCTTCAGAGAAAAAGAATTGCAGGTAAGTAACACTTTTTGGATCTTGGCTTTACTTCAACCTGAAAAATCAGGGATGTGTTCTTTTTCTGTCCATAATAGAGGGAGTGCAAATTTGTCTAATTGATATTTATTTGTCCAGATCTTTAGACCTTCCTACCACATTATGTAGGTCCAGGAGTTGTGGTTTACACTTTATCCATTACCATCTTAGCATACTTGCAAAAGCAATAGAGGATACTGAAAATGTGTCTCCATCTTCTTTCACATAAACTAAGTCGTTGGAGTGCCATAAATGTATTTTGTTGACCCTTTCAGTGTTCTCTTTTTCCCTTCATGGGAGAGCTACTAAAAAAAAAATTATTTTCTTTTTTTATTTCTTTTGGATACCCAGTATTCAAGGAGACAGAACACCATTACAGATATTTTGCCTTTTGGCTAAATCTGTGAACTAAAAGAGGCAAAAGTTTTCTTGCTGTTCTCAGCCTTAGAGTGAGCTAACTCTTATCACCAAAGTGTGGAGCTCTTTATTATACTTATGAGTGTACAGAAGTATGTCTACCCAGTTTTAGTCCATGAAAACAATTAGCTAGAAAAAGGAGAAAAGTTCAGTAGCTTGATTTATATGAACCTATGATTAGACAGTGGTTTGGTGAGGGGATTATGCAAAACAAGGTCAGGTTCTGGTTATCCAGGACTAAAATACATGTTTTCCTGAAGACATTCTTAAAATTTTGGATAAGAGTGAAGTATACTTGTTAACAAAAACATTTTGTTGTGTAAGTTTTCACGTGTGTCTCGGAAATTACTAGCTCTTCATATACTCTCTGCCAGGAAAGTATTCTAAATGCCTCTTTCCCCATTGAGAACATCCATTACTGAATGCAAGCCAAGCATGTTGGTGATAGTCAGTAGTTATGCAAAATGCAAGAGGGTGGGAAATAAGACACGTGAGATCTCAGTCAAGTCATTGCATCATCACTTTGTTAGAGCAGAGTGTGATCACAATGTTGGGTATTTGTCACATGTCACCCGGCAGATCAGGCTTTCCATACCCTGACTATACTCTTTGAACTACTCAGAGCTACTGCTAAATATCATGGCTTTTTCAGATACTTTTTGTTTTATATATCCAAGATACAGGTGCTGTCCTTAATCAGTTAAATTGTGATCTTAATAATATGTTGCTTTCAAGCAAGTAGAGACAGTAGTTTTAGGTAAGAATTCCAAGCACTAGAGCACTTTTGACAGGCGTGAGCTGCCAGCTGATATGCCAGGGCATGTTTGTCCATGGAAAAGAGTAATAATTATCTGAAATTTTTGTATTTTAAGAAAAAGTTGACCTACCTTATATGTATTATATATGTATAAAGACAGCTGTCTGAATTTAAGACAAATGTTTCCCATGTCTTTTGAGGGTATGTTGCTCCTTTATGATACACAATTTTAAAGGAATAATAGAACAAAATATACCTGGTTTAAAGAAGGCACATGAAATTTAGTGTGAGTGTTAAATAACTGTGTTCATGAAGAATGGTTATTTCACTAGAAGAGTGAGAGTTCACAAAATTACTTCATTTGAAAATTGCTTTGAAAATCAATTTTGTAAGACATCATTTAGGAAAAAAAAATGGATGATCATAAATTAGAATTAGACATTTTTACTTTCACTGTGCTCAGTTAGTAGTACCATATCAAAATTAGTAGTACATAATAAAAATTAAGGGGTAAGCAATATTTTTGAAAACTTAGATTTTTGGCCTGGTTTTTATCTGTCAAGTTTTTTCTGTCAAAACTCCCAAAAAGTTAACTGTGAAAATTAGGTTCCTAACCTATTGACAGTAATCATGTAAATTTTGAGAAAATAGATTTAATAACTGCTGATTACATTTATTCATTGACATTGACTGGTTTAGTATTAAAATATAAAATTTCTTCTTTCTAGTACTGTTCCATTGGGATCTGATCAGATTCTTCTACGAGGAGCTCAGTTGAGAAATACTCAGTGGGTTCACGGGATAGTTGTCTATACTGGACATGACACAAAACTTATGCAGGTTTGTCACTTGGACTTTGTCTGACCTGTCTGTTTTATTACTTTATTTTACCATTCCATGATAAATTCTTGGCTTGATTCAATATAGTACTAAAATGTCAGTAATAGAGCATCTTTCATATGAATTATAAGCAACAAAAATAATAATTTCTTGTTATTTTAGCCACTTAGTCCCAAAGTAATTTTCCACTAATAAGCATATTCATTTATTCTATCTTATAACTTGTGCTTTGGAAACTTCATTAGTAAATTCTGTTATCGTAGTTTCTCTTTTTTTATTTTTGACTGCTCCTAACACTGTTCTCTTATGGGGCTTTCTTTCAAGTACAAAGGTAATCATTCTTGTCAGAAAACAAAATGAGGAGGGAAGAGACTGAAATTACTTTGGCTATTGTGTTTTCAAATATCAGAATTGAAATGCACCTGTTGAGAAAAAAGAATTTCAGATTGTCATTCATGCCTTATTTCTTGCTTTTCTTAATTGTAAAATAGTTACTTGAAAAAGTGTGTCTGTGTTAGCAACTGTCTTCTATTGCACTGACAAGGTGTATGCACATCCATTTTTAGTGTTTACTGTTAACCATTGGTGTTACCAGTGTTCTGTGTGATTGTTTAAACTTCTTGTGACACAATTCTAAAGCTTCAATTCATAGATTTATAAGCTGCTGGTTTTGGAAGTTTTTTAAGTAAAAGAGGGCACTTATGATATGTTTGGGAGAATATTTAGAAAGTAACATGTAATTTGAAAAGCAAGAACAGTGTTACCTCATTTAATATTTAATAGCCACTACTGGTTTTTTGTCTTTTGCAGAATTCAACAAGTCCACCTCTTAAAATGTCTAATGTGGAACGAATTACGAATATTCAGATTTTGATTTTGTTCTGCATCCTTATTGCCATGTCTTTGATCTGCTCTATTGGTTCAGCTATATGGAACCGAAGGCATACTGGAAGAGACTGGTATCTTGATCTAAATTGTAAGATCTAAAATATTATATTAATATTTTAATATTTGGTTGCCTTTCATATTTGGAAAGGAGGATGATTACCTTCCCTTGCACAGTGGTTTTTTTGTCAATCTCTCTTCTTTGTTGTTGACTAAAGTCATTAGGCTAGGTATGTCGCAGCAAATATAAAATTTGATTTACTGTGCCATCTTAGCTCTTGCTAAATGCAGGAAGAGCAAGATTATTTGTTTGTCTCTACTTCTTTCAGGCATTCCATCTCTGCAGCTCAGCAAGGTCTGCATCAGCATTCCACTGGCATAAACAGTCAATCTCCTAGACATCAGACTGGAGCTGTTACCAATAGATTACATTTAAAGCTGCAATGACTTTTCTGAATTTTTAAACTTGCTTGTCTTAGGAAGTGATAGTGTGGCTTTATAATTTTTAATGTATAGGGCTTTAACTAATTAACATCAGAACTTAATAGACTCCTCCTAAAAAAGATAAAGGAGACACAAGAGGTCTCATCTAACATGGGGCAGCTGTACGTAAGGCAGATGCAGGGCAGTGTGATGTTACACAGGCCTTCACAGAAGCAAGCAATATACTGACAGTCTGACCCTCTGTGAGGGAACAAGATTTAAAAGTAGTTTTCATTAATATATTTTGTGGTCAATTATTCATGTTTTCAGAATTTCTTAGGGCCTTTTTTACTTAGGCAGAACCAGAACTGGAATAAAGCTCCTGAGTACAAAGCTTCTGAATAGAGTCAGCAAAGAGGGGTTTATTGGGGTTTTGGTAAGTTCTAAAAGAAAAGTCTTGAAGTTCTGATTTGAAGGCAATCCTGAAGTTTCTGTGTCTGCATTTATGATGAACTTTGCTTCCTTTCTTTTTGATGCTGAGAAAGCAGCTTTTTTTAATGTAGAAACTTAACTTCCACGTTTTGCTAGTGAGTAAGAAAAAGTGAGCTAGTTCATAGAATACTGACAATTTTCAGTAATATCAAAGAAAGACATCAGATGAAGTGCTTCATCTGCAATTTTTTTTTTTTCTGGGAAATATAAAAGTTTTAGGAATCTGGTGGCTATTGTATGGTTAGCACAATAGTGAAGCAGTTTATAAATTGTTGTTATTCCTCAAAAAAGAAACGTAAAGTATTGGCCACTGACATTTTGGTCTGTGTGTTCTCAACTGATTATCTCTGTCAGTTTATTTTCTGGTATATGTCCCATGATTAAATGAAATTGTTTTGGGTTTTGTAAGGTATGTCCTTTAAGGCTGTATTCAGCATATAGTTGTTCTGATAGCAGATGTTTTTAATATGTAAGAAGCATTTTATCCCCCTTTCCCCTTAGTTATCTAATTTTTTAGCTCCCTGGTCTTTTAGACAAGAACTTCATTTGATTCTGGAATTGATATTAATGAAAGTCTCCAAAACCTTCTTTCCTAGATCTTAGAGTAACAACCAAATCCATGTTGAACAGAAGTGGAAACCTATCTGAGGCTGTTTTTCTTTGAGGTGTCTTGAGTACAGCTAGGCAGGCTCCATCTTTTACCCTTTTGCTGTAGTGCACAGCAGACTTTCCCATTCTTATCCTCTCTGAGCTGCTACTGATGGAGTTATCTTTAAAAGAAAAACTTAGAACTTTAAAAAAGAAGTAGTATAAAACTACTTTTATATGTTTTATATGTTAATATTTGCATTTCCAGTTGTTTAGAACTTTCATTAAACTCTCTAATTTCATATCTTCTTTTCATGGGGAGTGAATTTACGTCTTCCATAGCGTTTTGCTCTGTTGAGGGAGAGTATACGATTGTGAAGATGGATGGAGAAAAAATTCATTCCACTATATATTTCCCCTTTGGAAATATAAAACTATAATATTTTGAGTTTAGAACTTGATTGCTTGTATAGATATTCCCAAATTTTGATCTAAAAGTTTAGTAAAAGAGGAAATGGTTAGTAAGTTTGCTCATCAGAAGTTGGGAGATGATTGCAAAGATCACTGAATTTGAACTCCACTATTATGATAGAGATTCTTAACTCTGAGGAAGGTGTTACCTATAGACAAGTGATACTGTAATTCTTTCCAAAGATTCTTTTAACGCTTCAAAAATCAGCTGTTAATGCAATATTTTGAATACACTACATAAATATGCTTCTAACTACAGTCTCAAATATTTATTTGATTACTTTGTTTTTTGGCAGATGGTGGAGCAAGCAATTTCGGATTGAATTTCTTGACTTTTATCATTCTCTTCAATAATCTTATTCCAATCAGCTTATTGGTTACACTTGAAGTCGTTAAATTTATCCAAGCATATTTCATAAATTGGGTAAATATTATTTTTATCATATGCATTGATTTCTAGAATCAAGTGGTTCACAAGTACATGAAATGATGGATTGCTTGTCTATGTATGTATTTTTATCAGACTTTTTCTGTTTGTTTATTTATTATTGGTGGAATCTGAGGAGGTAATAATAAATTATTTTATTTAGTGCGTATATACCTGCACCAGATTGATATTTGGAACATGTTTGTTGTGATCCCTTAATTGTAGAGAAGCAAAGTGAGCCTTCTGTGGATTGCAGATAGAAACTTCAGGTTCGAGTAATCCCCAAAACATTATTAAAACCAAACGAGTTTAAATGTTGATACCAAAAAATTGATACATTTTATGTAACAGTAAATGAAAGAAGGAAATAGAAAAAGGGGTTGGGGGGACAGGAAGAGTGAGAGAAGATTAAGTAGAAATCTGTCACCCCTCTCTGGGTCCCAACAATGTGTCATCAGTCCTCTCCATCTGGTCTTCTTGGTGGTGGGAGTCCCCCTCCAAGAGGCACAGAATTAAAAGGGTTAGTGGTTTGGGCCATGTGGAAATGTCCAGGGTGAGTTTGACAGTGTCTCTGGCAAGGCTCTGCATTGGTTGCACCATTTTGCAACCGTCCTTTGAGGCCCTCCTCCTCCTCCTCTGCCCTTGGTGGGGAGTCTGTGCAAACCTGGCAACAGAAGATAAGATTGAGAGCCTAGCCTGAAGCTAGGTGGTTTTGGTGACAGCTGCTGGGTTGGCCCTCCTGTGTATGCTCTCCCAGCCTTATCTGTTGCTTCCCAGACCTGAGATGAATGAACAAAAGTGTTCCTTTGTCTTATCTCAGGTTCTCTTAGGGGGCTTAACTCACAGTCCAAGGTTCCATTTAGGGGGCCCATTCAAGGTGGGCTTTGGTGGTGCAGCTTTTCACATCAACGTTTAAGCCATGAACTATAATGTCTCAGTCTCTGACAGTGATTTTGTGCTTTTTACTTTCTTGTTATTGATATTCAGGTATCAGTATCATTCAGAATGATCAGAAGAATGTGTGCTGGGGGGTTTTGTCCAGTTTCATATTTTCTTTCCAGACTTTGGCATTTGACTTTGGCATTTTGCTTATTATGTTTTTTTCCAAGCACAACCTTAGTTTAATGCAGTGGGGTTTATTGTACAAAGGCAGTGTCTGCTAGTATTATCACCTATGAAATATATAAAGATCAATTTGGCATCCTTTGTTTTTTTTTCTTAATGAGTTAGTGGGGAAAATGAAGGGTTTACTCTGTTTGAGGTAGGAGTGAACTATTTTCCTTGAAGCCATGTAAACATACCTTCCATTTTTCCATTTTTTTCCAAATGTAAATTTATCGTAGCATTCTGAACACTTGAACCCAATTCCTTGATCAAATGTGTGAAATAGATTTGTATGTATGAGATATGTCATGGAGATGTAGGTAAGAATGCATGTGAAGTAGCAGGTAAAGCATATGCTTTATTTTAAAAGCTAAATACTTCTGTGAGAAGTCAGCTGGTTTCAATTTCTTTTTCTTTTTTTTGTGCTGTAAAACAAACTGTTAACAAATTGGAGAATGCAATGAAATTCTTCCTTAATTGTCTGTATTTTAAAATAAATTTCAACAAAGACCTATTTTGAATGTGTAGATTGCCACTGTTTGTACAAAAAATCAGAAAGGCAGTTTTAACTTCTCTTCCTGCCCCAGTTTTTCATTATAAGGGATTAGTTGCCTTTAATTTATCCTAATCTGGGACTCTGGACTTTTATCTGAAGTAATATTTCTCTTTGTGTATGCATTATATTGGAGAAATTGGTCATCTGCAGTCTGTTGTATTATGTTACCATGTTTGACAATGTTTTAATCTTTTACTGTATTTAAGCACAAACTCTGATGTTTATTTAATAAGTAAGAGGAAAAGAACTCACACCATGTGAATTGTATCTTACATTTATTGTGTACTCTCAAATTTATCTTCAGGTTTTTATCTCGAGATACATTTATCTTGCTACTTAGAAAATACTTGTAGTGCATACAATGGAAGTAGGTAAGACTAACAGTCACAGTGTAGTATATCTGCTTGGTGCTGAAGTCATTTTAAATGTGTGGGTCAACAGTTTTTCAGTAATACTGATCACTAGAAATAATCTGAGCAAAATCACCCGTGAGAAGATCTTATTTCTTGGAAGTGATCTGATGATGTCTGTGGCTTCCCATGTTGAAACTATCTTAGGTAGATCTGTTCATGTTTGGTCTTTTCTTATACACTTAACTTCTCTATTTATGTGCTAGATTTTTTGTAAGAAGTTTTGGAAGACTGATTTTTAAATATATGTACTTTTTTTTATCTCTAGGACATAGACATGCACTATGAACCTACAGACACTGCTGCGATGGCTCGTACTTCCAATCTCAATGAGGAACTTGGACAGGTAGATAAAAGAATTACTGGTTCTAACTCTGTATTGAAATTATTCATGTGAGGATTTATTTAAAAAAATATTCTTGCCTCACTTAGTATTTGCTTATTTTTATTCTCTTAGTTTTGTCATATATTTTTCAAAATAATTTGCAGTATGAGCAAATTTAAACCAGTATTACATGAACAATCTCTGTATCAGTGTGCATGTGGTGATCACAGAAGATTGAAGAGTATCAATTAAGTTACAAAGTCAAAGGAATTTTGAGTATTAAGGCTGTCTGTGGCATAAAATTTAGTCTCAGTATATACACTTATGATAATGTGTGTCTTCAGTATGTCATTTTTTTCACATACTCTGCATTCCTCAGAAAAGACATTGAGTATCTTAGGGTTGAATCATCTATACGTGTCCTCTTTTCTTGCCACTAAAGCCTGGAAGCTGTGAATGGAATGGGGACTCATGGCTGAATTAAATCCTGGAAATTTGAGCTTAATTCTTATTTGTCCTTTGGAGTTCTCTTTTTAATACTGTAAAATCAGTTCAACTTTTCACAAGACATCACTTGTTACATGTTATTCATGATTAGGAAGTATGACTTAGTACAAGTGTACCTGGGACACAGGGTGTGCTTCTAGAAGAGCTTCACATGGTATTTGCTCTTTCACTCAATTGTATGTGCAGTCTGGCTTTAAAAACATGCTAAGCTTTCTGGTATGCTGGTGGTGAGCAACTCTTGCTATGGAAAAGAAATAAATTACATGCTCATTTAATTGAATTGTATTATGAACACAAGTGTGCATGTTCTTGCATTTCCTAACCTAGAAGTTTTCATAACTAATTCTTTACTTTATTGCATGAGACTATGTAAGTTGTCTCTACCTTTCCAAAACCAATGAATAATATATTGGTTTTAACCATATAGCAGAGCAGGCCTAGGTACTAATACTTAAGAGATGTGCCTTTTGGAAAAACTGGTCAAAGGTGAGTATGTTCTATGCCTCTTCTACATGGAGAAGTACAGGGCCTTGACCTGCTGGATTTAACATGTATGTGCAGAAATTTTTGTTGTTTTCCTGGCTTAGAAAGAGAGTACAAGCTCATCTAGTGGGGAAGAGTTTTTGTTGAATCTTAGCTTCCTTCTGTTTCATTTTACAATATCTGTTTTTTCTATCTCTGCAGCTAGTTTGTTATTCACATTCCCAGACACATTCTTTCCTTTTGACTTCAGTAGTTTTTGTCTTCATTTCTAAGGATTCTGATCAAATTCTCCTTCACCATCAGGAGCTAGTCAGGCTTCTTAGGATCTCCACTTATTTTTTTTTGATAGATTCTTAATTTGAGCAGATTTTTCGAGGGAGACTAAAGGACTCCACTAAAAAGAGCAGGTTTCTTCTTTGAAGTGCATGAGGGTTGCATATAATGAAGAGATTTCCCCCAGGAAAGAAAGGCAAAACTTTGGTGTTGGGAAAAAAGGTTGAATTTTCTTAGCTGCAGTTCCCACTTTCCTATTTGTGTGCACACACAAAAAAAATACAATTTGCTGCATAAACCTGACACAGAAAGATTTCTTCTAGCAGCTGATTTGGCTAAGGCATAATTCCTCAGAAACAATTTTACTAATACATAGCGTTATTAGTCCCAGGTATAACAGTTAATTCCTAATAACGAGTCCTTAAATTTTTTTTTTAATTAGAAATAAATTTTAATTTATTGAAGTTTACCTGGGACTCATAGAACTTTTGGTTCATCACAGATTACCTCATTTCTTCATATATTAACTTTTTTCTTAAGATTAGGTTTAAAAAAAACCAAAAATTATTACAGGTTCATGTACTTCAGCTTTGAATTTTAAAATGCTTTACCTAGTAATTTCTGGAACAGAAGGGTTTATAAGGCTAGGGAAATAGGAGATCTAGAGTAGGTAGAAAGGAATGTATTTCTCCTTTTCCTGTAATTTGGCATTTCTGAACTCTTGTCCTTTTATTTGCATTTTGGCTTTAAGAAGATATTTCTATGGTAAAAAGATCAGTTTAGAAATGCATATAGATACTTTTCTTATCATATTGCTTTCTCTCCAAAGTTTAATGTTTTACTGGCTAAATCATTGGTTTTCACTAGTTTCTTGTGCTTCAACAAAATGTGAAGTGAGGGATGGTTAAATATACCACCATGCACTGAAGAAAACCTAAGTGTCCTGACATCTCAGTTGATTGATTTCTTTGGAAAAGGATATGAAGGCTGTGCATTTGCCATCTTTATGTATTGTTTTTGTTGTTGGCTTTTTTCCTATAAACTATGAAAATTGCAGAACGGGTAAAAATACTTCATATGTTGATAGTCATGAATTGTCCTGGATATGTCACTAACTGCTGAATGTTGCTGTATGGATTTTATTGTTTGTTTAGGTCAAATACATATTTTCTGACAAAACGGGTACCCTGACATGCAATGTCATGCAGTTTAAGAAGTGTACAGTAGCAGGAATTGCATATGGGTAGGTATTTTTATATACTTCTTCTTCTGTGTGCCTCTGCCTGTCCATTTGTACCCATGCATTAATACTGTAGTTAAAATAAACTTACACCTGAAAATATCTGCAGCTCAGCTTCTTGTGACTATAAAATGTTACTTATAAGAGACGGGATTACTTCTGTCATGACATGTCTTTTTGCAAAGAGGAACAAAAATAAAGTTGAGATACCACAGGCTTGCTTGCTGTAAGGCAGTGTCAATATGCATGTTTTTGCCATTGTTTACCCTATTTTGTATTGTTATAAACAAAAGCCTGAGAAAGACTTGCAAAACCTTGTTTGTTATAGTTTATGAAGTCTCAATAGAAAGACCATATTTTTGCAATTTCCATTGCAATCTAGACACTAGCAAAATAGTTGCAAAACGGGTTTTTTTTGGTAATTTTGTTTTATTAACTAACTACTTTTTTAACACCTGATCCGATTTTTTAGCACTTGTGATTCTTTGTCTTCTCCCTGTTCTGTTTTTCCCTTGCTTCTTGTGCAGCCATTGCCCTGAGCCTGAGGATTATAGTATTCCTTCAGATGATTGGTAAGCTCTGAAAGTCATTTAGCTTCTGCTGTTTCTTGAAGATTCAGGCTTAAAAATACTGAGCAATATATTTAGAGATGGAGCTAAATGTGAGATTGTTTACTGCTCAGAAATTATTTCACTGATTTCACATAGACTGCCATCTTACATAAAGTTATGCCATCCAAATTCTATGGCATTAGGTTGCCATAGAATACTCTGGAATACTCATAGAATACTCAGGTACTCTGGAATAGAATCTCTAATAGGGTCCCTGAAATATAGTGCAGTCATTCTACTGACAGTCCTGGTGCAATTTAAAATTACTTATTGGAGAGAAAGTTTTGTCTCTTATTACATATCTGGTACTATGGTAACTTTAATCACACTTTTCTACTGTTAGTAGTATGTTAGTAATAATAATATATTTAGGAAAAAAAATCCATATTTGAGTGAAAAATATATAATGTTATTTTACTATTTTACTTCCTCCAGATAGTTTTAGAATATTAGCACTACATAGTTCTTAACTGGAACTAAGATTAGAGCACCCAAATACACTTGGAACTAACATTAAAGTCTTAACAGTTACTTCAGGAAAGAAAAGTTCTGGCTTCCTTTCTGTTGTCATCTACATGAAGCCTTGTGCTTTTTCATTATACTTTCTTAAACTAAATATTTGCAATACCATTTAAAGTAAGTTCAGATACATCAGAGAAGAAAATGCCATTTGCAATCTTTTTCACTATTTTATTAGTTGAAAGTGACAACAAGATAATGCCACACAAAATTGAAATGTGTTGCCATCTTTTGTTGAAAACATTTGAAGGAAAAAAATCTTTGCTAAATTAGAATTAATAATTCTTTGTTTAGATAGAAAAAAAACCAAACCAAACACTGAAAAATTCCTCCTGGAACACATAAAATGTAGTACACATGCACACCCCAAAATCTTACATGAATATCATCATTTGATGTAGAAGGAAAATGTTTATAAAGATGTATGTGTGCTTAACTGCATACAAGTTCTTTAAAACAATGCAGTGTTTACATGAAATTAAGCATGCTTGCTTATAAGCCCTTAATGAAAAAAGACTGGTTTTGACTAACTCACATAAATATCTTTATGAGCATATCTGAAATGGATAAACTGATATCTGAACAGTAGTTAAAAAAAATAACAACACAAACCTTTTATAGGCAAAGAATATATTAGAAATATCTGTAAAATATGATACTTAAAATTTCTCAGTGTGTAAATCTGTTAAAATTAATGAAATCTATTCGTGCCAGTAACATTTCTAGCCCTAACATGACTAATATACTGAATCCCAATTTTTTTTGTTTTGTTGTTGTTGTTGTTCTTGTTTGGTTTGGTTTTTTTTTTTTTAGGTTTTTTTTTTTGGGTGGGGGTTGTTTTGTTGTTTTTTTTTATTAGAAAGAATTACGTTCCACTTTGTTACAACTTACACCTGCAAATATTTTTCCATATTTTAGCACTGAGAATCTGGGGAATATATATCAGAAAGCTTTAAGCAAACAAAGCTTAGAGCTTAGACTAAACAAACATGGTGTGTCTGAAGGTGTTAGTATTTGGCATTTCAAGATCTATTTACCTTGCATTTAAAAAAGAAGTCTTGCTGAAGAAGAATGCTTCACATTTTTCACTTTAATTATAGTTAGAAAAGGTAGTCCTTGCATGGCTGTACAGAGGAGGTTCTGCATTTTGTATTCCTCCATGGTGGTTACTGCAGGACTAAAACAGCTCACTTTTGGTTTTCATAGAGAATCTTTAGACTGCCTTTGGTGTATATGACTTATTCTTCAGCTTAAATCACCAAATGTATTTATTCTTTTGTCAGATTTTGTAATCCAAAGCAAGACCAAAAGTAAATGAATAAAAAAGTTCCTTCAACTGGATTCACATTTCAGCAGTGTTTTGTTTCACTCAAAGTCATCTAGATTGTCTTAATACTTAGCTGTAGTATTAAAACTGTAGCTGTAGTCAGCTGCAGTATCAAATCTGCCTAGAAGTATCTGCATTTTTGAGCTCTCACATTCAGCCAGAATATTTGTGCAATTTGGGAGATGTTAGTATATGACTTTCTTTCTCCAGAACCATCTCCTCCTTGCATCTAAGTCTGTACTTCACCATTGTTGTTGTGTCTTCTCTATCTTTCAATTTCAAATGTTTCTTTTTGATTATAAGTAATAGAAAGCAAACCCTCTGCATGCAGACTTCTCTGATGTCTAAATTTGTTTGTTTGCTTCTTTCAGATACCAGACTTACTTTTCTGCAAACATTTAGAAACCTATCCCAAAAGTGCTAATTTCTTGATTAAATCTATTCTCTTTGGGCATATTTTTTTTTCTGATCTCATTCTAGAGATCGGAAAGACAAGAAGCCTCATTCTTACATTGTGGATATATTTTTACTTGATCCTTCATTACCTGAATTCAGCAGAGAGACTTTGCTGGATTTAAGTGTATTTATATAAACTACGGTTTCTTTAAATTAAATAAACTTTGGAAATGTGAAACAAGTACCTTTTCAGTTCTTTTTCTCACAATACGTGATTGCAACCTTTATTGCAGCAGCTATAGCCCAAAACTTGTGTTTGGATGATTTGTATATAAACTGTTAAAATGAGGCTAAAAATAATGTCTTTTTTACTCAATTATTTCCAGGCAAGGCCCACAAAATGGAGAAGAAAAAACATTCAGTGATGTATCATTACTGGAGAATCTTCAAAACAACCATGTAAGTTATATAGGAACAATTGTAATTGTTTTGTGAGATGAAACCATTGTTTCCAGTGATTCAAAAGAGTATGTCCTTTGAGGGAAAATAAATAAATTGTGTATTTATACAAAATCAACATGGCCTCATGAATACTGTTGTAATTGTTGCTGATGTATGTTAATTAGATCCAACCCTTTTTTTCTCTCTTCCTTTTTTGTTTTGATGCTATGGTTCAGATGTTACGAGTTTGAAGTGGTCTTGTGTTCTTCTTTCTCTGGGTGTTTCACCAGTACTCCTGCTGTTTAGATGATGTCATGACATCCATTAAAGCTTTCAGGATAAACCAACTTAACTTACATCCTGGCATGACTCACCTGGGCTTGGAGAGGAGTCAGGAGTTAACCATATGCATTGGCTTTATGTGCATGTTTCTGTGAGGTTAGATCTTCAGATGATGAAATGACAGAGGCACTTTGAAGGCTGATGTTTGCCCCAAAGAGACAATACATTTCCCTGGAAGTTAACAAGTTATGATCTGATTAAGAAACAGTACCATCATTACCACTTGCTGCTTTTTGTTTGTATAAAAGATTTTTTTTTACCTAGTCATAACCAACACCTGCTTTAAACAGTATAACTGTTTGTTCTCTTTTTGAAAAGTGTAAGTTGCTCTTTTCTTAAATTTTGTCCTTCCACAAGGCTACTTCCAGTTTAACTATAGACAGTGAAGCATCTTTTTCTAACAAATGGGGCAGTATTTAATGGTATCTGAGAGCAATTCTCAAGTGTATCTGAAGCAAAGACCCGCACAGGCCATTTATAGTTACCCTGCTAGTAACAGCGAGATGGGTATAGTTGGAAAGAGGCATCAGCTATTACAGCTGTTGTTGAAGTGTCCTTGGTGTGCAACTGTTGAGTCTTCAAAGTTTTCTGGTAGATATGTAGTAGTAAGTATATATAATATGGGCATGCAGGCTATAAAAATGCATTTGTAAGCATCTTAAAAATTCAGGTACACATTCAAAGAGAGGTTTCACCACTGTATTTTAAATGTACTCTGAAGTGCTTTGGAAAAGAATCTGTCATTCAGTTTTCTGGATGCATCTTAGAGGATCTGGGGGCCCTCAGTGGAAGAGAATAAGAATCTGCTCCTATTAAAAAAACAAGTGTTTCTGCACTACAGAATTAGATTAGGTTTTCAGAGATTATTGTATTTCATAGAGTAATTTTGATGTTATTATTAGTCTACAACAAATCTGAAATACTGTAAATATGCTACAAGAAACTCTCAGCTGAGGTGGCAGCTAATTTGAACTCACAGGGAATGCTGGGGTTTCTTTTGAACAACCTTTCAGGGGTCAGTTCATTCATTTTGCAAATGCCAGCTGTAGTGATAAGGTTCTTAAATGTATTTGTCAAGTATAGTCAACTATTCTACTTACATGTTTCTTTTCCCCTATCTTGGCTAAATAATTTTAAATTGTTTCCACTTTTTACACTTTGAAGTGCCTGATATATTAATCTGTATGTCTTCTTTAAAAGCAGTCTGCTCTTGTAACATTTTCCATGTGATCTTTGTTGCTACATCTTTTTAAAGGTTCTCAAAAAGTGTTGTCGACTGCAGTACTAGAGAGAAGCAAGAGAAATTATTTTTTAGTAAAAAAGACAACATCCAAAGAGACTTTTGTGAATAAAGTAAAATTCTTTCAATACATCATTCATACTTACCTTCTCTAAAAATTGTTGTTTTGACTGTTCTGTGTTTCTGGTTATCTAATCTTGATAGTTATGATAGCAAATGCCACTAAATTTTATTTATATAACCGATATGTAAGCACAGCAGAAAGAAGTTATCCTGCATGCTGAAATTAGTGTCCAGATAGTTTTTAAAGAAGAGAGGTACCTTTCATTAAATTTTGGGCTGTTATTTGTCTATATCTATTATTATATTTTGGTTATTTGTTGCTTAATGATTAATCACACTCTGACCTCTTTTTTTTCTTAGCCAACTGCACCTATAATATGTGAGTTCTTGACAATGATGGCAGTGTGTCATACAGCAGTTCCAGAAAGAGAAGGTGATAAAATTATATATCAAGCAGCATCTCCAGGTGAGACTCAAGTAACTGAGTGAGCATATTCTATTAACTCAACAAGCAAATTTTATTCAGTTTATTGTTTTTGAAGAATCTTCCAAAATTGAAAAAAAACCAAACTTATTCCTGAAAAGATAACTGGTATTAGCTAAAATCAGTTTTGTAAAAAAGGATTTCGGCTTTTTAAATTTTCATTAGAAATAAAGTTGAATGTCCCATGGATTATGTAAGGGCAAAGAATCAGTAATCATACAGCACTATTAAGGTGTTGTCAGATTGCTGTGGAATTTTAAAGGAAGTGCTCAGAAGTAAATAAAAATCAAATCAGGAGACAAATTGTTATCCTTGCTTGTTCTATAAGCCTATTCTGTACTTGGTAACCATGATGCTAATTTAAAACAGAGATGTGTAATCAAAACAGAAATGTTTTTAATAGGAGACAAGTTGAGATAAATTCTGTTAAGGATTAAGAAAGGATTATAGTGCAAAAGGTCTGTTTCAAGCCTGTTATGGTTCATAGATGACTTTTGAATTCAGGAGATGATGAAGGAAGGCAGAATGATTAAAATATGCTCAGCTCTGCTGAGCTAATGTGTTGCAATTTATGATGGGAAAAATTACCTAAAGTGCAGAGATTATTCCTTGGCTCCTATATTGGTAGGTTATTCACTAAGCTATATTGGTAGCTTCTAGGTGGCTACCTCTCTGAATCCTGTCCTTCAACAGCTGAAAGACAAGGGCAGAGGTAGTGCCTAAAGTTAATTAGGTCATGGCAGTGTTTTACTGGGCAGGCAAACTCCATTCTGACATCCTGAGCCACCTGGAGAGAAGTGATGACTTTTGGAGACGTGATTGCTGGTTTCCTGAAGGTAGACATTGAACTTATGTGTTATTTTCACAAATGACACGAATGAGAAGAGTGGTAACTCTTCTCTTCCAAACCAGAAATTAAACAAAAAGCACTGTACCTTGTCCAGTGACCTACTGAGGAAGGTGCTTACCTAGGTGTTTTGAAGAGGGTGCTCTCATTACTGAGGTAAGAGGTGTGTTCCTTTCAGGGTTTATTTTTTCTGAACTTCAGACTCATTATATCAGTTTTCACAGGAGAAACAGAGAGTTTGTTCCAGCCCCAGATTTAATTTTAAAATCCATAAAGGAAAAAGGAAGTGAAAGGTAGAAAAGTCTGGACTGTGTTGATTAAATCATGATTAACAGTTTTCTGGTACATTTGTAAAATAAATATTTAACTTGCTGCAGATGAAGGAGCACTGGTCAGAGCAGCCAGGAATCTTCGTTTTGTATTCACTGGAAGGACACCTGACTCAGTAATCATTGAGTCTGTAAGTACACTGGAGTAGCATTATAATTTACTGTATTTGCTTCTGCTTTAGTTAAAATAATCTAAATAACTGCATTATGATACTTTTGTATTGACATGTTAGTGGTTGGTTTTGTTCTTTTGCTTGAGATTTTTTTTTAATTCTTACCCTTCTGTTTTTGTTTTTTTCATTCTCCAGTTGGGACAAGAAGAGCGATATGAACTGCTAAATGTCCTGGAATTTACAAGGTAAATTTGTATTTTATGTCTTTTTGTGAAAATACTTAGACACATCCCTCACGGATAAAAAATGCTTGCATTTTTTTTATATTTTTACAGGTAAAGTATGCAGGTTGTGTAGCTTGTATCTGTGACAGAGTACTTGATTAAGATTACACCTCCTGGTTTATTGTAAAACATTTTCAGAGGCTGTGTTTTTCTCATTGTCTACATTGTGACTAATATTTTCACTTTTGCCTTTGCTCAAAAATTAAAAACACCTTTGATCTCAAAACTTTTTAAAAATCTGTGAAAAATAATATAGGAAAGTACTCACACTTCTAAATGTATTTCTGAAAGCCCTGGCACTATATGACTTATTAAAAAGTCAGTGTATTTATCATGACTGATAAAATAAATTTTGCATGTGACCTTGAATACACTTGTATAATTATGACTTGTTTGAATACTCTAGACTGAGACTCATTATCTCCTGAGCAGCATCACTACAGTGTTGACCAGTTGGTTTACTGGGGATATGAGTTTATCACATCTTTTGCTTTCAGTAAAAATTTTGTGTTAAAGTTCTTGGAGTTATAAATGTATCCATAAGAAATATGGATGCAGTTTCAATTCATATGTAGAACTGTTTATATTGTATCTGTGTATGCTGTCTGTGGAGATGTTTGTGTAGGTCTATTGCTTACTTTGGCACAGGATAAGGAAGAGATTTGCATGTAGAGGAAGTTCCTTTTTTTCTTAAAATGATTACTCATAATTGTGCCTGTGAAAAGTGCTTGTTGTTTTCCTTCCTGTCGTATATTTCCCTTGAGCTCAGCTGAAAAGAAAACAGAACAAAGCAAAAAAAATAAAACAGTCCAATGCATGAGAAACAGCCTGAAGATGTATAAGTTGTGTGAAATCAGAGTAGTTATAGTAATAGCAATACTAATATGAAACCATGAAAGATGCAACAGAAAGTAATTTTTGTAATTTAGAATGTCTTTTAATGTCTGTTTGCGATTAATGTTTGTTTATTTTATATATTGTGGAGGACAATATGTAAATTTTCTACATTTATGTCATGGTTTCATTTTTTTGCAGGCTTTCCTTCCATTTTATTTTCTTGTAAGTTAGCAAGTATGTAGTGCAAGTGCATTACTGTTAATTTGACTTCTGTGAAAGTTCATGCTGTGTTTCTGGAGTAGCAGTGAAAGACTGCTACTTTGTTTCTGGTTTTGATCTTTGTCTTGATTTCATAGAATTTTTTTAAACTTCTGTGTAAGTCTAAAATTGTAATTTAAATAATGATACTTTATGGAGGTGGGAGAATCACTTTTAACTCTCAACCTTTCGTGGTGTAAGTTTTTTGGTGGATACTGATCCCAGAATTTTAATAAGTATTCCGTTTTTATGGGTGATTTTGTTCTTATTCTGCAATATTTAGCTGTGCTTGGAATTGACTTGTTGGAAGCACTAGAGGTCACCCATGTACCACAGCAAGAGAAAATTTTGGCTCCATAACAACACTATTTGTATGGATGTGAGCATGTACCTTCAGAGAAGTAATCTGAATAAACTGAAATTTTGAATCAACTGTTGAGAGTTTGCAGGTGTTCCAAGTTTTTCCCAGAAAAAATGCAAATTAATTCCTTGCCACTTTCCAGTACAGGCTAGATGAAGACTCTTCTGCAAGCAGAGTACATCAGTGTCAATATTTGATAGGACAGTCCTCCATAGAAGCATGTTACAGAAGTAAAACTTGCAGGAATACTTGGTAGACTTGTCATTTCTGGTATTCTCTTTTTTCAGTGATTACACTTGTGCCTATGAAAAGAGAAGTAAACGTATACAATATAGTAATTATAGTTTGTTCATAGCAAGGAAGTAACTATCAGTCTAACTGGCAGGTGAGCATACTGAAAGCATACTGAAAGTACTATATTGATAATTTTTAAAATTAGCAAATAGTGTGCTGAGTTTACGTAGCCTCGAGTAGATAGTCTGCTTAGATGCCACAACTGCTGTGGTACCTTTAGTTCTAGGAAGTTAAGGGTTGTTCACATTCTCTGCTGTTCAGGCCCCTCTGTACTGGTGGGGAAGGAATTGTGCAGTCTTGTCCCTGTAGTTGTATTCTGTCACCTGATGTTGTAATGGAAAAACTGCTGCTGTCTCTTGGCAGCCCAAAGCAGATCCTGGGATATGTGTCTGCAGGGCAGGGAAAAGCAAGGCACTGTGTCAGAGATCCAGAAGTGTTGAATGTCTTATATTTGGTTTCATCCCTGTGCCAGCTACATGCACTGTCTTTTCACCTGGGCCAGTTGCAAAACTAAGATTTTGAGTGTGTGGTTCCTTGTGTCATTAAGGATAAGCAATGTCCACTATGGATGCACAAATTGCACATCAGTCCTTGCACCAACATGTCTAGCAATGCTACTGAATGGGGTTTTGATTTGTATCTGCATGTTTTCCTATAGGAAAGAACTGCATTTTTAGCACCAGAGTTAATTTCACTGGCAAGTATTGAGTACATATGGAGTAATAATATCTCAATATCTGGAGTGTGTACTATCTATTGATTTAATGACTGATGTTCATCTTTATCCCTGGGGCATACTTCCATAGCCTAGCAGAAATCATCTGTGATAGTTACAGTTTGAAGCTTCTTGTCTGAATTCCTGTATTTTTGGTTTACAATGCCAATGTATTTGTCTGTAATTCATACCTTGATTAGTCTCTCCTGTGTGCTTGGTTTAATGAATAATCCACATTGTTTTGGTTGTACTGGTTGTACTGGGCAAACAGAAGGTATCTTAGAGCATTTGAGGCCTTACCTCCTCTCAATCATTCAGAGACCTCCAGAATATACTGATTTTGTGACTGAAGACCTGATACTTCTAAAAGTAAAAAAAAGAATGTGTGAGTGACAAAGGAGGTATCAAAACCTCTGTAGTGGTGTTGGTTTCTGTGGTTGCTTAATCTTAAGTTAGATTGTAGAAGTAACTGGACCTATCAAGTGCTGCTTCTGGAAGTGACAACTCTTGTGACTGAGGGAAGTATTTCTGTCCCTTTAAGATACTTCTATTTATTTATAATCCCATTAAGGGAATTACCAGCTATTCTCCCTCTTTGTAACAGCCCAAGGGGTTGCCCAGCCTGCAGGTACATAGAAATCATGACAGTGGGTTTGTAGGATTCCATAGCACACAAGGATACGGGGGGTTTTTTCCTACTTTTTATTTTTTTTTATTTTCAGATTATTAAAAATTACTGTTAGCAAAAGAATAGATACAAACACACCCTGAGGATGATTTGCTTGGGACTGGCTTCTTAGAGAGGCTCTGTGTTGGGTACAAGTAAGTCATTTGTGTGGGGCACAGACATAAGGGAATGCAGGACACCACCACATTCAACCGTCAGTAGATGCTGCTAATTTCTGGGACAGCCCGTCGATGATGGTGTGTTCTTTTCTCCCAGACCAATTTTTATTTTTCCAGATTTTTGTCAGTTCCTAATTTCTTACAATATTTTCTCCCATTTCCCGACAAAAGGTTCTAGTTAGGGTGGTTTTTTTTGTGAATATTGATGTTATCTCAGGATGTCTCCAATTTCTAGGCTTGCAGGCATTTTCTCTGTCACTATTTCAGCAAACATCTTCTGTTCAGTATTTTTCCTGTTGTGACCAGGTCATCTTTATGGCTGCTCACATTGCTTCTACAGAGAACAAAGCAGTGGTCTCACACTGACAGTTATTTGTAGCAGTACAATTTAGTGGCTTACTGTAGTTCACCAGGAAAAGGACATAAAACTGTCACTGCCATAAAAAGGCTCATAAAAAGTTAGAAGTCCTTGGCAGTAACTCTTGGTCATTAGCTTTATTGCAGTTTTACTAAGAAAGTGTATGTCAGTCAAGATTCAATATCTTGTTTGTATAACTAAAGTTCCAGAATGCTACCAGTTATTCTTTGGTACATCTTCAGTAGAATAATATGCTGCTCCGTGCAAGACTTCAAGGTTGCAATCTTCTGGTATTGCAAGTACAAAACTGCTGAGTTTTTACCTGTAAAGAGCAAATGTATAAAATTATTGTTTGTACACCCCCTAACGTACTGTAATTCCTCCACTATTTCTGAATTGAACTTTCAGGCAAGTGTAATGAATTCAAGTAGCAGTAGGCTAGATAGTCTTGGCCAGAATCAATGTGGATCTGAGACTTGCTTTTATTTTGGGCATCTTAACTGTAGTTTAGATGATCCTAATTCCTCTAGTGTTGTCTAAGTAGATTCCCAACTGGATACTCTGTACAGCTTTTTGGAATTCTACTTATCTGAGGTTTAAAGGTGACATGGAGAAGTTGCAGTAGTTAATGGCTATGTATGCAGTTTTATGCAATATTCACAGTAAGTATACAATTTAATATTGCTGTTCAGAAATTTTTACTTGAAGCAAAGTGCACACCCAGGTGAGATTAGAAAATGTTCATCTGATGATGCTCTTCAGCCCATTACTTCACCTATAATTACAGATTTCTTTCCTTCACCTATGTCCACGTTCCATTTACAGGATGTTTTCCATGGCAGTCTGAACTTCAGGAACCCTTCATCCAATAATGCTCTTTGATGATGTATAAATGGGATCCAGTTCCAACAGGAACCAAAATTGTTGAAAGACCATTTATTTCCATCTCTGTTTTACTGTGAACTGTTGCATGAGAAATGTTTTGTTCCCTGAATAGTTTCTGTAAATTTATTTATAAAGTTGAAATTTGAAAGACTTATGATATAAGTACACATCTTGACAGGACATGATCTTGCACCTAAAGAATGCTTGTTGGCAAACCTCGAAGGGAAGAAGACAGAAAGCAGACTGTTACAGTCTTCTCCATGCTTTCTTCCAATTTCTACCTCAGTTATGAGGACAAAAAGAAAAAATTACTTGGATTTTATTTACCACTGAGAGCCAGAGAGCAGTTAAAATTAGTCCAGCCGCTTTCCAGTTCTTAGCATACTGAAAACTTTGTGTGATAAAAGAAACTCTGGGTTAACAGTAATAAGGTTGCAGGACAGTACAATGTGTGAGCAACTCTGACTGGCTGGGAAGGAAGAAAAAACTGAAACAGTCCATGATACACTACCTCTTAATGATATTGATGGAAGTGCTTTGTGCTTTAAGGTGCTTTTTTGTCATCAGTAGCCAGTATTTAGATGAAGGTGAAAATTCTTAATATCATTTTGATGAGAAAAAGGTCTACAGAAGAATGCATAGAAAAACAGCATTCATTTTCCCAGTCAGCTGAGAGCATAATTCAGAATAGATAGCACTGACTTTTTATCCTATGTGTAATATAAGGTATATATTGATATTATTAGGTAAAATATAGTTAAATGCTTGTATTTATGAACCACCTTATATAGGGAATTTCTTTCTCTTTCAGCACTAGGAAGAGAATGTCAGTGATAGTTCGTACACCATCAGGGAAGTTAAGACTCTACTGCAAAGGAGCTGTGAGTTTTATTGTTTTCACTGTAACAAAGAATACATGCTACCAGTACAAACATGAAAGCAAAAGATGGTAATAACTGCAGTCAGAACATTGAAAATGATGTGGAAGGGATGTTGATGCACGTCTTCCAGTTTACATTGTTTTGCTATGTAGCTGTTCTATGTGGTAAACTAGTTAATGTCTTTATTTACTAACTGCCTCTGAAGGTATGACAGACCCGTTCATCCTACTCTTTGTACTGGACTAAGACCTTTATGCTTTGCATTAATTGCCTCCTTCTGTACTCCAAGAAAATGGATAAGCCTGTATTAATAACTTGCTGGAAGAGCTGAGCATGGATCACTAGACAGAGAAAGTATACTAGCATAACTGAACTAGATGGGAATTGCAACCAGCCCTTGATATTACACAGAAGTGAATTTTCCCAAAAGCAGGACCTGTGGGAAGGTATCCTTATCACAATGCATATGGGAATGACAGAGTTGCTCAGTAGTTCTGGGTCTGTATATCAAGTCAAGTTTGAGGGGGAAGGAGATGAAATCCAGTTCCAGAATGGTTTGAGAAAAGGAAGTTTGTTGTATATAAATGTGCATTTTTTATCATCTCAAGTGAAGGAAAGAAAAACTGCTGTTAATATTCTGTGTATTAAGCTGGCTACAAAAAATCTGAGAATGACAGTTATGAAGGACTAATTTTACTTTGTGGGCATAATATTAAAAGAGGAAGACAACATTTTGGCACTTTCCAAAATAAGGGGAAATAGCATCAAAAATATAGAAGAAAAAAACTGCATTATATCAGAATTTGTAAATTTAGAAAATCTGAGGATTAGAATGCCTTTTAAACTTCTGAAATAAGATTATGTCTATTAATTTTTGATGCTTAAATAATGCAATTATGTTTTTCTGGCATTTTCCTACATGATTTGTATTGTCTACCAAAAAAAAATTAGTCATTTTTCTATTAAAGTGTTTGAACTGTATTTATTTGTTTTGTAGGATACTGTAATTTATGACCGTCTTGCTGAAAATTCAAAATACAAAGAAATCACCTTAAAACATCTAGAGCAGTTTGCTACAGAAGGTTGGTGGTACTTTTCAATATAAAAATAAATATGAAATTCAATTACAGCTCAACTTTCCAGTTTTTCAATTTTGTCTTGTTGTAGTGTTTTACTCATGTTAAGTTTGAAAATTATGTTTTAGCAATGTCTGCTTAAGAAAAGTCTTCCTTTTCCTAAGAAATTCAGTAATAACTTCATGCTTAAAAAAACCCTAAAAAACAACCCACACACCCACAGGGTACACAGCAGAATCTTTTAACCAAAACATATTTTTCCAGAGAGCAAACACATAGCACATTGTTTCTGTGAAGATCTCCTTTCCCATGGTCACTTTCATGTCCCATACCCAGTGAATGCTGTAGGGGTGGCACACAGGAAGAACTAGCCAAAGTAAAGATGGTTGGAAATTATTAGTGTAGTGCTCTTAAGGTAGCTTTTAGCTGTATTGTTTCTGGCACCAGTCCCAATAAGGGGAGTTGCCAGCATCCATATGGTTTGTTTTGGTGTCTGCAGTTTTAATAAACACTTTTACAAAACAGTTGCTAAAGGTGGGGAACCTCTCTGTGGGGGTTTGTGAAGTAGGAATAGCAAGTAAAATTTAAAAGACTGTGAAATTAGGGTGATTGATACAAGCAGCCAGTTAGTTATTTAATTATAGTGGATTTCACAGTACAGATATGATGAGAAAAGCAGGCTGTAGAAAGGTTTCTGCACAGTTCCTAGATATTCAATGCCATACCCCCTTAGCATCTCAGGAAATGATAATTGCTGTACTGTGCAGTATCATATTGTTACAATTTATCAGAGTTGGTAGAGTTAGAAGCAGAATTATAAGAGTTGTGGGAATCTGAACTGCAGAGTTTTTACCTCTTTATTTTTCTAATACACTGCTACTAGAACATTAAAATTATCTTTAATGTGTCTTAAGAAATAAACTTACACTCAAAAGCAACCTAGAAAATAATGCTTACATTTTGTTAGCTGATCTCTGGCCAGATATTCATGTTATCATGAAAGGTAATTTTTCTGTCATGCATATGACTTCTCTAGTTTTTGTCTTTTGGTTTATCATGGAATTTAGAGTTTTGACCAGGGTATTAAGCAGCTTCTGTCTCTTGGTTCTATCTGTGACAGCAGAAGAAACTCAGAGATCTTTCTTTTGTTAGTTTTTCATATCAAGATCTCTGCAGGAAACATTTGGTTAGTCTCAAAGAATCTTAACGTAATAAAGTTAGAATAAGTTATGCAATGAAGTTGAAAGCAGAACTGTGCTCGAACAAATTTGACTGATGGTACAGCACAAAGCCTCAGATGCACACTGGGGTTCTAGAAAGGCTCAACCAGAATTAGTCAGGAAAACGTTACTTAGGTGTGAAGTTAGTTTGGGTTATAAGGTATATGTTTGGTTATAGAAAAGACAAAATTAGATCACTATCTGCTGTCCTGTGCGAATAGATGTGAAAATTTCAATCCAGTACTTAATTACCATTCTCATTACTCAGTAGTACAACTCCTTAGCAATCAGGTTACACTAAATAAATCAACATAAAAAGTGAAAAATTCCACCTGTCTTTAGAACCACTATACATGTAAAAGGATTAAAAAGTTTGTTCAGCTATTTTTTGTATCCTTCTTTTCAACAGATTAAAAGATTTACTGTTCAGAAGACTGAATTTCTAATCTTATAAAAAGCATAAAATTCAATCTTTAACAAAAAATTACGTCTCTCTGGAATCGATTAAAAAATTGGTATTTATTTTTACTTCAGATTTAAATTGCAGCCAACTGTGTTGCAAAGTTTCTCATGAGTATCCTTTCATGTGGCAGGACAGTATGTCCTTGGCATTTGCTGCCTTCTCTTGGTGTGTTGTTCAAAAATGAAGTGGTTAGCATGGCTGGCATTTATATGTAAGCGTTCATTAAGCTTGAGTGTTAATGCCTGCTTGGATAAATAGAAAAGTCCTGTGTAATTTTCCTGTCTTATTCCAGTCTGTTAAGACCCAGGCTCAAGGATATTTTGTTTTCAACATTTTATTTGGAAGATCCTTTTAAATCACAAAGAAAAGAAGCATATTAATTTTTTTAAATGGTTAGGCAGTGATTGAAAAAGAGAAAGCAAATACCTTGAAAAAACTATTTGCTGACATTCCATACATTTAGATTTCTTTTCTTTATTTTATCGTCTGCAGAAAATATGTTGAAAGTGTTGTGGAAATAGTATCACTGTTAGTCAGACATAGACATAGCTTTCTTTCCTCCCCTTCACCTATATTCATTGCTTTGGACCTTGTTAGCCTATCCTTATTTTGGAAAGAAAAAATCAGTTGAGTTGACAGCCTTGAGTTTATTCTTCTGAGTCTAGATGGTGAGACACGTGTTCCTAATGCTATTTAGTTGTCAGACTATCCACACTGCACACGGTTTTTATCCTGGAGATACTAAACTACTCTTACATCTAAAACACATGTATTATTTCATGCCCAACCTCTTAGAGTTTCAAAATTGCCACTGGTGCTGAGCTGTATGCTCTAGAAACCTGTGAACAAATTAAGTTTAAACATCTCTGGTTGTGGTGCTGTTTGTCTCCTAGAGCAGAGTGGGCAAGTGACCAAAGGGTAACTACATTAATCTTGCCTGCCCCCCTTCTAAATCTACTGGCCTGCAAACTGTGGCTGGTATATAAAGAGTTCTGTCAACTTCATTCTCTAGAAATCTGGTAATATGTGAAAATGAGCTGTTAGAAAATTCACACCTAGCTACTTAAATTGAGTGTAAAATGTGTGTTGTCAAAAAATAGATATTTCTTAAAATATGTAGTCTCAAATTCTTGCTGTAATGCTTAATTCAGATTTCTACTGAAGGAAAAAATCTGTTAATAATATCAACCAGCTCAAAGGTTGGTAAGTAAAATTGCCAAATGGTACATAGTGATTTTATTTTAAGAATTTGGAAAGCTGAAACAACCTGTGAGATGGCAAAGCTAAAGGTGGGGATTCAAAGTTGGCTTCTGGCAAACTAAGGATATTGAGGAGGGGTGAAGAGGCCAGTTGTAACATTATACTGATATATTTTAACTTCTTTCTAGCATAGCAACATTTAAGTTTATAAATACTTTTCTCAGAAATACAATTCAGTTTTACAGTTCTAATGTTTCAATGTACATACTTGTTCAGCGTTTGGATTTCTTCACATCTTTTTTACAGTTTAAACTAAGTCAAATCTTACATAAAAATTAATTATTTTCTTCCAGTGAAATAGATCACCTGAATTGCATTCAGCTTCTTTGAAACTGTTACTCTGTTGAATAAATTTCTATTTATAGTTCATTTTTACTTTATGTATATTTTAAAAGTTCTTCAAGATGTGCAGGAGCAATTTGAAAATCAGGCATAGGCATACATAAAATACAGAATAATTTCACCTTTCTAAAGGTACTCTTCACAGGCATGTCAGGGAAGGGACTAACAAATACTGAATCATTATCTGCTTTCTCTCTAGGCTTAAGAACTCTGTGTTTTGCTGTGGCTGAGATTTCAGAAAGTGATTATCAAGAATGGTTAGATGTCTATCACCGTGCTTCTACAGCTATACAAAACAGAGTACTCAAACTTGAAGAGAGCTATGAACTAATTGAAAAAGTATGTGCAGCTTGTAGCTTTCTGGGGTTTGAGTTGGTTGGGGGAAAGGATGGGATGGGCAGAGGGATGAGCAGAAGAGCGGGTTCTTAATTATTGTCCTTATTTTCTATACCATGAAAAGTGAACCACTACTGAGAAATAATGCTTAGATAGAAAAAAAATTCTAGCAATATACTGACAGTTGTGTTGTGTAGTCCTTGCAGTTTAAATAATCAATAAATAAAAAATGAAGGAACAATTAATCTGACCAAGTTTTGTTGCAAGTATCTACCTTGCTGGAAAGTGTAAATTATGGCTTGTACCACAGAAAGCTTTTTTCCAAAATTCTTCTAGTGTGTTAAAAACTGTAATAACAGATAAACAACATCTGCTTCATTATATAATGATCTTGGAACAATGGAGTAGTCAAGATTGGAAGGGACTTCAGGAGGTCATGTAGACACAAATCCCTGCTCAGAGCAGGGCTAGTTTTGCTTGCCCAGCACTTTGATGAAGATGTGAGTATCCACAAGGAGGGAGTTTTCCGAGCTGCAGCAGGTAATTTTTTTGTGCTAAACAAAGTCTTTTCTCCTTCTTCTCAATTAAATTTTTATTGCTGCAGAATGTGACTGGTGCCTCTTGTTTTTTAGCTGTGCAGCACGCATTTTGGAGAGGAATGGCTGCTCTGCAAGCTTCAGTTAGCAGAAGGAATCTCTCCCTCAGTCTTATTTTTTTCTCATGTTAAACTCATCCTACTTCTTCAGGTGCTCTCAATATAACGTGCTCTGGGCCCTAAGCTGTTTTGGTGTCCCTCTGTTGGACTTGCTCCACTTTATCAGCCTCTATTTTACTGAAGGCCCATAAAGTGAGCTTGTACCCAGATACAGCATCACAAGGGTAGAGCCTTAAGTTTCTGGCAACGCTGCTTCTGGAGTAGCCCAAGCATGAGGTTAAGACTTTGCTGCTTCAACAAAAAAAGGTCCCATGACTATTAAATTTATAAGAAAATGGAATGCATGAGATAATAGTGTTTGAAGTTTTGATACTTAAATTTTGGGGCAGTTATTTTTGGTTTTTTTTCCCTGGAAGAGTGGAAAGTGTAAGAGATATTAGATTTATAAAACTGCTTTAAATTCATACCCTCACGAATCTGTGGTGTTTAATTAAAGAAAAAGAAGGGTGAGGGTATATAGCTTCAGTCACTAATGAACATTGCTGAGCAGTTTATCTGGATATGATAAAACAGTCTTGAAACTACGTTACTTTTTAATGTGATGACAACCCTGCTACCTTTACAAGTTTGCATGTAAGCTGCACAAGTACTTCCTCAGGCTACAGTATGCAGGCCATGCTGCTGCCAGGAGTGCACATTATTAGATGTGTTATGGTGTCTTTAACATTAGCTAGTTTTTAAGGTATAAAAATAGGAAATACAAAAATGGCTGTATTCACAAAAACTGTGTAGATTTGCTCCATAGGAAGCTAAAATCAAACAGAAATACTAAGATAAATGGACAGGTGTTTCAGGTGTTTTTTACAAAGTGAAAAGAAATCATTAAAAGAGAGAAGGTGTAGTGTTAGCACTCCTGAAGCCTTCAAATCAGAGAGGTACTCCTCAGGAAAAGGTAGCTGTTGCTGGAATACTGAGCTACTGAGTGAATAATTGATTGAAGTTTGAGTGGTCACGCTGTGCAGTTTTGTCAACCCACACAGATATCTAAGTTAAAGCTCATGGAATAAAGTGGAAGTACTTTATTTGTTGATATCAAAGCTGATTAATGAGTTTAGAGAGTATTAATCTTCTTGTAAATACAGAGAGTTAAGTAAGATAAATGGAACATTGAAATTGAATTTAAACCAAAAAATCCTATATGTATGAAATATTCTATGTTCACAGAATCTTCAGCTGCTTGGAGCAACAGCAATTGAAGATAAACTGCAAGACAAAGTGCCTGAAACCATAGAGACACTTATGAAAGCAGACATAAAAATTTGGATTCTTACTGGGGACAAACAAGAGACTGCCATTAATATTGGTATTACTTTTGCATTTATTTCATGTCTTTGTTACATGTTTAAAAATAACAGCAGTTGATGGAGTAAAATTTCTTTCAGGATGGAAAGTTGTCTTGTAAAAAATAATAATATTATATGTCACTCCAGAATTTGAATGTGAACTTAATTTTTTAGTCAATGATAGGGGGAGGGTATGGAATGATGGATTCTGCCTCTTTTAAAATACTAAGAGCAATAAAAAGTTATGTTAGACAGGAGGCAGAAAAATAGCAAATTGTACTTTTTCATAGCATATGAAACTAATTAAAAAGAATACATTGGCTTTTGACAGTGAGAGGGAATAATATTAAGAGGATGTCAGTATTCTTCGTTTCCCTTCTCTATATTTTCTTCTTTCCAAGAAAGGTGAACTAAATTACTGTAACCTTTTAACAAAGGTTTATTTTTACTCTTTTTTATTATTATGAAAGATGGTAAAAAAATGCTAATTTCAACAGTGATAAATCTGTATCTTTAAATAGTTATACATGAAAGCTGCTTTTCACATTTAATATTCTTTGCATGTGACTTTATCAGCACTTACTGCTGTAGTGTAGATACATGTCCAAAATAAAGCATTACTTTAGTTATACAGATTCTTTTTATAGGATGTTATTATTTCTAATCTTAAAGAACTCTCCATATACACATGATACAGTTGATCTAAGGTTATTTTCCTTTACCTTCAGGTTTGAGGCAATACACATAATACCAATATTTCTACTTATTAATAATGGTGGTAAATATTTTTGACTAGGCAGCCTACATCATTAGCACAGAAAATGCATCCTCTTTAATGCATCAAAGTATAAAAGAAAATAATTAAAAGATGTATATGCAAGTTCTGAAGGAAATGCAAGTTTCATTCTAAAAATTTACAATGCTCAGGGAGATTTGTTTGTTGTTTTCTGCAACTCTCTTTAAAGCACCTCTGAATAAGGCAGAATAGTTGCAAGTTGCAGCAAGGGAAATTCTTACTATTCTGACTTAGTACCTGTATGTACTTCTATCAAATGCAGTAGAAATTTATTTTTTTATCATTTAATTCAGCTAGGTCAATCT
Source organism: Cichladusa arquata (assembly GCA_026413545.1). Taxonomy (NCBI): domain Eukaryota; kingdom Metazoa; phylum Chordata; class Aves; order Passeriformes; family Muscicapidae; genus Cichladusa; species Cichladusa arquata. Next base: position 44,934,207 of record JAOTQP010001652.1, read on the forward strand.
TAATTTTAATTCTTTGTGTAGTTCTCCTACAGAAAAAAAAAATACCTTGTTATAAGGGATTTTGTGAAACTGATTTTTAAAAATAAAATCTTTTCTAACAGGTCACTCTTGTAAACTTTTGAGAAAGAACATGGGACTAATTGTTATAAATGAAGGCTCTCTTGACGTAAGTAAAGTCTTCAAAGTTCTCGGTTAATGATACATTATTTTATTGCTTGAGATATCCAGACATGGTGAAGGTGGTGTAAAAAATCATTTGGAGTGTGTTTATCTTGACAAACATAGAAAACTCTGCCAAAACCATGGTTTGGGGGGATGTTGTTGGTGTTTGTTTTGGGGGGTTGCTTTCTTAATTTTAATGTTGCATGCTTGGAAGACTGTATGGTCTTAGTGACAGAATGTTACTGAATAACTGGAAAACAGTCTACACCTTCTGAAATCACAGCATAGCTGCTACACAAAGGAACTTCACACCTATGACCAAATGAATTCCGTGTAGTAGATTTCATCCCTGCAGGCTCAAAGCCAGGAGCTTCACATTATACAAGCATTACAAATGAACCACTTCTAGTGTGATGATTCAAAAGTTCAATAAATATCTATCAAGCAATTTCTTTTTATAGTAAATTTATATAAATGTTGTTTAAGAGTAAAAGGTAGTAGCTGCAATGATAACTTCACTGTACTCCGTATTTCACCCTGGAGTGTCTAGATTGTAGAGATTTGAAGATCCTTTCCTTACATGCCCAAAGTACAGAGTACATGGAGATGCAAATATCTTATGCCAGCTTAATTTGTATATGCAAACTGGTCGCTTGCAAATCTGGTTTTGTTGATAACATATATAATGGGTTTTTTTCAGCAGCAGGTGAATGTACTCTTGAGAGGCAGTTCAAAAAATAAGAGTAAACTAGCCTTATGCAAATATTTTAACAAGAAACTATGAAGTTTTCTGCCTCATGTGATGGTGTGCATTTTAATGTTTGATGAGTGTATATCTCATGTTCTACCTTTTGCTTGCTAGTATGGTTGGAATGGCATGTCAGTCTCTATTTCTAGAGTGACTTGTTACCTTGAGTAAATCACCTTGAAAGTTCTAATAGAGGAGGGGATCAGGTCTCAGGAAATGGAGAGATGGACTGCTGTTTGAAGAGTGCTGAGTCAGTGAAGCTGCAAAGATGGATGAATTCCTCTTTCCTTTCTGCATACCAGTAACAGTTGGCAAGAGACTCTAATACTTAGTTGGAGTATTGTCTGTTAAGAAATTCACATAGAATGAAACTTTGGCTTTTGAGTAGCACAGGTTCACCTCTCGTACTGGGACTCTGCACCCGTGAGGGCTGCTGGATAACACAGTTTCCTCATTGTGAGAGGAACTGAGCAGCCAGGAAACCTTGAAGAAAATAAGCCCAGTGCCGTGGCACTTGTGTATTTGGAGTCTTTGAGAAGAGTTGCTCTAAGGCAGTACTCTCCTCCTTGTCTCTAAAGTATAGCTTCTTGCCTATATGTAGATGTTTTTAGGTTCATTGGAGTTGGAGAGGTTGGCTTTTTTTGGTCTGCACACTCTTCTGAAAAACACTGAAACCTTGCACTGAGAACAGTGGTTTTAAGTGGGTGCTTCTTCCCCTTGCTGTTAAAATAATAGTATTTGTCCATTGCATTACCAGTGCCTTCTCCTAAAACACAGCTTGCTCAAATCTAATCCCTTTATAGACAGTCAGAGTCCCATGTCTCCAAGACATGTAAAAAAAAAAAGATTTAACAAAACAAATACCTTGTCAATTTGGTCATTGTTACAACTTAAGCATGCAAGGGGAACTTAAGCTAACAGAGGAATTTAGAATAAAAATATATATTTGTTCAGACTGTATCCCAGCTCTTGAACTGAGCTGACAAAGAATACGCTAAAAAAAAGATCTTCTTTTTTATGAACAAATACCCTTATTCATGAAATTATAAGAAAACTACCTCAACCCCACCAACCTCCCCAGTCCCCAGTAGGTATTAGCTGGTATAGAACTCAAAGTATTAAGGTATCTCAACTCTTTGGAGCAATATTTGTTTTGGGGCTCTAGTCCCATGAACATCTTAGCTTAGCATCACAAGCAAAATGTGGGTTTTGTTAGTCAGTTCTTAGAGTTGTGTACAAGAGCACTGGATTTTATTTGTCTTCATATTAACCTAATGGACTGCTAAATTTCCCTATAGTGCTGTTAATCATAGACAGACGTCATAATGTAGCCTTATTCTTTTATTTGTGAATTTAAACTAGAATTAGAAAATAGTTTGATTACCATTCAGTTTCATTGAAAAATATTTCATTGAAATATGAAAAATACTTAATAAGGGACATATTAATGCTGCTTTTAATCTGAGGCATGTGATTTCAGAATAGGGAGTATGCCCACAAAGGAATTTTAACTACGACAGTTTTACAGTTGGAGTTTTGTTTTGTCTTGGGATATGAGTTTTTTTGTTTTAATATGTAGTATTCTTGGAGCTACCTGATGGTATGTCTGCTTCTTATAAAAAATTAAGGTCAGTTTAAATAACAGGGTTCACCACTAAACAGTGTCCCCAGGTACCACATCCACAAGCATTCTGAGTACTTCTGTGGGTGGTGACTCCACCTGTTCCCAGGGTAGCCTGTTCCAATGTCTGAGCACCCTTTCAGTAAAGAAGTTTTTCCTATATACAATCTAAACCTCCCCTGGCAAAACTTGAGGCTGTGACCTCTTATCCTATCACTGGTTGCATGGAAGAAGAGACTGACCCCCATCTCACCACAGCCTCCTTCCATGCAGTTGTAGAGAGCAATAAGGTCCTCCTGAGCCTCCTCTTCTCCAGGCTACACAATCCTAGCTCCCTCTTCTGCTCCAGACCCTTCCCCAGCTCCGTTGCCATTCTCTGGACATGCGCTGGCATCTCTGTCTTTCTTGTACTGAGAGGCCCAGAACTGAACACAGAACTTGAGGTGTGGTCTCACCAGTGCTGAGTGCAGGGGACAATCACTGCCCTGGTCCTGCTGGCCACACTATTGCTGACATGGGCCAGGATGCCATGGGCCTTCTTGGCCACCTGGGCACACTGCTGGCTCATGTTCAGCTGGCTGTCAAACGGCACCTCCAGGTGCTGGTTTTACAGTTCCTACCCAGTAAACAGTACACCCCCCCAAGACACAATAAGCCAGTTTCTCCAGAAGAATGGCTTGAGAAACAACCTCAAAGGCTTTACTGAAGTGCAGGTAGACAACATCCACAGCCTTTCCCTCATCCACTATTCGTGTCACCTTGTAGAAGGAGATCAGGTTGATCAAGCACGATCCACCTTCCCTAAACCTGTGCTGGCTGTGCCTGATCCCCTGGTTGACCAACACATGCCTTGTGATAACACTCAGAAAGATCTGTTCCATGACCTTCCCTGGCTGACAGCCCTGTAGTTCTCCCAGATCCTCCTTCTGACCCTTCTTGTGGATGGACATCACACTGGCAAACCTCCAGCTGTGTGGGACCTCACAAGGTTAACCAGGACTGATGAAAAATGTTGGATGTGGAAGAGCCTGGTGAGCTCTTCCATCAGCTTTCTCAGCACCCTCAGGTGGATCCCACTGGGATGTAAACACTTGCATGTCTAAGTGGCAGAGACCATTTACTCCTGGATTATGGGGCTTTCATTACATAGAAGAAACAGTAGATGGGAGGAATATGACTTCTCATGTGTTGTTTCAACTTTGTTAAAAATTAAATAGTCCACAGAGATGAGAAAAAATTATACTTCCTTTCTGTTACAATATTTCTTAATTAGAGAAGATGGTCTGGAAAATAGTTACAGAAACTGTTGTCATTTTAAAGACTTTTTAACATGTAATTTTAAACAGTGGAACTTCATTTCTAGTAGAGAGCCAGGAAACGAGTGCAGAATTCTGCAACAGCCTAATCTCATTTTAGATACACCAGTGAATCTTTATAAGGCCAGTAGAAGCAAAATAGTCAAAAACCATTAACAACAGTGTTTGGGACTGGAAGGAGTAAGTTGATTTGGAAAGGCAAAGCAGTATCTTTAATTTCATTTCAGAAGATTTTGGGATTTTTAATTAGTTAAGTGTTTTATTTTTAGGTGGCTACACCAAATTTTGTTTATGTGTGCCTGACATCACTGAAGTAGCACAATTATTCATTTGGTAAACTTTAAAAAAATATGGGAACATGTTGTCATAGGATGTCATTAGCTTCCAAAGTCGGTATTTTACAAGCAGAAGAGATTTCATCTTCCTTTCTCCTCTAAAATACTTTATTCTTCTGGGGTGTAAAGAGGGAAAGAGAAGAAAAGTATGTTCTGGCTCTGTAAAGGTCTTTCAAAAAGAAAGAAGGGCAGGAAACAATATTTTTTGTCCTTCATGACACTCCATGGTAGAGCTGCACTGTAGCTGACTAGATGTCAGTGACCTTGCCAAAACAGGCTGCTGCATAAATAACACATATGAATTAATTGTCTTCTGAATGTAGTCTGAAATTCTCAGTACTAGATCACAAAATAGTGACTTCTGTAGGTGTGATTCAAACTGTCATTAGCAATTGAAAAATACAAAATATGTTCCTTTGTAAAACATGTACTTGATGTTATAGTTGTTAAATTATGTTGAAATATGAATTTAATGTGATAGAATTGTAAGTTATAATGCCTCTATTTACATCATGAATTATCTGTGTCTCCTTTTTCTAAACATTTAGGAAAATTTTGTATAATAGTAAATTCTAGTATCTCTATATATGTGAATCATCTTTTGTGTTATTATATTAGTTTTCTGTATATCTGTGTCCTTTGGCAAATATTTGTGCAACTATTGTTGTTGTTCAAAGAGCATTAAAAGTTCCACTATAACTTCCACACTTTTTTTTGGCAGAGTGCAAGTGCAATCTTACACAACATTTCTACTGTGTTTCTAGTAGAGCAACTATTGCAAATATTATTTTCCTTTTATAATATTTGATAGCAGAATCAAAAGGCAAAAGTGTTTTTCCTCAGAAATCAAAGTGCCAGTGTTTCTGATCACACTGAAAATTTGGATTTAAAATGCTAAGAATTAAAAGTAATTTTATCATTTTTTTATGCAACAGGGAACAAGAGAGACACTTAGCCATCATTGCAGTACTCTTGGTGATGCTTTAAGGAAGGAAAATGATTTTGCTCTCATCATTGATGGTAAATCCCTGAAGTATGCTTTGACATTTGGAGTTAGGCAGTATTTCCTGGATTTGGCTTTGTCATGTAAAGCTGTTATTTGTTGCAGGTAAGGTTTGCATTATTCAGTCTCCATACTATTTTTATTGACATATAAAAATTAATAAACTGAAGTTATGAAATGTAGTCATTCAAGTGAAATATCACTGTAGAACAGTCTGCAACAGAGTGTGCCTCTCAAAGTCACTCAGATTGCATATTCCTAGAAACATAATTCGTAATCCACTTGGGAGTAGTCTCAATAAGGTTGAGACACTAATCTTGACCTTGAATTGGTTATTACAGTTAACTGCAGGTTTTAGCATATCTAGAGTTGTCTGTAGATCTTTCTCCACAGGCTACTTTTCTGTAAGATGTGGATTATACTGTATAAGAAGTGCACAAAAGTGTTAAGGGTACTAAAGGGGTGCTTTTTATTACCTGAAGCTGGTGGAAACACTTTTTAAAATCATTATTGTGACCAATTATTATAATAAATCAGTTTCATCTGAAAAATCTGTTCAAAAGGGAAATATTTTTCTGCTTCGCAAAAGAACATGGAAGAGGAAGTAATATTACAGTATCCAAGTAATCACTGGGTTTCTAGTCTTTCCATTCCTTCTGAAAAGCAATGTCATACTACCAAGGGATTTTTTAATTAATATTTTTGTGGTTAAGCTTTGTAGCCATGCTTCAGCCTAAAACAGTTTGAATTTCAAACTAAGGTTTTACTGTCTTTTAAACTGAATAGTTTATATTGCGTACACACTTTCCTAGTGGCAGCAGTCCTTCTGACAGATAAGTTGGAGTATTGTGTTTGTTCTAAGTTGAATTTTCTCAGTACAGTAAGAAGTAGGAGATGCATGTAGAACTGATCTTTTAAAACTGTATTTCTTTTTCTTCTCTTTCCTCGATTGCAAAATATGTTTTATGCCATTTAAAGAGATAATTTTTCTGTTTCTGTTGACCTGTGGAACCATTGAGGAGTATTCTGTACATAAAGCTGTCTTTTAGAAAGTATTCTTGTAAAGAGACAAAAAAGGGCAAAATGAAAGTTTCTGTTCTAGTAGTATTCTCTCTGCCATTTCTTCATTTTACATTTCCATAATATACTTAGGTTAGTTGGTTTCAATGCATATTATATATATGTCTGACATACTTTGTGGTTGCTTAAAAATTGGCTACAGGTTTAAAACTAAATACTTGCTCGTAACACTCACTGTTTTAATGCGAACATTTTTAATATCCCATGTTACCCTAAAGTCAAAATTCTGCCAAAATATTTGTTTCTGTTAAATGCTTTCTCTTTAGTAATGAAAAACTTATTTTCTTTGTTTATAAGCATGAAAGTAAAAAGTTTGAAATGCTAATTTTAAATTAGAGTCAATCACTTT
>JAOTQP010001652.1:44944063-44957260 GCA_026413545.1 Cichladusa arquata
AGTTAAACTTTATATTCATGATGAAACTGTGGGTTAAAAATGTGGAAAAATTATTTAATTTTTTAAAATCTTGACCACAAAATAAATTTTATGGATAGCTTTATGTATTTTTACATTAATTACCTTAACAGGTACTCTTTAAATTTTCACTGTTTTTTTAAATATATTTTTTAATTGGTGTCTTCTCTTGCAAAGTAAATATTCAGTTTTACTGGAAGAAAATGCCTTATTTCTGTTAAACCTGATGTAAACATAAGATTAACATTTCCAATTTTGATACTTATTTATGTGACTTGGCTGCAATATTTGAAAATACTTTAATCATTTCTATATACAAATGTTGTAGCCAAAAGAGTGTATTTTTCTTACCATATTCTTGCATTTTTAAATTTCCTCTTTTTTCTCTCCTTACCGTGCTATTACTGGAAATAGGTTTCTATCTAAGTAGCAGCAAGTTTGTAGCCTGTTTAGAAAAATATAAAGTAGGAAGCTATAGAAAAAACAAGTTCACTAAAGATCCTTTTTTGCTTCAAAGTGGCAGACTTTAGATCCTGTATTTCCAAGCCTGGATATCTACTTACATGACCAGACTTCCAGAAGTACTGATCAGCAGTAGCTCTAGAAGTATTTGAAAGAAACAATGTATATTTCACTTATAGAAAGCATACAAAGGTTGGCTTTAGAATATATTAACTTATTTTTCTTAGATTTCTGTCATTGTTACCTGCAAGCATATTGTAAGTTTATAACTTAAGTCAGATATGACTATGTTTGGGGTTTTTTTTGGTTGTTTTTTTTTTTTTTGGTTTTTTTTTTTTTTTTTGAGAAAGAAATTTAAATGCAGGATACAGAGATCATGGTCTAAAGATCCAAAGGCTTTGATTTTATGAGCAAATAGTCTCTTCCTCCTGATCAGATGGAAAGGCAAAGAGATCATTTTGGTGTGGGTTGTCATGACCCCTTATATATAATGCATGCAAGCATTTTGCCATATACACCTTCTCTGGAGGACAAAATGAATTCTACTTGAATTCCTGTATACCCAACGTTTGTCAGCTCAGAAAACTTTTCAGAGATGTTAATAGCTCATGTCAATACTGTGAGTGAATGGGCAGAAATTCATCATTGAATGTCTCCAGAAAGGACAACTGCCAGTCTTGAGTCTCTCTTTTCAGTTTTTTTGTACAGATCAGGCGTGGGAGCAGAGAGCTCAATGAGTATTTGTAAGCTGCTGCTTAATATGCAGAAATGCTACATCAGGAAAACTTCTGTGAGGCTTTTGTGGCCACACCTCCTCTGTCTTGGAGTTTAGAAAATAGTACTGTGAAAGGCATGTCTGGAAGTTACTTTAAACAATTTTCCTTGTATTCTGACAATAACTAAAAATACCTGCCTTTACTTAATAGATGTGTATCCTGTTTTTAAATGTCTGCTCAGTACTAATCAAGAAAGTAATGGGAAATATTCCATCTAATCTAAAATACAGCCTTTATCCTAGGCATTCGTGGGCTGATACGAAATTCATGTCAGTTGGTTTCTTAGTTCAGAAAATGGTAAAGGTCCATAGTAATATTCAGGCACAGTGGTCAGTGTTTATAGACATTTAAACTCCTATTTATAAGAAACTAGAAGTGGTCTGTAACAGTGTTTTCTACTCTGTGTCTTGATGCAATAGCTGTTTAAATATGGGCCTCATCTTTTGTGTAGGACCAGTCACAATAACTTGAGAGGTTATATTCTGATGTATCAGTCTAAATCGCAGGAGAAAACTCTGAATTTCTAACAGACCACTAATGTGCTTTATTAAGCCTGTACAGAGCATCACACTCACATAGAATAAGCCTATGCAAAGTCTCATACTTAATTTGGGGGGGCTGTCATTACTTTATAACTGGTTGAGATTGAGATTGATCTCATGATTGAACACTCCTTTGTGGATTGGTTTTAGTTTTATAATTACCATTACTTATACATTCTATCATTAAAATACTCATGAAGTTATGCAAAACACTTTTGACATCAGAGGAACAAATTTTTTCTAATCCTACTTCTCATTTTGTTATGTAGTAATAACTATCCAACATGAAACATCAAATGAAAGAGTAAAAGACCAAGACAAGCAGTAGAACAGATGTGTGGAGTTGAGATTTAAAGTTCGGTCACAGATTTTAAACATGGCGGCTGCTTGTAGCAATTTAAGTGATACTATGAAAATAATTAATTTATTAAGTAATTAGAGCTGTAATGAATTTTTTTATTTTGTAAACTTTGGATGATGGGGAGGTTATTTTCCCCTTCTCCCAAGCTCTTTTCTTCTCACTACTGAGTTACCCACTTCCTGCTGTTCATGTCCATAACTAGGATTTACTGTTTTGTTCCTGATTTCCTTTGCCTTACATATCAGAAGAATAGCCATGATCATACTGAGTCCCATATAATGCACAGCCCCAAACATGAGCAGGCTTCCTGTGTATGCTCACACTGGGTCTGAGCTGCACAGTTCAGCTGCTGTGGCTCACCGTGCCATGGCTTACATGAGATGTGCAAACTGCACCACGCTCAGTTTGAAACACACACAGCACAAGGTGATTGTGCTCATGCCCACATTTTTGCATTACATGATTGGAAAACGTAGAAATACAAGGATCTGTGTTGAGGTCCATCTCATTTTAGATAGGCTGGGGACCTAAATCTCCTATTTAATGGGAGAGCTGCTGAACTACAGAATGGTCTGATTTTTCACTGCCTGTTCACATATATAGTCTAAAATACTTTTTAAGAACAACCAGTCACCTATCCTGTAAAGGGGAGCTGGATTAGTAATTTGAGTTATTAGAGCAGGACCTATACCCTAAGAGATAAGTGTCTGCTCCTCGATTGGTATCATGTACAACATCCTAAAAACTTACTTTGCAGGTACAGCTGCCTTCATTGTCCATCATAACTAGGAGGAAACATGTTTGTCTCTAAATAAACTGCCCACTGCAGAGCAAGTGTTTCTTGTCATTCTCACTATTAAGAATGTAGTCAGCTCTGTATTACTTTTTTCATAGAGGGTTAAGAGTGTAATTTTCTAGGGCCCAAGATTCAGAAGTTAAGGCAAATAGGTGGGTTATTTTCTTCCCCTCTTACAGTTTGAGGTGAGGGGCTGTATTTTTGCTTTGTCTTTCCTTTTTCCACCTTTTAGATCTTTTAATTTTGAGCCATTGTTGTTTGAGCCAGTTTTTCTTAATGTGAACATTCAAATACTATCTTGTAAACAATATCAAATTAATTTTTCTGCTTAGATACTAAAGATATTTTTTCTCTTAAAGATATGTATCTGGTATTCCAGTAAACAGTAATGTTTCTATTAGAGACCACTGCTTTTAGTCACATTGAACATTTTCTTCTTCATGGACTTCTTTTGATAGATTCCATTAGAACTTTAGAAGTTAGAGATTCTACCAGATTTCATCTCTCTTTAGTTTGCATCTAGACCTCAGGCCAAGATATATTCCAATCCCTTATTATACTAAAATGAACTAAAATGCCTATAACTTGCATGCTTTCTTTAGGAGAAAGGAAATGGTACTATTTAAGGAAGTCAATATTATGCCTTAAAGGATTTCTTTACAATTTTATAGTAAAACCATTTTCAGTTTAAATACCTTGAAAACTCTAACTTAAATTCTGTACAAAATTAGTTGAAAACGACATTCCATTGTAAATTAAAATTTTATCCTAAATATCCTGCTTTTTAAAAGTCACTCCATAACATTTTCAAGTGTTGCTTAACATCATTTACCTGTAAGAGCAGTCAACATGTGGAATAGATTCAGTGTATATATGTTGGCCTTTCATTTAAAATTAGCGTTTTATAACACTTTGCCTGCTAGTGAAATCACAGTAGAAAGTTAATGTCTTTTCCATGTACTCCTTGAAAAGGGTCAAGTCTGTGTGTACTTGTGATCTTTTATTTTCTTCCTAGAGAGTGATACTTTTCTTAACTCTGTCTGAAATTACCAGCAATGAGATGTACATGTATTTATGATCAGCTGCTGAGTCACATATTTTCCACCACCCTAACCCTATCAAATCAATATTTCTAAAATTTACTCCAGTATTTGATGCAAACAAGGAAAAAAGCATCAATTGTACTGATGTTGAGTGCATAATTGATATTCTGTAATTCATAATTGATTATGTATTCATCTTGCATCCTTACACTCAGCTACTGAGAAACTGCTGCCAACATCTGCTAAATTCAGCACAGTTAAATCATAATTCGTATTTTGAATGTGAAAAATTGAAATACAAAAGAGCTGATAAAAATCTGATTTGTCTGAAAAAAAGTAATTCCATTCTTTTCAATGTATGATATGAAAAGTTAGAAAATTGTGCTTGTTGCCCTTAAATCTGAGTTAGAGCTTCTTAACTAAGTAGTTCTACTTTAGTGCACTGGTAAAGCCTAATCCTTTCATGGGTAAGGATTATTGATAGTTTTAAGTTCCAAACAGCATCTTAATCTATGAATCCTGTTAGTCAAGTTTGCTAACAATGGGAAGACGGTGACTACTAATCTCCCAGGTTCCCCCTCCACCAGCCCATATTTCTCAGAATTTTTCTTTCATTAAGAATTAAGTGAGCTTAAATCACTCTTAAAACCTTAAAGAACCTGACATTTCTTCTGAAAATAGTTACCTCCTTGGAATGTTTTCTTATCTACATTGAGTTGCTCACGTGTGTGACTAGATTGCCCACTGTTTATTCTTGATTGAAAGTTGGGTGTATCATTAAGTTTTTCATATGGGTTTAACCCAAAACATTTTCAGCTGTGTTGTAAATGTGTTGCAGGGATATCCCTTTTTGTGAAGCTGAGGAAAAATCTGTTTGTTATACCTTGCAAGACATTGGAGTAATACACAGTTCTGATCTTTTGCAGGTCTGGTTTGCATTTGTCAATGGCTTTTCTGGACAAATTCTTTTTGAAAGATGGTGTATAGGTCTTTACAATGTGGTAAGACAATTTGTGTGCCTTTGCTTACATTTAACCATGAATGTTTCTTGAGTAAGCAATCTTTAAACAAATCCTCAACTCTAAAGTTTTGCAATTTTTTCTTTTTAAACCATCTACTAGATGTTTACAGCAATGCCTCCTCTAACTCTTGGAATATTTGAGAGATCCTGCCGAAAAGAAAACATGCTGAAATACCCTGAGTTATACAAGACTTCCCAAAATGCACTGGACTTTAATACTAAGGTAGATCTTTGTAAAAATCAAACATAATAAAGCAAAAATACATAGGAATTCAGTATAGTTACCCTTTTTGTTCTATGCTGCTCCTGATTAAAAATGGAGGGGATTTTTATTACTCCTATTTCCAGGTGTACACTTGTCAGTAAATGGTACAAATCATGTATATGTGTATATATATTTATATATGTGTATGTGTGTTCATTTTTACCAAGTATGGAAATAGACAGGGATTTAATTTTTTTCAATCTTTTTTTTTTTTTTTTCCTGCTGGTAATAAAGCTGTCTTCTGTAGGGAGAAGTGATTAGACCTCACTGTTGCTGGGCTGTATGTATTTGTAGTGTTATATGGAAATGGATTACTGAAGCCTGTGGAGAAGTGTTGCAGAGGACAATAAGAACTGTCACTAGATTTGTAGAGGGAGGGACATGGTACTATTCTTTGTCAATTTGCAGTTGTGATTTTATGGTTTAATTTTGAGCTTTGGAAAAAGATACTTGGAGTCAAGAATATGTCAGTGTGGATCAAAAGGAATCTGAGGCTACTTTTGGTGGGAAATGGATGATATTTGTCTTAGAGAGACTAGCATAAGTAGTAGTAAAAGAATGTAGGACTCTTTAATACATAAAATACACAACATTTCTACAGCATTGACCATAAATAATCTCTTTCAAAAAACTATATTAAACTTGTGCCTGAATCTGTGATTTCATGAGTATTTGACTTTTGTAGGAGTCCCTTCTGATTTTATTTTTGTAAAGGTAATTGTGACATTTCAAGTAATGTCATTTTATGTTGAACTTGGGGACATTTTCAGTATACCCTTGAATTAAAAATGCCTACGTGTGATGGTCTGTAGTAGATGTGCAGAGCTGATTCAGCCTACTGAGCTCTTATATCTGTGCCACTTGTGCTGCATAACTGGAGTTAGCCCAATATATATATAATTATTTGTCTAAACTATCTTTGTTCACTGAAGCAGATGAGATTTTTCTCCTCTTCCTCATTTCATCCCTTCACCTACAAAAGCCAACCTGAGCAACCTGTTACCAACTAGGTAACAGTCTCTTGTGTCCCTGTGAATGCTTTACAAATATGAGGCTTTTCATGGTCCCATAAATACAGACACTTTTGTGTTGTGATGGTTTTAATAAATGGTGTAACTATGAGATAACAGTTGTTTTTTTCTGTTTTAAAACACACTTCTATTGCACAGATGTATTGTTGACTTAATTGGAAATTCTGTGGCTGTTCCCATACAACATTTGCTATGAGGAAACGTCTACAAATTCACCAGCTACAAAATTCCCACCTATATAAGTTGAATAGTTGGTGTTAAAGATTTGGAAACATTACTGCCTTGAATATTGATGCAGATATTTGTTATGGTAAAAGGGATCAAAGGTTATGAGGTCATGACAGAGGTTAAAGGATTAGCATGGGACAAAAAGAATTGGTCAGGAAAATGGAAAAGTAGAACTAATTTTTCTTGCACCCACCTGTGCTTTCTGTCAAATAAAAACTTCTGGTAATGACACAGCAAGAAGGAGAGACAAAGGTTAATGAGTAGCACAAGTTTAAATGTGCAAAGTATTGGAGTGTAAATTGGACCATGCAACCTAGTGTAGCTGTATAATCTAACAAAAGACATCATGGAGAATGTGAGACAGGCAACTTAATTTCTATTGTTTGAACACCTTAACATTCAAGATACACATCAGTCAGTTACAGTAAAAGCCGTAACAGTCAAAAGCATTGTTAGTGAAAAAAATGTAATTGCCATACTGAAGGAAATGGGCTACATAATTTTTTTAAGTCTTTTTATGTCATTATGCAATATATTAAGGAAAGAATTAAGAGATTGTTTATTCTTAAACTTAATACCATTCTTTGCAGAAGACATTTTTTGCAAATGAAAATAAGTTTGAAAGGAAAACTTCAAATTTTAGCAAATACATTAAAGAAATTATAAATGATCAAATTATTCTCCTCAAGAATGGAGTATATAAGGAGAAATTTAAGGAAGAAGCTAGTATTTGTCCCTTTTTAAATTTCTTTGTGTGTGGAAATATATAGGTTAGGCATATGTGTAACTCAGGTTTTAATTTTTCAGCTATCTAAATTTATTCTTATACTAAATGCAAATTATAAAAGCTAGAATCCTTTTTAATTTCCCACTTAGAATGTAGCAGTTGTTATAGCTGTCTGGTTTAGTTTAATTTCTCTGGTAATATTCCCATATGTTTATATTTTAATTTCCCTTCTGAATTGTAATTAAAAGGAGGAGAAAATAAACACTTTTTTTCAAAGCATAAAAATAAACAAATGACCCATGAAGAGCTAAGAGGCAGAAAGTGCCTGTCAGTTATATTACTTCACAGTGGTGGCCTAACAAAAACACATTTTGTGAATCTAACACACAGATAAAAAGAAAGGTCAGGGTTCACAGAGCTAGTTTATTGCAAATGGTTCTCATGGATTTTCTGTTTTCTCTTTCTTAGGTTTTCTGGGTTCATTGTTTAAATGGGCTCTTCCACTCATTCATTCTGTTTTGGTTTCCACTAAAAGCCCTCCAGCATGGTAAGTATTACAAAAAATAAAAATACAAATGTTGAAAAGTACAAAATTTCTAGATATTATCTTTTTTCAAAGGAAAGATTTATAAATGCTAACAGTTGAGTGTGATTGAATTTCAAGATACCATTTCTAGAGCTAAACCATATGCCATATACATAAAGTGTTCTATTTAAGATCTGTGTAAAAGTAGGAATAATAATATGTACTTACAAATTTACCTGTCTCAGTAGTGTTTATGTAAACTGAAACAAGATGGAGAAAAGGAAATTGCTATTTAATTATGCTAATTTTTATACACTACTGTAGTAAATACCTACAAGATCCTAAAATGCTACTGTCCCTTATGTTGTCTCTTACATTTTGTCAACATTTATTTTTACTGTGTATACATTCTGTCCTGTTACTTCAAGGCCATACAAACCTGCTAGTATATATTTTTGTGAGTAGGTTTGTGGCAGATGAACAGTGATGTCTTGGACTGCTCAGTCCTGTCCATCTTCTAGTTCAGCTGTTGTATGTGCACTGGAGCTGCAGAAGGAAGTGGGGTTGTTGAGAGGAAAGTGGTGTTAGTCAAAGGAAACTTGAAAGCACTGCTTAGATTTTGTGGGAATGTTTGGGGCTGGAAAAGTTCTCATAAAGATGGGGTTTTGGTTTTTTTTCCAGTATATGGGGAGAAAAAAAAAGAAGTGTGTACCTTGCAGCTTTTCTGAAAATTAGTCTCTTCTGTTTTGGTAATGTAGCCAAGTAGTCTGCCCTGGCATAGGGGACAGAAATGTTTTCATGGACATTCTGAAACTGCTGAGACTTGATAGTGAGACAGTCACAGCTGCTTGTGCCCAAAAACGTTAAGGGAAAAAACACCCAGTGACTCCTGATGGGTAAAGGGAGGTGTGTGGCAGCCTGTTTCCTCTGGAAGGCCACTCACATCACACTAAATGTGAGTTCAGTGGCAGCAGTTTGCATTGGAGGGGTTTAGACAGCCCAGGAGGAATGAGATTCCCAAAATGTCAGTGCATACTCTAAAACCATAATCTCAAATTCAGACTGAAATCCCTGTTCAAAGCTGTAGCCATGTGAGGGGTTTATGCAGTACACCATGGATAAGTGTTGAATGAGTGTCTGTGGTGATGCAGAGTTCATGTGTGAATGGCAGAGATATTTGTACAAGCACTTGTGAGAGCTCAGCCTTCTCAGCCCTCAAACCCTGGGCTAGAACTGTCTTTCTGGCAGGTGGCCTCTATGAGTCTGAACAAGCTGTCTGCTGTTTTCACCTTTCATTGCTAGAGTATGGATGGGTAAGGAAGCAGAATTGGGACCTGGGGGACCTGAGTACATCATGAGGTGATATAATCAGTACCTGGCATGGGTCTGGTGGTGCTCAGAGTTTTGCATGAAGGAGATAAAAGTGCAAAATAAGATATGCTAATAATTAAATCACTCATGTCTGTGTGTGTAAAGAGGAAAGGGAAATAATGGTATTAGTTTCCTAAGGAGTACCAGAGACAGGAACTTCTGAGAACAGGTCCCTGCCTTCACCTTCTTTTATCAAAGAAGAGATGCAGGTAGACCCTGAAATATAAAAGGTACAGCTCAACTTCATGCATTAGAGTGCTGAGAGAGCACTCTGGCTGGTGGAAATAGACTTGCCTGCCTGCCTGTTCCTCTGTCTTACTCTCATTGTGCTCTTTACTTTATATTGTAAAGCAGTGCAGTGCATATATTAGCAGGTATTTATTAGAATGTTGAAAACCAAATCTTGAAGAAGATTAAAATCTCTTGGAGCCCTTCTCTTGGTCAAATTCTCCTGTTTAGTCTTAGTCTTGCTTGTCCACCTGTTTCTTATCTGTAAGTAGAAAATTTCAAATTTCATATATCATAGTAGAGACTTTCAAGAAATATGTGATCAGGGAATAAGTATGGATTTGTAAGAATTGTTTGTCAGCATTGGATTGATGGGATCTTCCCATTGTACAGTACACAAAATTTACTCCATGTACTGTTGTGGATAAAATGTGAAATACATAAATCTTCACAGAATCTTCTTTGGATGCAACTTTGTCAGCATAAATGGCAAAAGCCAAACCTACATGTACTAGTAAATTCACTAGGTGCTCCCTTTTTTTGTATAATCTTTAAAATGAGCTATGATTTCAAATAAACTCAGGGATTTCTTTCAGGCTTCAGGTCCTGTAGTCCTTCTTGGTATGCTACTCTGTCCAAGGGAGAAAGTTAAATTTGAAGTGTCAGAAAGACAAGCAGTATCTCTAGACCTAAGGATGTGATTGTGAGCTCCTCATCATGGAATGGGAGACATCTAGATTGAGGACTTAAAATATTTTTGTGTGAAGTAATCCCCTGCTGGCTCTTCCAGAATATCAGTAAATAGATGATTTTCTTCTGTATTGAACTGTCTTCAGAAGTCATGAAAAGCTTTTAGAGAGGGGCACTCTTCATTCACCAAAATGAATTTAATTTCAAGCATCTATAAAGATGATATGAAGGCTGGAAAAACATTCAATACAGATATGAAAACATACTTAATTAACAGTTTAATAGACCATATTCCAGCTGAGGTAGTGGAAAGTAAGTGTTTCCAACTACAGGCCATTTTTATCAGCATTTTTCACCATTTTTGTCACCTTCCCCTGTCCATCCTAATCAGAGGAGTTATAAACCCATCCCTCAGTGCCCCCCACAGAAAATCACCTTTATTCTTGTCTTTCCCCCAGTACAGCTTTTTTTTAAAATCCTTCTTTATTACTCTTTTCTTTTTTATTGTCTTTTACTTTTATCCTTACTTGTTACATACACAGCATTTGATTACTTTGTATAATACAGTAAAAAGCAATATCCTGGTGATTAGAACCTTTACAGCAGAGTGTTGCAATTTAGTTTGTTTAGTTACAGTATATGAATGCTAAAAATATTTCAAAATTAAACATGTGAAAATGTAGCCACCTTGGTACTTTTAATTGAGAATGATTAATTTCCTCATAATAATTCAGTTGTCAGTTATCCCATGTCTAAAAAGAAATTTGACAGAACTGGGATCAGAAAAGTCTATGCTGTAAAAGTAGCCATGAACTTCTGATAAATAATGGAAAATTCACTGCTTTGGAATCCTAAACTTAGGAAACACATGTGGTTTTTATGAAAATACAATTTTTTATGAAAATGCATCTCTTGAGAGCTCTGACTCGGCATAACTGATGTGTGTGTGTTTCCATATGTGCCAAATGGGTATGTACTTATATGAATCCACATATTTGAGTTGGGTAAATTTTGAAAATTTTATGAATGACAAGCATCTCAAGAATTTAAACTGAGTATATTTTGTATTTTTACTAGAGTTGAATTCAGAAATATGGATAAGAGCAAACAAGTTTCCATACCAAAAAATAACAGAATTCGTGGAAATCTGACTGTAAGCTTCCTGCTTACTTACATGTTACAATCAATATATCCTATAACCATTGTATTTCACATCTTTCTGAAGATAAGGTTGATATGAAAAGAAACTCTAATTGTACTGCTACTGACTACAAAGTTGGTCTTATTGGTGTGTGGTGTCACAAAAAGTTCCTGTTTCCTGAGTAATCCCTGAAGTCACTGGAAGTTTTAGGGCACTAAACATGATGCAAGTCATAGTTCTCTAGTGTTGAGTGCAGTTCAAGATGAAATCTATTAGTACACTATAGAAAGTGTTACCATCTGTTTTGTATCAAAATTAAGATCATATAAAGTGCTGTTGTGGATGTTTAAATGTTTTTATATTTATCTGTTTCCTTTTCCAGGTACGGTATTTGGCAATGGCAAAACTTCGGATTACCTGCTCCTGGGTAACACTGTATACACTGTAAGTTTATATTGGCTCTAACTATTTCAAAGATATGGTGCTGCTGTTATTATTAATTCTCTTAGTAAAAGACTTAATTCAGTGCAGGGCCTTAAGAAGTGCCTTAAGAGTAAGAAATGGCTCATGAATGACTCTTTGAGAGGTTTTGAAGTGCACTTTGTGTTCTAATTCCCATTTTTCCAACAAAGCAGTGTAAAAAAGATGCAGAAGATACAGTTGTGCTTTACTATAACTGTCTGGTTTTTTAAATAGTGGGAATTTTAATTCCCTAATTAGCATGCATATTAATTTAGTTTAAGTTCTTGCATTGGAGAAATCTCAGATTATTGATTATAGAAGTGCTTTGTGGACTTCTGAAGATACACTCCTGTTCTCTCTCTCTCTCTCTCTTAATTTATCATGAGGCCTTAAAAGAGGCATTGAGCCATACTGAACAAAGGTTGTAGGATGCCTTTTCAGAGGCAAACAAAGCACTAGAAGTACACCTGATCCATACCTACCAGTAAAGTTCTGTTGCTCTCATAGATACTAGTCATTATTGGGTTTTTTTCCTTTTATCTCCTAGAATAAATTAAAAGCCAAATATGTGCTTTTCACTTATTAGATATGAATGTTACTCAGTAGCAGGTTTTTCAAGATCTCTCTTAGAAGCAAAATTAGATTTATGCTTATTGTCCTCTGTTCTTCAATCTTGAAAGTTTAATTAATTTTTCAAGTTCCTCACTGTTGGCAGGTTCAAAAAGAAATTAATTTTTCCATTAAAGTAAGGGGGCTGCAATACGAATTCACATCAAAATCACTTCTTTGGGGAATAAGGAAACATCATAACTGAAATAAAAGGAAAATATTCTAGACACATGCTAAAACAGAGGTCACAATGCTGCTCATATGTCACATTCTGCAGCTGGTTTTCAGCTAGGACAGCTGAATCTTGACCATCTTGAGAGGATAATTTCTTGCTACTAACCTACAGAGTGGTCCAAAATTTCCCAAAAAGCTGTTTTCCTTCACTTCAGATTAAAAAGTCTGGGGAAATACAGAAGTTGCAATTGATGTTTTCCTGCTCTTGCACAGGAATTCAAGGAAACTAGGAACATATGTGGATTTTGAGAGATTTTCAAAGTGAGGGTAGAGTTTTATATTTTTTTTTAAATCTGTTCATGTGAAGTATATGAGCAGTAACAGTTGTCAGTCATGTCAGAATTCTGAGGCTAAGGTAATTCTCATTCCTCATACTGTTTTCAGTGTGGTTTTCAGAAGTCTGCAGTCATCAGTTCTGCAAAAGTCAATACGAAAGGAATTCTGAAGTTGACATAGTTTAGTTTCTTTGGATCCACAAATAAAGTCAGAAATATGCAGTGATTCATAGTATGTCCTGGAATTATTTCTTTAAATATAAATTTCAAATAGGAATAGAGTGCTGTGAAAATATCTGTATGACTATTTTAGAGAGGTATGAGCAGATGTCAAGCTGAAGTGGAATGGTTAATCATGCTAATTGCTCATTTACCTAATTTCTACAAAAAT
>JAOTQP010001652.1:44966746-44989208 GCA_026413545.1 Cichladusa arquata
GCTGAAATGCCCTCAGATGACAAGAAGTGCCGGGAAATGGATCAAATTTTCATAAAATTCCCCCTAAAAGCCTGCTGGATATATTTCAAAGATCCTTCTTCAGATTCAGTCGTTATTCTCTCAAACAGGAACAGCAGAGCTGATCTTTGAACTGGCTGATTTATCTTTTCTGCTTCCAGTGGTCTGTCTTGGTTAATACCTAACAACCAGAGATCCTAATAGTGAGGAACTTAATTCTTTGCAATTCTGAGGAACACAGTTCTTAATTAAAAAGAGCTAAAAGATGTTTTTTAAACTCTACATAGCAAAGAAAGACTGGAGGCAATACAAGAACTTACTTGTGGGAATTTCATTGCACTAGAAGTTAATGCAGATCTGTTTTAGTACTACAACAGTAAGTACTTTGGCATATATGTAGGCAAACACATGCACATAACTAATGAAGTTTTTTCTTACTAATGAATGTTGAGAAGAGAAATTTTTGCTGGTTTGATGCTATTGAGGTGTTTTATAGCTTTGTAGTTTATTGGAAGGAGATGTGTACCTAGATGATACTTGAAATAGATAAACTGAAAAGGATAAGCTTTTCTGCATCAGGAATTTTACCACTGTTTTCATCTTTCTCTTCTTATTTTTTAAAGGCTTTTTAAAATCTGAGCTAGCTGTTTTGGCAGATCATTTCATAATGAGGAAAAAGCAAATATTCCCTGTTCATTCTGACATGTAATTTCCTAACAGTACATCTTCAACAGTGCATTAAAAATGTTTCACAGCCACGATTTCTTATGTGCCACTAAGTCATGAAAAGGAGTATTTCTCAGCATTTTTTTCGTTTTTGAAAAATGAGAACCTGTATAAAAATCTAAGCTTAAAAAATTTTAATTTATTTTAGAAAGTCTCAATATTGAGCATGAGCTACACGTAGAACAAATTATTTATCTCCCCTGCAGGATTTGTGAGTCCTACAATAAACTGGGCTTCCCAGCTCTCATTTTGGATTACTTCTGAATTCCCCTGGGAGCCACTTTTGTGGCAGATTCCATTTGGTTTCACAAGGCCTAAAGGGGGAAGACTTGGCATAGACCACAAATCTCTCACATTAGGAACAATTTGTAAACCACAAACAGAGGCAGCCAGAGTCCGTCCCCAGAACAGGCTGCTCCTGTTAGTGCCATTGTCTGAAAAGGATTGGTTTGCCATTTCCCAGATGACCTGCCTATGTGTAGAGAGATGTGAAAAGTTAGAGACAAAAATGTTTTCTACAGAGTGAGGGGGGAGCTTTCTTGTACAGAAAGGAAGGAAATACCTCTGTGGGATTTTATTTTTTCCCCTCTTCATCCAAAAAATACAAAGAGGGCCTCTGTCTTTAATGCGAATGTCGGCTTTAAATCTTTTAGGTTTGGATTAACTCTGTAAAAGAAAAAAAATCTGACAGGCTTTCAAATATGACGCAGAAAAACTTTTTTTTTTACCTCAATTCACGTTGTTCATTTGTAAAGCCAAAGGCTGGACGGAGTGAATAGTAGGCGCCAGTTGTTCCTTCATTCATAGTTAGCATTACAATGGTCAGAATTAACATCCCAAGACCTACATTATCACTTTTGCTGTTTCACCAGCAAACATTTAATACCGGGTGGCTAACACAAGGACAGCTCTTTGCTATGTTCTTATAAATAAAAATATGTTGTTAATAATTGGAGGTAATAATCATAATTAGTTCAAGTTGTATTTTTATAAATTTTTCTTGTTTTTAAGGGAATTGTCTGTCTAATTGCTACTTAATTATAAAATGTCTTGCAAAATGCATTTGTGATAGACATTTCCTATTAACTGCTGTTCTAGAAAATGAGTATTTCATCAAATATATCAGAAGTCAGGTTTTACTTATAAAGTGACTGGTAATACATTTTCTTCACTTACACATTTCCTCTACTTCCTGATACAAAATTTTTGGGTTTTTTTCTCCTTTGAAAATATGAATTGTTTATTTTGAACCTGCCACTGCTCAGTGTTTACACTTTTTCTGGCAGCTCTTGACAGAAGTAGTTAGTAGAATCTCAGGGCAATATCTATGTCATTTTAACATAGCCATGGTAAGGTTACCACATTTTTGAAGTACATTCTAATGCTTTCCAAAGAATCAATGTCATTAGGAATTTGGATACAAAAACAGGGTAAATTGAACTTTCTGATTATATGAGAATTAGGATTTTTTTCTGAAAATAATTCACTTCTGTTTTCATATATCAATATAGTGAGTATAATTCTAAAATGTTCATGTATGCATGTTGAGAAATTAGACCTCAGCTACTGAAAGCTACCTACTGTTTGTCTGCTAATAAAAACTAGTAAAATTTCAGCTTATTTATTTTACATACTGAGGCTTAATCTGTGAGAGAAATTAGTCCGCAAGTAATGAAACAAAATATTTGAAAGGCTGTTGTTGTTTAGTGATGTTGCTTTCAACCTCTGTACAATCTAATTACATTATAAAAGTATATCTAATATTGACTGTAAATCAAGCCTCTAGTAACGTGCTTGAGTACATATTTATTGTACTCTTTGCATCCATAATATTGTTGATGTGGACATTTGAGCATGAATTACAAGGGTAGGACTTTTTTCCTTTGATCTCCATATATTTTGATGGTTTTTTTGGCCATTCAATATGTTTTAGTTTTTAGTATTTCTACAGACCAAGTTACAAACAGAGGAAAATTCTATGTATTACATATAGTGATGTAGAGAAAAAACAAATACAAGGATAAAAACAATTACATAGTTTTCAAATATTTCACCATATATTAATATGCTAGATCTTCATTTAACAATATGTTGCATACTTTCATAATCACATAAATGGTTGTTTCCTTATATCTCATTTTTAAGCAATCTGTTTAACAGAGGTCTGTGGTAGTGTGGGAACTGTGGTACAGCGAGTTCTGTGGGAGATAACTTTGATCTAAGTTACATTTCAGGATAATTGTAACAGTGTCCAGTATCCGTGTGAAGGGTCAGTTACATCATGTTAGAGTAGATTGCAAATTGTGCTCATAATATAGTGAAAAGTTGGAGAAGGGTGGATTTTTGATAAATCTGATTTTAATGGAAATGCCTGTAATCAGCACAGTGGTATAGAGCAGGATTGTAGAGGGGTGATTCCCCCATGCAAAGAGCTAAGCAGTTTATCTTTCTACCAGCTTCTCGACATGAAATAGTGCTTACTGTTTAATGGATTTATGTTGCAACTCAGGGGATTTTAAAAGGGAGTTCAGGTTCTATTTCACATTAGTCGGACAAGAATGATTCATTTAAATTTGCTTTTGATAGCCTCAACAAACTACTTGATATTTCTAAGATTTTTTTTGCTAGTTCTTGTCATGACATCGCATTTTGTGCATTCTTTCTTCAGGCAGCTATGATGTTCAGCTCTGGAGTATTTTGGATGGGACTTCTGTGTATTCCTATGACAGCTTTACTTCTTGATATCGTATACAAAGTGTGAGTACAGAAATGCCAGGGTTTACAGAAGAAAGTACTGACTTCTAAACGTGTGTTCTAATTACTAATATAATAAGAAACAAATTAAGGTCAATTCTGGTGATTATGTAAGATCAATTCTGGTGATTATTGTAAATTCTTTTTACTGTCTTTTTTTAAAAAACTTTACTACAAGAGTTATTACTATTTTAAATATTTCCATAATTGTAGTGTTTTATTAATAAATATTTTTTGTTTCTAATTTGCAAGAACAGTTGATAAAATACATTCTTAAGATTTGTTTTTCGATATTTCTATCTACTTGTAAAGCTTAGTTTTAAGTCTGGGGAAATGGATTTATAAATTGAATATTTATATAAGCATTAAAACTATCTGTTCTACTTTAAAGAAGAGTAAGTCTGGCAGTATTTTTTATGTGCTTACAGAGTAAAGAGAGCTACTTACAAGACACTGGTAGATGAAGTTCAGGAGTTGGAAGCAAAGTCTGAGGATCCTGGGGCAGTTGTGCATGGCAAGAGGTACGGTAAAAATCTGTAGAATGTTTTCCTAAAAATAAAAAGCTGAATATTTTTAGCTTTATCCACGTATCAAAGACAAAAGGTTATTTTTCAAAAGCTGTACAAATGAAAGGCATCTGTGAAGGACTTCTGGTCTACTGAGCCTATGTGTTTTTTCATAGGCTTACACAGAGGTTTTTACCAAAAGCTTTAACTGATGTGTTTCTTTGTAGCTGACTGGTTTCTGATTCTTATGCATAGAACGAGCTTGAGGTACAGTTTTAATTCTGTCACTTTTGCCTGTGTTAACAATTAATTCACAAACAAATTAAGAAGAAAATGGGTTAGAACAAAATGGATTTAAACCTGCATCATTTTCTAGTATAGCCATAAACAGGGCCTAAGCATAGAAAACAAAAATAAAATTCTTTAAAAGGTGCTCATTAGCATGGGGACAAACAAAAAATGTGTCTAGAATTTTCTGAAATTGAATATAATAAGCTGGCTTTATATTTAATTCCAATCCAGAGCAAACTAATTTGATTAACTTATATGAGGTAAGTAAATTTTTTAACTTAAGACTCCACAAGAGTTCTCTTGTTATATCCTCCTTTATGGACCAGGCAGATAATTTGAAAAGAGAGAAGGTAAAACTGAACAATTACTCATTTTCTACATGTAAACTCAGCATAAAGGTGTGCACTTATTAAAGTATTTCA
Organism: Cichladusa arquata; assembly: GCA_026413545.1. Classification (NCBI taxonomy): domain Eukaryota; kingdom Metazoa; phylum Chordata; class Aves; order Passeriformes; family Muscicapidae; genus Cichladusa; species Cichladusa arquata. The sequence goes on from JAOTQP010001652.1 coordinate 44,971,464, forward strand.
GACTTTTTAACCCTAAGCTGAACTTGAAACAAGCACTTTCTGAATGTATGAGATGACAAAATCCCCCTCTCCCCCCCTTCCAATTCATTAGTGCCATTTGGCTGAACTTGAGCTTTCTTCTCTTGTCTTCATTTTCGTGAGTTTTGTGAAGTCTAAAAAAAAGCCAAAACTGCTGATACTTGATTTTCCTGTTCTTTCTTTTCTTTGGATTGCTGTTCTTTTAGTATCTTCATGGCAGAAAGCATAGCCAAGAAGTCTTTTTTCCTACCAAGCTATGCACAGAAAGAGACCAGAAAAAACACAGCCACTTCTTTTACTATAGGTTCAATTTTCAGAAAGTACCTTTCATTCATAAAGATACTTTAGCAATCTTATTGTATCTCTCCTCTAGTTCAGTGGGAATCAGTTTCCTAGGATTTACCAGGTTGAGATCAAATTCCATCAGATACCAATGTGATAACCACACCAGCTTGTGTGAGAGCTTTCACAAGAACGTTTTTGTCTCTAGCTGGGTTCATCTTTCCTGGTAACAAGGAACAGGGGTGGTGCCAAGAGGCCTGGAAGCTTATCCCACTACCCATGGAACACCTAGTCTCGTGTGGTGGGCTACAGAAGAGGACATACCTGCATTCAGTCTCCTCTCAGGCTCTATGTGCTGGCTGTGTAGCAGCAGCTTCACTCTGGAAGAACTGCAGAATCCCCTAGCTGGTGGCAGTTCCTACTTCAAGCTTGCTTTTCCTTCATCACTGCAAGACCTAGCCAGTGCTTGCAAGACTAACTTCTCTTGCTTTTAAAGGTGATGTAAATTGATTGTTACAGATGCTTTTCTCCAGTGGCACTGGTCATTCAAGCAGATTGAAGGCAATATCTTCCTCCAGATTAACCAACTCATCTATCAATGTGTGCTGAACTTTGAAGCAATGTATGCTCTATGCTCTTTTGCAAAAAGCAAAAGCTGTAGAAGAATGAGTTGCAGATAAGAAAGCAGACATTAGTAGAGGATGGTGCTAAAAGGGGAACATTTTGTGGATATAGAATACAGAAGGTAACCTACCTTTTTAATATTTCATACTTGCATTCCCAAGACTTCTCTTATATTCCCAATTCAGCTACTTTAACTTCAGTTGTCTAGGCAGGATGCTTTTCCCTCATTCTATATACAGCATGTCTTCCAGATCCCTTGTTATATAGGTAAAATAAACTTGGTGTTTTCACCGCCGGTTTTGTAATTATCTTTTTTTCCCATAGTTGAATAGTTATGAGGGCTCCATGATAGCTGTTCAGTTACCTGCCAGAATATCTTTCTTAGATCTAATTCTTCTCCACAAAGTTACTTTTAGACCAGTATTTGTGAAGGATACAAGCATCCACCTTATATACAAATTGCAGGATGTTACGAAAAATCTCTTTAAGATTTTATTCCCTTTGTTATTTTTTAATTAATTTAAATCCAGGTGATAGAGCCAAAACAGAGAAAGTATTCATTGTTAAAGAAATGGTCTGATGAACTGACTTACTTGCATCTACACATATTTGATTCAACTTTTGTAAACATTTTTGAGTCTCCTAAATTGCAGAAGCCTGGATTAATTAGTTACCAGTACAGAGTAAGTAGTTAAATGGGTGAGGAATGTCCTCTACCTCTGTTTAAGATATGTACATGAGACTTTCTTATTCTAGGGTTTATACCTCTGGCAGTATATTTTTCTGTTGCAGCAGAAGAAGGGATGTGTTCTCATTAAATGCCAAAATAACCTAAGAATATATAAATTAAAACTTTCCCACTCTGTCCACTCCCATCTTAGAAATACTACAACACAAAATAGAAGTCTCAGCTTCCACAGAAAACAGGCCAGGATTCTTGTATTGGATAGCTGTTGTAATCAATGTGTATCTGAATATTTACTGAGAAGGGGGCCTGCAAGAAAGCCAGGAGAATTTATAAAGGACTGAAAGAGGGTAGGTTTAGTTTAGATATTAGGAAGAAATTCTTTACTGTGAGGGTTACAGGAATACATAAAGTAGTATTTTTTTCCTAGAACTGTGTTTAATTGCCTGTAAAGGTACACATTTCATGTTCAAAAGTAGTTAATATTCTGTTTGTCCATGTAGGTGCACATAATGAGCACAGGCCTTTAGTTACTGTGATCTAACATTGGTTAATTATGAAATCATGTTTTCTTGGCTTCCTGTGTAGATATTTAAGTATGCTTTTGAATAGCAACAGGGTGATTTATAATAGAGAGGCCACAGTATTTCAAGTATAGAAAAGAATTTAATACCTGAATATCTGAAAGCACTTTCCTCAAATGTATTTCCTCTGTATTTTGTATTTTCTTTACCAGCAATCAGATCTGTGCAGTGGCAACTTCATTATACATGAACTAAGACTGTTGTATACTTCATGTTCTTGTAAAAGTTTAAGGTAGTATTTTCACCACTTAGCATTTAAGCAATGAAATGTGGTGAAATGAGGAGGAACATCAATAAGACTTTTACACTGGACATCCAGAGGGCAGATTTTGGCCTAATTAGGAGAATTATTCAGAGAGTTCCTTGGTAAACAGCCCTTAAAAACAAAGGAGTTCGGGAAAGGTGGGCATGCTTCAAAGCAGAGATCTTGAGAGCACAGGAATAGACTGTCCCTGTGCCAAAAGATGGGTCAACGAGGCAAACATCCAGCCTGGATGGACAACAGGGTTCTGAAGGAACTTAGGAGTCGAAGGAGGGTGTATCGTCTTTGGAAGGAGGGTCAGGTCTCTCAGGAACTATTTAAAGGGGTTGCTAGGTCGTGTAGGAAAAAAAAATAGGCCAAAGCTCAGCTTGAACTTAATTTGGCAACTTTTGCAAAGGATAATAAAAAATGCTTTTACAAATGCATTAATAGCAAAAGGAAGGGTAAAACCACCTTTGTTTTCTACTGGATACAGGAGGGAACTTAGTAAGTGCAGATGAGGAGAAGGTGGAAGTGCTTAATGCCTTCTTTGCCTCAGACTTTAGTGGGAAGATGGTTTGTCCTCAGGACAGCTGTCCTCCTGGGTTGGTAGATGATGTCAGGGAGCAGAATGGTCCCCCTGTTACCAAAGAGGAGGCAGTCAGAGAACTGCTGAGCAGCTTGAATGGTCATAAATCTGTGGGACCAGATGGGATCCATACCAGGGTGATGAGGGAGCTGGCAGATGAGCTTGCAAAGCCATTCTCCATCATTTACCACCAGTCCTGGCTCACTGGTGAGGTTCCAGATGACTGGAAGCTGCCCAGTGTGACTCCCATTCACAAAAAGTGTGGGAAGGAGGATCCTGGTAATTACAGGCCAGTCAGCCTGACCCCAGTACCTGGTAAGGTAATGGAACAGTTTATACTGAGTGTCATCATGCAGCACTTTCAGGATGGCCAGGGGATCAGACCCAGCCAGCATGGGTTTAGGAGGGGAAGGTCATGTTTGACCACCCTGATCTCCTTTTATGACCAAGTGACCCACCTGATGGATGCAGGAAAAGCTGTGGATATTGTGTACCTGGACTTCAGCAAGGTCTGACACTGTCTCCCACAGCACACTCCTGGAAAGGCTGCAGCCCATGGCTTGGACAGGAGCACTCTGTGCTGGGTTAAGAACTGGCTGGATGGCCGGGCCCAGAGAGTGGTGAAAGGTGCTGCATCCAGCTGGGATCAGTCACCAGTGGTGTCCCCCAGAGTCTGTGCTGGGACCAGTCCTGTTTGATATTTCTATTGACCACATGGATGAGGGTACTGAGTTTTTCATTAGTAATTTTGCAGACAACACTAAGCTGGGAGTGTGTTTATCTTTTGGAAGGTAGGAGGGTTCTGCAGAGAGACCTCAACAGTTGGATGGATGGGCAGAGGCGAGTAAGATGAAGTTTAATAAGTCCAAGTGCTGAGTCCTACATTTTGCCCCCTGCAGCATTGTAGGCTGTGGATGGTGTGGCTGGACAGTGCTCAGGCAGAAAGGACCTGGGGGCACTGGTCAACAGCCACTGAACCTGAGCCAGCAGTGTGCCCTGGTGGCCAAGAAGGCCAATGGCCCCTGGCCTGTATCAGGAGTAGTGTGGCCAGCAGGAGCAGGGAGGTCATACTTCCCCTCTACTCAGCAGTGCTGAGGCCACACCCTGAGTGCGGTGTCCAGTTCTGGGCCTTTCAGTTTAGGAAGGATGTTGAGATGCTTGAGGCCATCCAGAGGAGGCAAGGAGGCTGGTGAGGGGCTTGGAACACAAGCCCTATGAGGAGTGGCTGAGGGAGCTGGAGGTGTTCAGCCTGGAGAAAAGGAGACTCAGGGGTGACCTTAGCACTCTCTACAACTCCCTGAAAGGTGTTTGTAGTCAGGTGGGGTTCATCTCTTTCTCCAGGCAGCAACTGACAGAACCAGAGGACACAGTCTTCAGCTGTGCTAAGGGAAATACAGGTTGGATGTTAGGAAAAAGTTTTTTACAGAGTAATAAAGTACTGGAATGCCTGGGGGGTGGTGGAGTCACCATCCCTAGATGTGTTCAAAGAAAAGACTGGGTATGGCACTCAGTTTAATGGTTTAATTGAGGTGTTATGGCATGGGGTAGACTGGATGATCTTGAAGGTCTCTTCCAGCCTAGTGATGCTGTGATTCAATCAGAACATTCCATTTGGAAGCACAAGCAAGGAGTGATGGTACTAAAAATGCTATAATATGCATGCTAATGTTTTAAATAAAATATTTTTATTAGAAAATAACACCTGTTAAACATTTCATAGAAATTTGCTGATTTCAATTCACAATTTTGTATTAACATACTGATTTATTTATTCATTCTCTATATTCTTACAGTTTAGATTTCAGTCCCTAATTTTTTATTGCTGTTGTCACTTAATCAGTTTACAGCTCTGAACTAAAAAAGGGGGCTTCTACACAGCGTAGAGGGGCAAGCAGGATGAAAAAAAATTCCCCAGTTAGTTAGCTTAGGGAAGCACTGAAAGTACAATGTGTCTCAGTACTTCAGCCTCTCCGTTCTTGATGCAGTCAGCAGATGCCAGCTACCTTCCTGGAATTGGTACCTAATTTTTTCCTTACAAGGAAGTCTCATTCTATCTTTTCATTCAAAATGTGGCCACAGAAGCAGTTTCTCCTCCCTATCACCTTACCCTGTAGATTTTCCAGTTAACATTCATCTATAGGTGTGGAAACTTAGAAAAGCCAAGCTTTCACCATATGCTTTAACCACCAGACTAGAGGGGAACAGAAAGATGAGATAAACCATTAAGTCTGTTCATCTTAAACAGTGGTTCAGCTTCATATATAAGTATATAGTCACTTAAGAAAGAAAACATTTCTAATTTAATGGCTTGAGTGGTAATCTAGTAAGGAGAGCAGCCTGGTTCTCTTCCTTGCACCACTTAGTCTGGTTGGTAGCCTGGGAAGGTAAGTCTGTTGAGCTAATTGACAGTAATACTAAAAAGTAATTTGAGTAATCAAAACTTCGTAACGTAAGGTGTGTGAAATCTGTTTTTCTTACTACATCATTTCACAAGAGACAACTTTGCTAATCTAGCAAAACTTTAGCAATAACAAATCACTGTGTTCTCAGATGGAACATAATATACGTCTCTTTTTTAATTGAACTAATTTTTAGCCCAGTTTGCATTGAGAGAGGGATGGATTTTTCAGCATTTGAAATGTTTAACTGATAGATTGGTATTTCTTGAAACACAGGCTGTAATTCACAGTGAATATCAAGAGGCCACTGAAGAATTTGTTTGGGTTTTTTTAAATACAGTCCCTTGCACATATTTAACATGTTACTAAAACTGTCAGATTTTGCAATTTTTTTGAGCTATGGCTCATCTACCTGGTATTTATTTAGTAACGTGTGTTCCTATTAGAGAGAACTCTAGTGTAAGAAAGGCAGAAAGGAAACTCAATACCTTTGCTACTCCTTTCACTACAGTTTGCAGCATTTGGCTGATGCTTTAGTCTCAATTTTAAAAATGTTTCATGCTCCTGTTCTCCATTTGGACTGAAATGGGGAGTGCCTTGAGTCACACTAAAGCACGATAAGCATACAACACAACAAACTCAGTAGTGCTGGGAAGGAAGAGGGTGGGCTGAAGTGGCCAATCTTAGCAGCAATAGTAGCTGTTACTTGGGTATGCTCTCCAGAAAATCACCTTCAGTTTCCTGGGGAATGCTCCTTTCTAGAACACTTTTTATGGAAATAATGTTTCTGTACACACAGCTGATGACCATGGATGTGGCTTTCCCTCCACTCATTTCCCATCCCTTTCGGGTACTGTTTCAGTAGAGGCTGGGAACACTTTCTATATAAGACAAAAAAGACTAATTCAGCCTGGCAATATTCAAGCTGTGCTACATCAAGAAAAAACAGTGCCTTCACCTTTACATTGTGTATTTCTAAAGGAGTCACACTCAAAGGTTTACAATATTATTCATTTATTTGTGTTACCAGCACACAGCAGTGTTTCAAACAGATATTTTGCCTGTACTGTGACAAGCAAAATAATTACCAGGGGTCAGAACTTAATATCTGTCTTCACACAATCTTTTAATCGTCATCTTAATAATTAATCAGGCACAATTTAAAAAGGAAAGGGAGAGTGGACACTTCTCATTTAAATGAATGGCCATAGAGCAGACTTGCATAAAGGAATAGGGTAATGAGTAAGTATTTTTCATGTGTCTACTTTCTCTCTAGCTTAACTGAAAGAGCCCAACTACTGAAGAATGTTTTTAAGAAGAACCATGTGAACTTGTATCGCTCTGACTCTTTGCAACAAAACTTGCTCCGTAAGTATTCACTGGCAACAATTAATAACATAGCAGTAAAATTCTGCCTTTCACTGCATTTATCTATAGTAAAAGTGCAGTATCCTAAACTCATTAGACCGTGTTCTTTGCCTGTGGTTAAGTTGCCCTTCATACGTAAGATACTGTGCTTAGAGTTCTTTCTGCTATTTTATAACCCCAAAACTCTGTAAGAAATGGCACGGGATTTTACTAACTGTTAAAAAGAGGTTTGTTCCCCTCTATTCACCTTTGCTAAGTTGCTTTTATTAAAGCTTTAAAAGAATAAAACCGATCAAAACATAATTTGTTTCTCTTTTGCTTTATATCTGCAGATGGCTACGCCTTCTCTCAAGATGAAAATGGAATTGTTTCCCAGTCTGAAGTAATAAGAGCTTATGATACCACAAAGCAAAGGCCTGAGGAATGGTGAAGGAACACAGCAGGATATTTAGGCCTTAGTTGTTACTTTTGTGAGACAGGCTGCTGGATCTTTGGCTGTGAGCTGCGACCATGGTCCAGTTATCAGACATTGAAAGATCTATGATGGTCTTGTTCCATAAAGTTTGGATTTGTGTATTCAGTAGACATAAGCACTGTGCAACTATACTGTAACACACCATCTCTAAATTTTTAACAAGTATTTGCTTAGCCTTTGTAAACAGATTGGAATTTACCTTGTATCTTGCCAGCTTGCTTATTTTACAATGAAATTGAATCAATAGTGGTCACATACTAGAAGGGCAGTGGTCAGATTGCTAAACATACTTTACATTGACAGATCAACTAGCATCTGTGAAGGTTTTTAAGTGTTAATATATTTAAATGCGGTTGATAACAAGCCTTTGATTTCAACAAGTGCTGAAAAAAACCCAGTATCTTAATGGTGTTAATTCACCTTCTTTAAGAAAGATTTTGAGTCAAGATGCTCATAGATGTTTGTGTCAAACTAACCTAAAAACATTTGCCAAAGAAGTTCCATAAATGTTTTCTGTTAGAAACAATTTGAAAGGAAACTATCTCCGGTCCTGATGTCAGAACTGCATGCTTGAGTCTCCACACTTGAGGAGAAAGTACAGTGAGTCTAATTTGAGTGGCCTTTTTGGCATTTGCTTTTAAAACTGCAAGTCTTTGCACCTTTGGCCTTATACAAGCTTTCCCCTTATTTTCATTTAGTATTGCATATGTTAAATATGGCTGCCAACTTGTATAATGGAGTACACATAATACTTTATTCAATTTTTAAGAATTTCTCTGCCTTACTTCCCTTTAGCAAGCTTAATTATTTTTGTGATGCTTAGTTGTTTCTGCTTATACTGTAGGTTCAAATGAAAGTTTGTTTAAACTTATTTTTTAAAATTAATCAAATTTTCAACATTTTTGTACTAAGATTATTTGAAATGCATACACTGAAATACAGAGCAAAGCATGCCCTTCGCTAGTCTGTGGTATATACTGGTTAATCTGCACTAAAGTCACTTCCTATAAAGGTGTTTCAAACTAAGAAAAGCTACTTGAACTTTGAAATGTAGTTAATTCTTGCAATTCTTTAGTCCATGTTTATTTCTGAGTTAAAAAGCTGCCATAATTACATTAAAAATACAATTTTCTATAGTAGCAGTTGGTTTTATTGTTAAGTAAATTTTTTATGCATTGCATAGGAATGACCACTTTTTTTCTTTCAGTGGAGATCAACCAGATGGAAAAGCAGAACAACTATATCCCCAGTGACCTGTTAAATTAAGTATTTCCTCTTTGCTCTCCAAATCATAACAAGTCATCCAGTCCCATCTTTTCTCTGCCCTCCTTCATTTGTCATATACTTACTAAAGGTGACTTTACCTCCTTGCCTTTCATCTAGCTAAATGCTTAACATGTAATTAATCTCACTATCCAAATTTCTTACTCTCCATTCTAAGAGAAACTTAAAAATACACAGAGAAAGCCCAACAGGCCCTATGTGAAAGTACAGATTTAGGAAGGTGTACCAGTGGGAAGGCAGTCTGCATTTCACGTGTGTCTTCCTCTCACTTGCCCGAAGTGAGCTCTAAACAGAAGGCACAAGGACAAAGGGCACGTATCCCACTAGAAACAGTACTGCCAGTCAGTCATGCAGACAAGGACTGCCTTCAGAAAAGCCATTGCAGGCATAGATAAATAGATGGATCAATATGGGAGGGCCAAATCACTTGACCTAAGGCATGAAAAAATTTGGGGGCATGCCGCTTTCCTAAAATGGGGATCCCTATTTTCTGTCATCCAAGGGACAGTGACCAACTTCAAAACATTTCTGAAATTAACCATGACACTGTTGCTCCTTTATAATCTTACAGTGTACTTAACTCATATAAAATTAATCCATACATGCCATACATGCTCTGTTCATGGGCATTTTTTTTTCTCTTCTAGTTGGTTGAATTGCTAATTATGCAGATAGGGATTAGAATACATTGTGAAATATATACAGTGAGATATTTACATGATCTCTTATTCTTCCTATGAAATAAAATTCTGCTTTACCACTGTAATACAGTTTGAAGAAAACAACACACAGTACATCCCAAATTAACTACCTTAAAAAGGAAGAAAGTGACTGAAACAGCTCTAAGATCCTAAATTTAGACTAATTTAAAGGTTTGTAAGATAATCTTATCACAGCATGTCATGCTCACATCCTTTTAGAATTTGAAGTACTATTTCACAAAGTGCATTTTTTACTACTTTCAATGAATTTTTCTCCTGTCTCTGTACTTTTTCTCGTAATTAGTGGTTGAAAGATACCACTTCTTAAAAATAGCAAAAAAGACAAATGTGGCAAAAAACGGTGGGTTTTTAATGCTCATACAATTCCATTTTAAATACTAGATTATCTTAGCTCTGTGTGCCCATTTTAAATCAGGCCAAGTATACAATATGCACTTTATTTTCATGTTAAGTACACAGAAACCTAATCTATTTCCATCCTGTTAGTATGTCATGTCTTTGTTAAAATAAGGGGATTCTGCTGGTGTTTGTTTAGAGGGAAAAAAAACAGTTGAGGCGGAAATGCTCATAACAATGCCTCTGTTCTTACTGTTGGAAAATTCAAAAGTATATTAAATGGAGAGTTCACATGATTTTTCCATCTGTTTCATGTGCACTGCAAGTTATTATTAAAATTTTCCATCTGAAAGATGAATCTGTGCCACTAAAAAATCGGGTATCTTATATAAATAGTTTTGCTTAATTATTTTTAAATATATACATACATATATATATATATATAAATTATTCAAAAGAGTAACTGGAAACAAATTTTAACAAACCTATTGACAATTTGTATCTGGAATTTTTTCTTGCCATTTCCTAATTTTACACATATTTTTGCAAAGCAGTTTCAACAGATTTATACTTAGTCATCATTCTATTTGTATAAAATGATAAATAAAATATTTTGAAACACTAAGAGATAGCTGAAGATTCCTATATGTCCACATGCATCCATAAAATTCACGTTGTTACAAAGATGAGCATTAAGTGTCTCAAGATGTATATCATGACATTTGAACCCATCTTGAATGATGAGTAATTTGGAATATGTGTTAAATTTAAGGAGAAAAGTCTTTTCCCTTTTTTTCTTGTGTATTGTGTAAAAGCAGTTGTAGTTCTGATGAATTTATCATTCTGTCTGCATGAGGCACTATTTCTAAATGTTCTGAGGCGATGCATGGTGGTTGTTGATCCCTGTTTTTTAATGCCTTTGTTAAAAGTCTGCTCATAATATATTGAGAAGCTAGTGCTGTGTGAGCAAATGAGTTTGTCAGTTCAGCTTCCTTGGTACTGGATGTTTTCACTGGTTACAAAACTCAACAAATGAGTTTCTCCTTCCCCCTCTGTGCCCTTGCTCGCCCGGTTTCCTCGCTGTTAACCAATAGATCTTTATTAAACAAAGGAATATTTTAGCATTCCAAACCTGGTTCCTGCTTATGCAAACCACTACTCATATAGGGTTCAACTGGACTGCTTTTGAGTATGAGTACCCATCTGAGCAATGATGTGCAAAGTTGGGCACTTTTTTTTAAGGTTGATACTGAAATAAAAGTATTTCCATGAGAGTGTGATTTGTAATTGCAAAGCTGTGACCAGAACAAGTTTTTTTTTAAAAGTCATATTTTATGGTGTTTCTTTAATGTAGCATAGAAGCCATAAATGCATTAATATTGTTTTTCTACTTCAACATAATTTTTCATTACAATTTTCAGTGTTTGATATGTATGAACCGCTGCAGAAAGCAGTCAGTCTGAAACAGCAAAATTTGCATTCAAGATAAGGTGAGGTTTTACAGCTCCACTAAGCCATTACTGCTGAAACTGTTGTGGAAATTATGAAGCTGCATGAATGAAGATTTTTTGACTCGGTATTTATGGTAGTTTCTCAGGTTTAGTTTTAACTGGATGTTAAATGCACTGTGTTTTTTAAATAGTTCTTTTAGTAACACATTCAGTTCTATGCAGTGTTAAATGTCATTTGGCATTTGGTGAATGTGCATGTTTTGAACTGCAAATTTTAAATGTTTTGTCTTTTAATTGTTAAAAAATGAATAAACTTTGGCATTAAATTAAGTTCTGTTGACTTGACTGGTTGGAAATACTAGGGGTTGTTTTCCAAGGAAAACATACCTCATCACTCTTGGGTTTTAATTCTTTAAAGTGAGATATAGCAGAAATAGTATTTCACAAATATAGAGTTCTCATATTTTTTATAGTAAACTGAAAAAGGAGAAAATTGGTTAAAGGTTTGTTGGGTTTTTGTTTCATTGAACACCTGTTTTGAGATGTCTTTTTCAGTTCTCATGTGAAGTCTAGAAAAGGTAAAAAAAAAAAACAAAAAAACAGTGAGGAGCACAGGAGTCTGTAATGTAGAAACTTCCACCCGTGCACTAACATACTCTGGTGGTGATACCTATTTTGAAAGAGAAGTATGCAGTACAAGAATGATAAGAGTAAGAATAAGGAAATGTGACCTCACTTTTCAGACAACAGTGGTAAAAACTGTGTCGCCTTTGGCTTTCATAATGGCTGGTATTCCTTTCCTCTAACAGAGCCCGCCTCTGAAAAAAAATCAATATATCCAAACCGTAACTGAGTTTTGGTAGTAGATGGATGACTGATTTTTAGATATACACTAGACAATTAATTTGTTTTGTTTTCTGTCCAAGCAGGTTTGATAATACATGCATTTTAGATGGTGCTAGTTTCACAAAATCCAGTCTGTAGTAGCAGAGTTGGTTTAAGGATATTCCACCTCATCGTATTTTACCACCTCTATTATACTGGCAGTCATGAGGCCATTGAAATTATTCCGTTTATAATCGGTTTATAATGATCCAGACTCCCTGTCAAATCCTTTCCCTTCTTTCTTACAGCAAACATTATTTTTAAGCTAAAATAATTTCACTAACCTGATACACGATACAGACTCCTGGATTGGCACAAGTCATAGACTGAAAGAATGAACAGAAAAGCATTTCCTTGTCTGCCTTTGCTAATGAAAACAGGATAGCGTGGAATTATAACTTTATGTGATATTGTGGAGCAGTGGCTCCCTCAAAAGCAGATGCATTGTTCAGAGGAGTTCAAGTCCAGACAGCCCGTTGCAGTAGGCAGCAAAACAGGACTAGAAAACTTCACCTCCTTAGTGTTCCTTAATGTCCTTTTGTCAAGCTGTAACTGAGCACTAATGACAAAATACTTTTTAAATTGCTGGTTTGTTTTTTTTTTATTCCAGTGGGATTAGTATTACAAATAATCCATGAGTTTATATTGCCACAAACTCTACTGCTTACCTAGTTTCAAACAGAATCCTTCAGACATTCTTGCAAGTACTTGTAATGTTTTTCCTAGCACTGGGAAGTCTTGATGCGTTTTGGAGATACACACTTCAGAATCCCAAATTGTGGAAACACACAACAAATGGCATGCTGCTATTGCTCATTATCCACAGAAGGCTTGGGTTTCATCTAAGTCATTGCCAGTTAATGGCAATCAAAGTATTTGTTGCATCGTGTGTGAATGACAGTAATTAATTTAATGAGTGTGAATATTCTTTCATTTTGATTTTAGATTGGTGTAGTGCTAGTAAAAGGAGTACGAACTGAGTTCAGAATTCCAAAAGAAATAGTCAAATCTACTTTGTTAACAAGGCAGTGAAGCAAGTACTGCCTGTAAATATTACTTCTGATAGCAAGCAATTGCTTCAAGCATACATCCAGCCTGTTTCATTAGTCATTAAAGTGCTATCACAATGTCATTTCTGTTCTGTCTGCAAGTTTTAGGAAAATTTCCTGTTCCTATAAATCATAGGAGTATCTAGTGCCAAAAGGCTCTTTCCATTAGGAAGAAAATTCAGCATTCTCGTCTGCACACCAAATCCATCTGAGTTGGAAACTACTGGCACAGGCAAAAGCGTTTCTATCCATGGGTTGTATCCTGGCCACCTCCTTTCCCTTCAGCTATATAGGTCACTGCTACTGTAACTACATGAACAATAATAGATTTTTTTTTTCTTTTTTTTTTAGTTTATAGTTTCTTGTCTGTTTATTTGCAGATGGTGCATAATGCCCACCTCAGCTGTTTTTACAGGTAGCCCAGTACAGTTATTTTAACTACACCTGATCTTTTCCACCCTAAGAACCACATCTGCAGGATGCGTTGCAGTCTGGCTACTGATCTGTGAAGTACTTAGCAGTCTATACACTTACAGACTTATGTAAGTCTGATACAATTAAATTATTCCTGTGTGTCAAGTTCACCTATTCTATCAGGACAAATCCATGATGCAGCATCAGGGGAAGAAAGGAGGTGGCTCAGAGGGGTCTTCCCTGCTAGGCTGTTTCTTGCTACACGGCAAACTTCACAGCTCTCCTTAGGCTGAATAATCACTAAAATCTAAGGCTGCATGCAAATGTAGCAAAAATCTGTCTCTCTGTTAAAACATTATTAACTGGCTGCAGAGCCTTATGAGAACATCACAGTGAAGCAGCTTGGCCTGTACAGCACCAAATGGTAATGGGCAGTGGCTGAGCCAAACTCATCACTTTGCTGTGTACAGTCTTTTTTTTAGGAAAACATTGAATTTCAGCCACTCAGCACCTGTGTCAGTGGCTCTGACGACTAATCACTCTTTAAAGGTACATAAATTGCCCCTTCTTAGTTAAAAGTCAAGTTTCTGCTTCCAGAATGGTTCTGTGTTGCCTCGGTTTACTAGATAAAGATTTCTTCTAATTGGAGACTTGCTATAATTTGTAAAAAATACAGTTGGTTTGCTATTTCTGCTGTATACAGGAGTGATCAGCACATCTCACAGTATGCTTCTGAGCAAGACAGCTGATACGTCTCGAAATATTCAATGATTTTTCAAAAGTTACTTGACGAACAGTCCCATTCATAACCATTCAAAATATGCAGGGAAGAGTCCTATGAAACTTCATCAAAGGCAAGCAAAAATTTTCTTGCCCACTTCCTTGAAGATTGTTTCTACAATAAAATTACAGGGCAGAACACTTAGCTTTCAATCAATTTCCTGAATACTCAAGATCTAAAATTTTTAGTATCTTGCAAAATCTAATTGTTAGTATCTTGCAAAACATATACACAGCTGTGTATCATGATTTGGGTTGTAATTAACGATTACAGCATTCAAGCTAGGGCCTATTACTTAAAACATCCTATAGAACTTGTCTTTCTGCTTAGAAACTGCATTTCTAGCAGTAATGTCTGCTGGATTATAATGCTAATTGTGCAGTAAAAAAACTTATTTAAAGGATTATTTTGAAATATTTTTTGTCATAACTACTGATCGCTAGGTATTTGCTATGAAAAAAATTATTCAACTCTTGAGAAAGAACCAATGAAGGCTTTCCAAAGTACTTGTTAAATAGGTCAGCTATAATGTACTTCAACAGATCGTACACACAGGGAGTTTGAGGCTGATAAAATAGCAAAGCTCAGCCTCTGATATTGAAGATTCTGACCCACAGAATGACTTAGTTTTTCACAAAAATAAGTATACAGAGAAGCCCTTTAATGACTGCACTTTTTTCTTGTGTATTTTCCATTTGCTTACTGCATGTATTTGGTTTAGATGCTTTTTTTTCTTCTTCCATTTGGTTTGTTGGTTTACTTAGGTGAAGGAATGTAGAAGGGCAAACAGAATTTATTCCTAGTGCAGGATGTTTAATCTAAAATACCCAACTAATAATCAGTGTCGTTTTCACCACTTTTTCACTTTTTACATGCAGCTGCATGTAAAAGACATAAATTAATCTGTTATTTTGCTATATAGCCAGAATTTTGTATTATAGTAAATCTGCACAACAGGTGGAGTTAAAGTTGTAAATCTTTTTTAAAAAGCAGAATAAACTATTTTAACAGAAAAAAATACAGAAGAGTTACACCAACCAAATTCAACAAATACTACCTGTACAGAGTTATACTGCTGACAAACATTTCAACCACACAGTTTATTGGTAATTTTTTTGCATGTTACTACTAAATAATTAGCGATGTCAATGGTGTAAATACATTTTAAATTACAAACTTGTCTTTACATTTTATACATGGCTAATTTTACAAACAGAACTTCATGATCAGTTTGTCCAACTTACACTTGCTGAGCAAAAAGCTGACAATAAATACTTCCTTCCGAAAAATGCTTTAGTAGAATGCTATTTATGTGGAGAAGTTATTGGTGATACTGCTGAATACATTCTGCTTTCCTCACAGATAATTTGGTTATGTGGGACTGTCTGATCTTCAAGTAGCCTAATTAGTACTAGTTTTATCTACCATCGTTAAAGTTTACTAATACAAATATGCAGTGTAAATTCAGGTAGATTATGTGTAGTTTTAAAAAAACTCCACATTTTGATATCTAATAAAATTCTTCCTCTTACTTTCATTGCTCGTGGAAGTGGTAAGCAGTCAGATGTTTTCAAGGATCCTCTTTAGTAAGTATTACTCCTCTCTTACTTCTCAGACTTACTGCTGCTCTTTAGAACTAGTCTGATTATTATCAGTGGAATGCAGCCACTGTTTGTTAACTAAGTTAACTGCATTAGGGTAAAATGCCGTTTGCAACACTGAGTACCTTTGTCCCAACATGGTTTTTTTACATGTCTCTGAGCACATTCTGCACAAATCAGGCAGAACAGTCCGGTTTTAGAGCAACTGCTTGGACTGTTTTACAATTCCTTTGTAAGTGTGATCCAAGTTTAGGAAATGCAATCTCAAGTGAGACCTCTCACTGTTCAAGGGCAACTCACCCACAGGAACAGTTCTGAATTCTGCAGCCACAGAGCACATCAGTGTGGCACCCAACAGCAGCAGTCCCTGTGGTTGCAAAGGCTGCATTACTTCTCCACAGCTTCCTTCAGCTCTGAGTAAAATCAGAGCAGCTCTTCCCAGCCAGGGCAGGCTCTGGCTGGAGAGGATACCCAAAGTACGGCGGAGACACCAGAAATCCTGATGGCTGGGTCAGGTGGACTGTGTGGGCTGTCTGGAAGCAGCCAGATGTGTATGGTGGAGGTGAGGATGGCACAAGGCAGCCTGGCTCTGCCCGGGGGAAGGAGAACCTGCGACCCGAGCTGCCGGTCGAGCTGGAGCTTGTGGCGGTGCTGGACTGCCTGGATGGTGTCCTGAAGCTTGTGGAGGCCAGGATCATGGGAAGAGTCTCGGTCTGATAGCTCCGCAGAGAAAATCGTATTGGCTGGGACGGTTGTTTAGGTCTTAAACATGTGCAACAATAAACTGCTACCAGGGAGCCCACGATAATGAAGGCAATAAATATTGATCCAACAATGAGGAATGGAACGTAGATTGGTTCTGGAAGAAGAAAGAAGGAGAAAGACCGTGCAAATTAGCTCACTTAACTAACAGGTCTTCTGTACAGAAATACACTCCACGGTGTTTATGAAGCCTCACATCATTTCAGTCCCAGTAACATACCAACCTACTCAGAAGACAGAGCACCATCACAATTGAAACAAAATCCGTTTAAACCCTGTAGGTTCCAGTAAAAATTTCTTCTGTTGATAGTTTTAATAGTTACCAAAGGTAAAACCTGTCTACATCGTGTCCCATTCACTGGTTCTTGTTAGGTACAGCTCAAGAATCTCACTCCTCTCCCCCTCTCTCATCCCCCAAATCGCCGGGACTATCCAGTGTAACAGCTTGAATCTGCAGGCGAAGCTCAAATGTCGCAGATGCTGTTAAATTGCTTCCTTTTCTAAGGCGGAAGATAAGCTCAGAACGTGTGACTTGGGAAACCGGTCTCCGTGTGCGCCGCCGGATTTCTTTTGTTACGGAAACTGACGGCCACTCGCACGGTGGGGCTGTGTGTCCAGAGCACCGGCGCCCACTTACACCTCCGGGAGCAGTAAAGTTAGACAGACACAGCAGAATTTGCCGGTGCGAACTCAAAATACAAGTGCGCCTTGCAGTCAGGAGGGATCGCTCGGGAGCGCGGAGCTGCGGCCCCGGCACCCCGGGCTCCCGCTCTGTCCCGGCGCCACCGCGGAGCGCACCTGGAGCAGCGCCCGCCTCCAGCCCACCCGCGGGACGGGACCGGGACCCCGCAGCCGCCGCGGCACCGGGCTGGGCCCGGGGGATGCTCCGCGGGGCCCGTCTCCCCCCGCCTCGGGACCCGCGGCCGGGCACTCACGGGCGGTGACTCCCGGCTCCGAGGGCTCCCGGTCGTTGGTGCAGCCGCCCTGCTCCAGGCGAGCCTCGGCGGCGGCGCAGCAGTAGCGCAGAGCGCAGGAGCCGCAGCAGATGGTGGCGGCCGCCGTGTCGAAGCCCTCGGGGCACTGGAAGCCCTCGTGGTAGCCTCCCTGCCCGTCCACCCAGCCGTGGCAGTACTCGCCGCCGCCGGGCTGGCCCCCGCCGCCGCCGCCCAGCAGCCCCAGCAGGAGGCAGCGCAGC
>JAOTQP010001652.1:44991187-45056637 GCA_026413545.1 Cichladusa arquata
CACACACACACCCCCTCATATACCCTCACACTCACACCCTCAGACACCGTCACACACACACATACCCTCAGACACCCTCACACACACCCTCACATACCCTCACACTCACACACACAAACACCCTCAGACACCGTCACACTCACACACACCCTCGCACACACACCCTCACACTCACTCACACTCGCACCCACTCACACACCCACCCTCACACTCGCACACACACCCCCTCGCACCCACTCACACACACACGCCCCCCAGCCGCGGCCCGCCGCTCACCTGCCGCCCCGGCCGCCGCCGCCTCCCGCTCCCCCGCGCCTCGCCCCGCGCCTCGCTGGCCCCGGCCCCCGCGGCCCGGCCGGTGCCGCTCCGGACTCGTCGGTCGGACGGGGCCGGACGCGGAGGGAGTGAGGCTGCGGCCAGATCAGCGTTTGCTTTCCGCGGGTTCTTCCTCTCGGCGGGCCGTGCCTGGCCTCTGCGGGAAAAGGGCTGAGCGGGGCTGCGGGCACCTCCCGTCCCACGCACCCGGTCGTGCCCCTGACTCCGACCGCCGCGAAGCAGAAGGATCTCCTCGCTGGCAATTTATTAAAGCGGCCCTGCGCTTCTAAGGGTTAAAATACCAAGTATAGCATCTGATTTATTACAAGGACTTTCTGCTTTTTAACCTGTTTCCCTTCCTCAATACTTTTTATGTGCAACGATATAACAGCATATCCCCAGAATATTTATAGCCTCTTTTAGTCAAACACCAGGCCCGTCACCTCTGTTTTCCAAAGGGAGAGAATGAGTGTGGGGCTAGGGTGGAGGAACACATCTGTTCATATAAGAATCCAATCCTTTTTCAGCTGGAAGAATAATAGCAAGTCACCAAGCAAAAACCACAAAAGGAGCTGCTTATTCATTTATTCTTGAGGAAAAAAACATTTTAAATGAACTGAGCAGATTTAGACTTCTGGTTCAAGCAAAGAAACATTTCTTTAAATGATGTCTCCCCTGTGTGCTATCTAAGAGGCACTCTTGCTCAAATGGTGAAAGTGCTTATGAAACTTATATTAAAGCTGTGCTGGATGAAAAAATGCATTTTTCCTGCATCTGAAACTTCCTGACATCATTTACTGCTGGGGTATGAATATGTATATCAGAGTCTGACCACTTGTCCAACATTTTGAATGCCCATGTCACTAATTTCCAAAGTTGGCAAGTTTAGTCAAACAAAAGGAACAAAGTGTGCTGTGTACCAGCAATAAAGCTGTGCACTCAAAACCATCTATCAAGACATTAGACTTCTGGCCAGCTCCTAAATACAGTCCACAAGCACTATATTTGTGAGTTGTTTTTTTTTAACTAATCTATTCTACTTTTTACCCTCTGAGCCTTTTTTCCCTGTTTTGATTTCTGTATGTATAACCAGTACCACCAAATCAGAAAAACAAATTTAAAAATAACATAAATGAAAAATATTTTTTCATGGCTATTTAACAGATATGGCTATAGAAATCACAAAACCAGATATAAAAGAAAAACAAATAGATTTTGAAAGTGAAAATGTGATATTCTGTCCTCTGCATTTTCATTTTGAAACGATGATGTGAATTAAACTTTTACCAGCTGTCCTGACTACAAGTTCCTAGTTTTTATAAGCTAATGTTAAATATTAATACAGTTTTGCATTTACTTCACGGTGGTTTTAAAACAAACATGACCTTCATGGAATGTTTTAAAATGTATGACTTTTAAAGGCCTAATCCAACTTCCAGGAAGGTCAAAAGGAATCTCTGTGTTGACCAGGATGAGGCTTGGAGCAGTAGCTCAGTAAGGTCTTCATGGTGCATTTAGCTGTCTCAGGTGCAGAGGAAAGAGAGACAACAGAGCCGCCCTCTCAGGTTTGCAGGAAAGCCCCATTTAGGAGTAGGTAGTCAATGAGTAAATACCTCACAGCTCCTATGTTGATTTTGTTAATTAATTCATCAGCTTCCAAAAAAAAAAAAAAAAAAAAAAAGAGAGAAAAAAAAAGTGGTCTGAAAAAAGCCTTCTGAATATAGAGATATTTCAGATCCTAAGATACCATAGGAACTGAGTGACAGAGTTCTGGGTGGGGCCACTGAGGCGGCTCCCAGCCCACAGATATTAGGAAGACTTTGACCTGGGTTTATTTGTCCTTGTTTGTTCCATCTCTAGTGCTTGGATTGTTAATAAAGATGTCCATCTTTATGTTCCTTTCCTCCTTAGCAGAGGCTATTCTCTGTTCCCCTCTGGTGATGGGAGCTGTACAGGGTCTCCTGCAAATGGGCACAAATTAACTTTCTCTTTTGAATCCCAAATTTCTCCATCCTGCAGGAAAATTCTTTTAAGAGTTTCTTAAGTATGGGTTTGCAAGTGTGTGTGGTTGGTTTACTTGTGTGTGGCTAAATGGCCACAATTCAATTACACAAGTGGATTTATGTCCCTTGTGCCAAATAAGTCAGGGGCAGATTTCAGGATTGATCCTGCAAACACTGCCAACCTGGAAAGCTTTGAAGATACATGAGTTTTCCTATAAACTGCTGAGGTCCTAAATTACTTCTTTAGTCTTATTCCTTTCTCTGAAATATTGACAGAGCTTGCAGAATGTGATGTGACTGTAGTGGAGGTGAGCTGGATTGTTCTGACCTAGACAGAAAAAAAACTTTGTTCTACTCCCTTTTCTGTGAAGGTACAGTTTGACATGGTAGCAGATTCGTTTGCATTGATTTTTGCCATTTGCTTTAAATGAAAGCCACAAAAAATTAAGAACACAGGAAAACCTATAATGTAAACTGCTGCTGAGCAGCCTACCTCTGTAGTTTGAGGACATTGAATGGCTCCAAGTACCTTTCTTTTAGACTGGTTTTTGTTGGGTGATGTTCCTGCAAACTACCAGTGCTGACTTTGCTTATTATCTATTCCCAGCCAAAACCTGCCAGCTCCAGGTGAAGTGTCATAAACTTAATTATATCATATTTATTTTGAATGAGAAGCATTGTTTTAAAGGCTCATATAGTTCTGATTGTTGTTGTTTATAAAGCTCAGTATTAAAATTGATGAAGATGAGATCAGTCATATAACAGGGAGAGAAGATACTTAATTGTATTTTAAGGTGTTATTATTCACCAGGCTTTTTTTACTGTC
Source organism: Cichladusa arquata (assembly GCA_026413545.1). NCBI lineage: Eukaryota > Metazoa > Chordata > Aves > Passeriformes > Muscicapidae > Cichladusa > Cichladusa arquata. Next base: position 44,994,332 of record JAOTQP010001652.1, read on the forward strand.
CCCACAGCAAACCTATGGGGAGAACACATTATAGTACTCCTCATCTGCTTCTGTGCAAGATCAAACAATTTTTCTTAAATGACTTCTGAACTCATTGGCTCCCTGCACACAGTAATTACCTCGCTGCTGCCAAATAGATCAATTGTAAAAACATACATTAAAATATTCTAAAACATGTTCATATTTCCTAATAATAATTTTGCTACATACCATTTTCTGGATTTGGGCTTTTTTTTCTTTGTCTTTTTTTTTCCCCCTGATTTCACTATTACACTTTTGGCATTCTTTCAGACTATAAAGCAAGCCAGTGACCCATGAAGCTCTAGCAAGAGTGTAAATCCTAATATAATGTCAGGCAGGCACTACCAATGTAGTCTCAAAAGTCTGGCTTAGGTACCAGACTCAAAGCAGAGACAAAATCTCTCAAACATTCCTAAATAATGTCAGAGTTCTGTCTTGACTAGGGCAATGACTGGGCTCAGCTCATATCTTTCTTGATGGTCATATCTTGCAGGATTAGTCATTTCACCCCAGCTCTTCATTAAATTTTGTCTTGGATTTAGAAGAGTAAAAAAGGCCAAATTGAGGTACCAGCTTCTAAAAATAGCCTGATGCAAGCAGATTTTCCTTTAAAAATAAAATGGAAAGATTTTGCCACCTAAATTGCAAGCCCTTGAGCTATGAGATTTGCTTCATTATGCATATAAAGACTGTTGAATAAAATCCTGTGTGCTGCTCTCCAAAATTATATCCTTATTCTTGGCTGGTTGTGAGAATGCCGTTCCCACAGCTGCTTTGCTGGGAGAGCTGCCTGCCAGGCCACAAGCATCCCTGTCACCTACCAGGGCACACACGTGTCCCAGACTGGAAGGGCTGGCAGGAGTGCTGGAGATGCCCCAGAACCAGCCCCACATCCCAGTGAGGCTCCAGCTGCATCTCTGCTCCTCCTCTGGCTGCAGAGCTTCATCCTATTGCCTACACCAGCAAATTAAAATGAGCCCATGAAGCCCATGAAGTGCATTATGGTTGACTGAATCAAGGGGAAATGTGGTGTTTTTCTTCTTTCTTTTTCCTTGCTTCATTTTCAGTATTCTTTTATACTCTTCTGATTTGGGTTGGAGGATGCAGCTCTGACAGTCAACCTTTTATGATTTATTCCTGGGATTTGACCAGCACTTCCTGGCTTTCCACCCCAGTCCAGAACATCACCATGTTTTCTGAAGTCTCTCAGGAATATTTGAGGGTAAAGTTACATAAGCCAGCTGTTAAAGGCAGCACCACTTACTCTTCCCCACAGGTATCATTGAGAAAGCTGGTTGTAGCTTGTGAAGAAAAACGTAGAGGTCAGGTTATCTCAGCCGTGTCACGACTGTCAAAGTGAGATGAATCATAAGAGCCTTAGGGCTCACTCAAGAAGCAGAAGGTTTGATTACTGCTATCTTCATCCATGTGTACACATGTCACCCTAATGGCTCCTTATCTGAAGTCTGTAGCACTGCTAGGTAGAGTTAGGATCAGACCTCAGGAGTCATCATTCTCCTCCTAAGACACCAAGAATAGAAGATATTTTAAGCTAGCAATGCAGCTGTCCCTATTTGAGAAACATATTATCCCAGCCATCCCCACCTACCCTTTAGAAGATCACTCCTGCCTTACTTTTGATGTCTGCAAAGACCATGTCTTGAAAGATTTGGGTTTGGTTGCATTCAGAACTCACATGTTCTGAATGTATTTCCTCTGTACAACCACAGCTGTGCTCCCTATCTCCTCATCTAGGGGGGCACAGAGCTGCTAGAAGTAGAAAAGCAGGGACAGATGTCTAGAATAGATAGGAATTTCTGATCTTACATGATGTGCAATTACCCTTTCTTCACTCCAGCTGTGGCTAAAAACAGCCTGTCTTATGGCTACCAAACAAGGTTTTCTGAAGAAGTGTTTAATTTACTTTTAAACCAGAAGTTTCTGTGCTTTGGAATTCAGAAACAAATTCTCAAAGCAACAATTCTTGATTCTAAAAAAAAAAAAAAAAAAAAAAAAAAAAAAAAAAAGAAGCTCAGTATGTAGTTACACCAACCAGTAACAGAGCAAGAGCTAATAAAGCCCGAAATAAGAAGTAAAAAGTAAAGTATAAAAATGACTGGTTTTTTTGTATTTCTAACAGCTGTTTTCAAAGCATTGAACATGGGGAAATGTTTTGACATCCAAAAAAACATTGAAAAATGGCCACATTTTGACTACTGTTTCACCTGAAAACTGTTAATCAATTGTGATTTGGCACAGAGCTACTTCTCTGTAACTTGCTGAGAAAAAATGAGTTATTGCAAGTAAATAACTATACTTCCTAATAATCTTAACTGCTGCAGACATTTTTAAACAGTACCAAGCTTACCAGCTAGAGGTGGAAAACTCAGTATACTATTGCCAGGCAATTCCCTAATTCCCCAAACAGTCATATTAATGAACAGTGCAACAGAAAGGTCAGAGGAGAGAGATAGCATCAAACCTGCTTCACTTCACAGCAGAGTGTGCATTTCTTTTTTCTTGAAACATAATTAATAACCAAAAAAAAGATGAAAGGGTGTGAGAGAACATGACATTTGAGTGTAGAAAAGTGTAGAAAGAAAATGTGTTTACCATGGAAAGAAAACAAGTGTGTTGGTTTTTTGGGGTTTTCTTTCCACTCAAACCAACGGGCAGAAAAAAAAATAAAAAAGAACATTCAAAAAGAAAAAATTAATACATACCAATTTTTTTTTCTTTTTTTTCCAAAATAAATAGTGCTGCATATGAGGGCACTGTTTCAGTCCTTAACTGAGTGCCTAATAAGCATATGCCTGAGTTTAAAAATATGCATTTTCCTTCTTTTGTTATTATTAAATTAAAACATGAGAATAACTGACAAATAATGCACAAAGAAATCTCCAAATGGACACGTTATGGAGTACCTTTAAGTTGGATACATCCTTTAAAGAACTAAGGGAGAGCTTATTTTGTAATAATAATATCTACCACTAGTAGTTTGCTTCTTACACATGAAAGTTGTACACAAATAACTCACAGGCAAAGGAGCTTCTGGATTTAAAAGAGTTGTTCCACTGTAGCACTAAACCTGGTAAACTAAACTGGTCCCTTACACTTGAATCAGCAACCAAAGAGATAATTTTATTAAATATTTTAATATTGCAAACAGGAATTTTTTAAAGTGCTTATATTACTCCTGCTGCTGAGAATTTATTGTGGGCATTAAATATCATCCCTCCAATGCTAAAACAGCCAAATTCTGCATCTTTGAACATGAGGGGATATCCCTCAGTTCCTCTGGCTCAGGTTCTCATTACCATCTTCCTCAGCCTACATTGCACCCAGCTGAGGAGCACCCATCCAGGTTTATGTTGATACCACTGCATGTTTACAACAGATAGTTTTGGGGTTTTCCATTCATTGAATTTATCCTGTCTGTGGAATGGCCTCTTAACACTTCCTACAAACAGCAGATTTCCCAAAGAAGCTAAGACATTTTAAGTCTGAAGAAAATAGCATTTGGTGGCACAAATTAGTTCTAGTTATTTATGATAATCTAATCAGTGAATGACAGATTAGGTGAGATTAAAGACTGAGATCCATATTCTTTGTTCTGATTGCAGGTGGGTAGGATTTAAGGAAGAGCTCTACCTCAACTCCCATAGCCTAGAGCAAGTCAAGGACTGGATCACCTTGGCACTGTTTTGAGTAGCTGCAGAGTTGCTGTGCTCAAGTGCTTGTTGCTCCTGATGTGCTGCATTTCCAGATCCTGAGCAAGATGGGTCCTGCCACTCACCTGTTCCAGTCTTATCTCTGTGGCCATCCAGAACTGCTTCAGGGGAGGTAAGAACCCTGCACAGTGCCACCTCCACCTGCCCATGCAGTGAGCAGGCTCTAAGGCACAGGCTGTCTGGCTGAGCAGGACGTGCACAGAGGAAATATTTGGGGATCCTGTGCTGAAGTGCACCATCCTAAATTTTATCCAGACAAGATTTATGTGCCCAACATGCCAGAAAGAGGTCTTATCTAGTGAGATCAATATATAGTCATTTTAAACTTCTGATCAGTAATAACTGGGGACTGGCTTTAACTCAAAGCCTAGAGGAGGCATACTAATACTCTTTTAAAAATATTTTGCTGGTAATTTTTTGATGGCAGCTGAACATTGAGCAGATGTCTTCACTGGGCTGTCCTTTTTTTGGAACAATACTGTGGACTGAAAGTCCTGTTCAGTGTCTAAATAGAAGTCTGAATGTGTCTCTCTAAATCGTATTACCCTGCATTTGCAGGCACAGCATTTCGTTTCCTTTTGTATTGCTGTGATGGTTTAACCCCAGCTGTAGTTCAGCCTCTCCTTCACACTGTTCTTAGCCCAAATCCAAAGCACAGCCCTATACTGGCTACTCTGAAGAAATTAACTTTACCCCAGCCAAAACAGCATGGTTACCCACTCACTGATTCACTCAGGTCTTGTAACAATTCTCCAAACTCAGCTTCTCTCTTTGGAGATTAAAGATCCCCTGAGACAACCAAACAAGTTGGTGACTTACAAACTAGCTGCTGCCACCACCACAACTGGGACTCAGTGGTGCCAGGCAGAGTCTGCATTTGTGTTGCACCATGGTGCTACATAGAGCAACCTCTTCAGTCAGCAACCTCTTCATCTCCCTTGCCTTAGCTGGAGAGATGACATGACAGGCTCCTGTGTGTGCTTCCCATGGCATGTTCCTTCACACAAACAGCTGCCAGGTGTCAGCCTTTCCCCTGCTGAAGGTGCCTAGAAGATGGGCTGCCTCCCAGTGTCCCCTGGCACAATGTCTGTGAGCAATTCTTCTGTCACTGCTGTTTAGTGACTAGTGGCTTTCAAACACTGCTCCCTGAGGGGTCTGGACCTCTTGCACCTCCATCTTTGTGAGCAAATGCAGTAACAATCAGTGGGTGGTAACTCAGGGTCACTAACACAATCCTGCTGCTGCTTGGGCCTCAGCTTGAGAAGGATTGAGTTGGTTTGCAGTAGTTAACCAACCAGAGAAGATTTTAACTGGAGAACTTTTAGCAGGCAGCCATTATTGGGATGTATATCCACCCCATCTGATATCTCTACTTATCTCTCTGCTGCAATGAAAGCAAAACACTTTCACAGCAACATTGGACCTAGTGCCTTGTTAGGGGTTCCTGGGTGAGCCTGGGAGTGACTTCTGCTCAAGCCAGACAGCCCCTTGCACACTTTATCCTTTCCTATCTTGTTCTCCACACCAACTTTACTTCTTTGGAGATAAAACTTGTGGGAGAAGGAACAAAGCCGTATCTCGTGCTCACTTACATGCCTAGTTTTAGCTATCAGGAGCAAATCCTGAAGCCCAGCTTTAAGGAACAAAATTCAGCTCAAACCCTCCTAGCTGGCATCAATTGTACTCCAGTGACATTTGGAAAAAAGTAGATAGGTGGTGGTAATGAGTTCTTGCAGCCCAAAAGGCCAAAAACATCCTGGGCTGCATCAAAAGCAGCATGGCCAGCAGTGCAAGGGAGGTGATTCTGCTCCTCTGCTCTGCTCTTGTGAGTGCTCTGGGCCCCCAAGCATTAGAAAGACGTGGACCTGTTGGAACAAGTCCAGAGGAGAGCCACAAAGATGATCAGAGGGATAGAGCTCCGTGAGGACAGGCTGAGAGAACTGTTGTTCAGCCTGGAGAAGAGTAGGCTCCAGGGACACCATATAGCACCTCCCAGTACCTAAAGAGGGCCTGCAAGAGAGCTGGGGAGGGACTTTTTATACAAACAAATGGTGATAGGGCAAGGGGTAAAAGTTTTAACCTAAGCAAGGAGAGGCTTAGATTAGCTATTTGGAAGAAATTCTTTACTGTGAGCGTGGTGAGGCACTGGAACAGATTGCCCAGAGAAGCTGTGGATGCCCCATTCCTGGAAGGGCTCAAGGCCAGGTTGGACAGGATTTTAAGCAACCTGGTCTAATGAAAAGTGTCCATGCCTATGGCAGGGGGGTTTGAATGAGAAGACCTTTGAAGTCCTTTCCAACCCAACCCACTTTATGATTCTATGATCTTCTGACACAAACAGCAGGGTCCACATAAAACCATTTCACCCTTTGCAGTTTAGAGCATAACCACCATGTGGGAATCAATGCAATTGTGAAGCCTGATTGTTACTCAAGGAAAACTTGTACAGGCTATACTCTGCCATGTAGGAAACAAAAAAAGACTAAAACTTTAAAGAACTATGAGGAGATTCATAAAATGTTTTGGTGAACACATTAGTTGTTTTGGAGACCAGTAATGTTGACTTAAAATATTTAGCTTTTGAATTTGACTTAAAGTATTCATGTAGACTGAATGTAGTCATGTGCTTGGGGAATTAACAACTTTATTTCTAAGTATTACTTATTATTCTAATATACAGCAGCCTGAGGAAATTTTCTTTTGCTTATCTATATTTCAGTCTCTTTGCTTGGATTTCTTCTGGGATCTGATCTATAAAAACAACTGGATTTATGATACTCTAAAGTTTACAGCAAACACTTAACAAATACTCCTATTTCAGATATGAAGTTTATAGTGTTTAAATATAGTCTTCAATGTTATCATTTTTGGTGTTTACTGAGTGAAGTAGTTTTCCAGCAAATGTCAAGAAAGCAGCTAATATGTAAATATACCACAGAAAGTAACTGCACACTGCCATCTACAGAGCAGACCAGGGATATGGCAGGAGCAGTTTATCACCAGGAGACATGAGAGAGGGTATTCATAACCAGAAAATGTCATGGCTTTTCCCCTTCTGGCAGCTGCTTCTGTTAGTGCAGAGCATGTGTTGCAAAAGAGGCATTGTGATACAGACTGTGCACGACTGTTGTGTGAGGAATGAGAAATAGCAGAGTGTGGAGAGTAATTATTTCTCTGAATGATGGTGTTTATCAAGATATCAAGGCTGTGTTCAGAACAGTCAGGGAGAGCCATGCAAGAGGGCAGGAGGAGTGCATGTCCCATTCTCGGTGGGAGGGCTCCAGTGGGGATGCCAGGTTGCAGACATCACTGCAGCCCAGTTTGTGCACTGTGTTGCAAGAGCGCCGTGTCAGATCCTGGCTCTCATGGATATTTCATCCAGCACTCTCTCTGCAAAAGCAGCCGTACAGGAAGAACCAGGAATATAGCTTTTGCTTTTTCCACCCACTGCTGTGAGCCTTGCAGACCTCCAGCAGCCACAGGCTGTCCCTTGAAAATCCCCAGTGCCCAACAGAACATGCTTTGCTCATAGCCTGGTTTTGAGCCCTTTGCTGCTGGGTGGCTATGAACTAGAGCATCTCACTTGTGTTTATCACTTTATAACTGAGGTTGTTTGTACATCTGTAGTAATCATCCACTGCAGTTTAGACTGAGGTCAATGGAGCAAGTGCTGGCACTAGTATATGCAAGTACACTGCCTATCACCACTGGTCCAATAGCTGACATGTCTATATAAATCTTTGGCAACAATAATAATTAGTACCCTCAGCCCTAAATTACTGTTAATCCTATTATAAAAACCCAGTCTGACTTAGCTGAACCATTAGCCTCCCACTCAGAAGAAAAGTTAACATTTATTGTACAGATCGCCTGTAGTCCCCTGTATTACCCATGTTTGGCTTCCTTCGAGGAGCTTATCTCATCCTGAACTGATGATGAATTATTACAACTTGCTTTGGACATCTTACTTCAGACTTTTGGCTCAGGGGCCTAGAAATTTTTTCAGTGCCAGATTGTTGACTTCAGCCTCAATTAATGATCACTTTTTATCAGCTCAGTTCAAATGTTTGGTTTCTAACTTTTGGTTGTGTAGTCTAAACATTTCCAAACTCCAGATAGACAGCTTTAAATTAAAATGTTATGATTTTGATACTGACTTGATGCCTTCCTGGCTAAGTAGGAATATTTTATTCTTCCATCACTTTGATTAATAGACCTGTTACAAATCCTATGCTTTAGAACACCAAGGAGTGAAACAAACAAACGCCATGTAGATTAACCCAGTTAAGACCTAATCTTACACTTCCGTGAGAAGTTTTTTTTTAATTGTTAAGAACCTAGTGCACTATCTAGTAAAATTTTCATAACTTTGCAGTTATGAATAATTTCACTTCTCTGCAGTCACCTATTTGTCTTTTTCTTAGCCTAAACTTTTGTTCTACTGATCACATGCTGTATGGTTAAACATCACTCTATTACACAAGCACTTCAGAAAATTATTCTGCAAGAGTCTCTGCTAGCAAATTGCAGATCTTTACCAGCAATAGTTAAGATAGGATAAAAGTTCATGTCTTCTTGTGAAACACTGGTAGTTTTGCTATCATTATCCAGTCCTCAGGCATTCTCAGCTGTGGATGCTAGACCAGTCACAGATTTCATAATGGCTTGTTCCCACACCCTCCATCAAATACCCCTTGGGAATTAAAAACACACTACAGGAAATCACAATCTTTAGCACAGTAAAAATAAAAATGCTCAGGTTCACTGTTACTAATAATACAGTTGTATTGGTTTGTAATCGAAGATGCATCCATATTTTGTAGACTTACTTTAGTACCCTCTTATTAACTAACCAAGCAAATTCTAACAATTTTTTTCCTAAAAGATAATTTAGTCAACTTCTGGTAAACAGGAAATACGTTTGAAATTGAATGCACTTTTTATATTCTGAAGTTTATTGTACCAGCTAGGGCTTTTTATTTAGTTAGAGAAGTTGAACTGAGACAGAGACACTAAAACAATTATCAGTTTTGAAAATCATTGAAAAAGCACTTTATTTTTTTTTTTTGTTTTGGTCATTTAAGAATCTTAAAATGCTCATTAAGTTTATTAATTCACGTTCTGCTATGAATATATGTGTATTCCTGGCTTGCATGTGCAACAATCATAAAATGGAATTAACATATTGTCCTAGTGCATACTTCAGATTTACGCAAAAAATGCTATCAAGTATTCCCATCACTTATGGATGAAAGGTGTGCTTTCAACAAAAAAATAAATATATTCTAATAAATGCACTAGCATTTAGTCAATGCTAAAATCACCACAAAAGGTTAGATGCATTTTTGAAAGGACAAGGAGTGAACGTCACCTTAGTTCCTTGCTGAGCCATGTGGACACCCTGCACAAAAAAGGATTGGTAAATAGGCTGAGACTTATTTGAACCCTAATTGAGTTAAATAAAATGGAAGCATCCATGAGATCAAAGCTGTGTGTCTCACTGGTGAATTAATGGCACATGGGCAGCAGGGAACTGGACATGAGAAACTATGGAAAACATGTAGGTGCCCAGAGCAGCAGCAGCTTTCTTACTGTGATAGAGCCAAGGCTTCTTTAAAGCAATGGCCTCTTGTGACCACTCTCCTTCACAAGGCAACTTAATCACACAGATAATTTATTTGTTTTATTTCATTCTCATCTCTAATAAGTTTATACAAACCTTTTACTTCTGTCCCACTGTACAGGTCAGGGACATCAGATACTATCTCTTCATGTGTGCAAAAATCATGACTGTTATCTGCCTACTAAATGCCTGCCTTACCATAAGTTGTCCTGATTAATTCCATGATGAGAAATGAGATGACTGTTAAATCCTGCCTTTATTGGAGTTAGACTTGCCTAGGCAAGTCATAAATGGAGGATTATTTTGTACCCAGGCTGTAAGCACAATTGTTCTGGCAATCACAGTTTTTGTATAAGTGAATGTGCTCAAGAGCAGATGTGTAAATGAAGCTCTGGGCAAGAAGTTAAAAATTTTGTCACTCAGCAAAACGTGCAAAGTTACAGCAAGGTAAATTTAGAGATAATTTTCTTTCTGTGTTTATGTATTTTTTTTATTGGATAGTTGAAGAGGTAAGAGACATAGATAATAGACATCATGAAATATAAATTACGATACTTACCTGTGTTCTTTTTTACTCATTCATGTGTCAGTTTGAATATTATAGAACTCAGGAGGTCTCCTCTGAGATAACTTCAGAGTCATACTGTTCTTGATCAGATAATCTGTCCTGAAACAGCTGATAAATTTTCATGGCTATCAGATTATTTTTCTCCTGGCTAGCTGCACCTGATACTATAATAATACCACTGGGGGTAGTTAGCAAATAGGCTTTAGTATTGATAGCTGAATACTTTCTAAATCTCCTTGACTAGCTCAGAAGTACAATGAAATATCTGATGTCCATGAAGTTTTTCCTACAAAGAGCTTTTTCTGTCCTACTGGGATGTCTTTAGACATCAACAACTTACCTAAAATCTAAATGATTTGCAAACTTTGCCTTCCTTTCTGCAATTCTTCCTGAGGATTCCATGTCCATTTTTTAAATTACATCACTCTCTGTCGATATTTGCCACTGTGAATTCAGTTTAACACCAATAACATAATGAAAATAATCATAGTTTGTAAAAGATGGGTAGCTCTGACTACATGTATGCCTCTGGTGCTGCACTGGTGACAGTCCTACCTCTCCCTGTGTGTCATGGGGAGCCTGGGCAAGTGCCCACAGTGTGCTCAGGACATCAGACAACTGATGTTTGTTAATATGCAACCAAACTGTGACCAGTGCTGGGGGATGTGAGTCTCCTTTTCCCAGTCACACACCTTAGGTAAAGTCCATTCATCCTTTAGGAATGACAGAGTTCAGTGTCTCAAAATATCTCTATGTATTCATCCACCCCCTCTCTCCCTCCCCAACAAGACATTTCCTTAGAACAGACATTTTCTTTGCAAAGCAGCCAGAGTCCTTCTCACATAGAAGACCACAGGGCATTTCAGTGGAGACAGGCTGGTTAATCAAGATTGGCTGCTTTTGGGATGAGCTTCTTGGGGCTGCATGTTCTTTTAAGGTGATTCTGAGTTTTGGGGGGAAATCATATACTACATACTCCATCATTAACAATGTTCTTTGGGCCAACTATGTCGTATCTCTCTGGAGCTCTCAGAGAAGTTGAGGGAGACTTCTGAGTAATTTGCCTCAGTTTCAGTGTGACAGAACAAATGTGATTACAGGGAAGTATTCCACCACTCTCCAGAGTGGTTGTTTCCTGCAAACTTTAGTTATATTTATAGCTTTTCTTAGACAAATAGCTGTGAACAAGATAGGTGCTTTCTGACTAGATACAGACAGAAAAAATCTGTTCTCAAAAAAATAATTGCTGCTATCCATCATCTGTATCTCATCTCAAGAGTGGTCTGCTGCAAGTGTTCTCCTTGGGGTAGTATGGGAAATACTATTTGAATCTTCCAAAACCTGATAACACAAAAAAGTATCATGACACAACTTGGTGCTGGATACCATCATTTTTGGCCAAGGGGTCTACTTGGATTTCTGGGTAGAAGGAGGAAGGATTTTTTTCTTAGTTACATTTGTCTTCTCATTCAGCTCCAGCTCCTAAGACAGTCTTGTCTCACTCAGGCTGGAGCTCTCCAAGAGGAATGTGTGAAAGAATAATTTATTTTGCTATATTTTTGGCGTATGTTTGGGCACCATAATAACTGGTACCTTTTACCATTCTCTTGCCTGCTTTTACTAATTTGGATTTTTTTTAATGCAATGTTAAGTACACTAACCTTTAGTTTCAAATGTTGCTTCCTTTTGAAAAGAAAATCGTGTATAGATTACCAAATTAAATCCAAAATATTCTTCAGGCAGTTCAGTATTTACTTATTTTTTTAATTACTCTAGCTACAGGCATGCTATTGGATTTGTAGGTGTTTAGATAACAATTTAAAAGAGCAAAACAGACTAGACTAGATAAGAGAAACTTAGGCCAAATTATTCTGGTTGTGACATATGTGATACATAATGCTGTGTAATTAGATATGAAAATGGTTTCTGTGCAGCAGGGTGTTTTGTGAAAATGGGACAAATGTTTTTTAAATGTACCATTGGAAACCAGACAGATGGTAACCTATATCCCCAAGGAGGCTAGCTGAATTCCACCAAGTTTTTAATATGAATTTTAACTGTAGTGAACAGGAAAGGAGGGAATTTGTGATTATAGCCTAGCTCGCCATTAGTCAGTGTTTGGCTGAATGTGCAAAGGATGCTTATATGGTGCTTAGTCTGGACAGTAATATTTTCTGGGGATTTGTTCTTTCTTGAGCAATAGCAGAGCAGATGGTGACAAAGCAGATCTAGCAATAAATCATGAAGACAGGATACTTGAAGAAAGCAAGATGATCTAGAGGAACAAAATAGAAACTGAGGGATAATTGTAACACAAATGCGAGTGTATTTCCAGTAATTTTATTAATGCTGGGGACAGTACTTAAAGGCTGAGCATTTTCATGTAGCTTGGCTGTTAAAAACCCTATTAAAATTTTTAATCAACATCCTTTGGGAGCAAAACTTCTCAGGGTACATACAAAAAAGATCTCTGCTATGTACTGAAGCTCCTGGTGACCACACAATTTAGAAATGACTGACAATCATAAACTGCGAGAAGCCTTTTGAGACTCACTGGGTTTGTGGCCACATGGATTTATCTCTGAAACCCTGACAGCTTCAGGACAACCTGATGCACATAGTAGCAATGGGAAAGATGCCTACAAGTACAAAAGAAGGTACAGCAATCCCAGGGAGCAACATCTCAGTTGAAAAATTTTAGCCCACTAGCAGCTGGAGGATAGTGGTCTCTCTGCTCCCTACTTGGGAGGCAGCACAAAGCCACATCTCTGCCCAAAACTGACACTTCTTTGTCAGCCAGACCACAGTATGACCCTGGGAATGATCCTTCCTCATAATTCCCTGCTCTCTTGCTGTCACACCAGCACCTTCATCAGTGGTGACAGTGCCTGTGTCTGTCGGATCTGCACTCACACTTAATATTTCACTGGAGTGTTGATAGTTCCATTCTCCAGATTGGAGGCTGCTGATACTGAGGAAAGCAATGGTGAGTGGTTCAAGGCCCTGGATAGCAAAGGGTCCCTTGGCCCCCCTTTCTTGCACTAAAGTGAGGCAGAACCTTGGCTTCCAAGACATGCAGTATGATGAGCTGTCAATTCCCAGCTTGTCAGGCTCAGGCAAGGATTACTGTTGCATTTGGTACTTGGATAATCCAAAAAACAAACTATTCAACCCACACATCTCCATATCAGATCATTCTTGGTGCCTTTCAGGGTGCACCAGGCACAGGCAGCATCAGACAGCCCTGACATGCAGTCAAGCCCAACTTATCCTGCAGTGATTATCAAGTGGTTGGTGCTCATGCATCCCCTTGGATCATTTGTTGTTTACTTTAATTTAGCATTTCTTCTAATCTGCCTCATCTCAGTGACCCTCTGAGACAGTCCTACTACAAATAATGGCTGAATCAAGTGTGTTTGTTTGCTGCACAAAGGAGCATCACACAAAGGGCACTCCTTCTAGCAGATGAAGGACTGGGAAAACTTAAGGCAGAACTATTGACCAGGAAGATTGGCATTTTTGATGCAAAATGTATCATGAAAACATCTTTCAACAGCTTGCAGAGAGAGTAATTTGCAATCAATAACTGTAAAAATAGAACTATTAAATTCAGATGAGCAGTTTTTTGGTATTGTAATGCCTCCCTTTTGTTTTTCTGGTCATATATTAGAATGATCTGTCGAAATGTGAAAACAGGTAGAAAAAGCCATTAATGGGAAGAGCTAAAAGCATAATATTTCATTTGGTTTTTCAGTAGCTTATACCCAAGTTTGAACAGAGAGTAACAAAGCTTATGTCTCCTGTCTGCACACATTCTTGTGCAGTGGCTGGAATTCAGCATTACATTGCAGACTTTCAAGAAGAAACAGCCCAGTTTCCTGTATATACCAGACTCTATATAACCAAGACTTGCATGCTGAGATTCATTTGGGATGTGGTTGCTGATTTGTCCATTTCTGATTATCATCAGGACATTTATGTATTAGCTAGATACTGCAGAAGTATCATTCTTTGAATATTAGAGTATGTGTAAGGAGGCAGAACTTCTGCTAAGTGATATAAACAAAATTAGTTTGATTGTAAACTATGTGGTAGAAACATATAAATAGCTAGAAAATGATTTTAGCACAGTTGCTGTGTTGGCTTTCCTTGTCCATCATCAGTGATACACTCTTCTCCCTCAGATTTGCTTACCTCCCCCTGAGTCTGAGATAACACCCGGACAAGAATACCACCTTTATTTTACCTCAAGTTACCTCTGTGGTGCCTTAACTTACAGTCCAAGCTCCAGGTATCCACGGAGGATATTCAGGGGAGGGGCTTTGGTAGTTGCAGATTCCATCTGTCCCATAACTTGGGGTCATCTTTGTTTCACCATTGATATGCCTATGAGCAGTTGCTTCTTTACATAGTTTGCCAAAGCAGGAATTTTAGTTGGTATGCATGACCCAGGATGATCTCTCTTCTCCTCCTTCCTGTCAAAGAAGGGATGAGAAGATAATGTGAAACAGAATTACTTATGTCTCTTCAATTGTAAAAAACATTTATAAGAAATGGTGTTGGAACAAAAAGTTTAATGAGTCACATTTCAGATGCCTTAAATAACGTTTCCTTCCTGACAACATTAAAAGACCATCAGGATAAGGAGGCTGAGGTTCTTGCTTCTGAAACCTTGTACATTGGTTATCATTTAATGCTGTAAAAAGCCAGGGTCATACTAACACCTTTGATCTTCTAGAGTAATTAATTCTGTCTAAACCAATGCAGCTAGACCTATTAAATCTTGACAACAGCAAAAAATTACCAAACCAGCAGGTGAGTGCATTGTAACATCGTGGTGCAACTTTTTCAGTTGGGAAGAGAACTAAACTTCAAGGACATCAAGAGATGTCTTTGCTCTTCCTAAATTTTAATTCTTTATCAAAGTCCATATAAGGACAGAACACAGTATCTGGATCTATATTGAGTGTAATTTGTTAGAAATAGCTCTTTGTGACAGGGCTCCATCCCTCTTAAAGCAAAGGAGGAAAGTCCCAGGAACTCCAGACCTGGGAGCCCTCCTGCACTGTTCACCAGAGGGGTTTAGATGGTATCTGCTCCAGTAACAGAGAGAACACTCTCATGTTATTCATGAACAAGACTTCTGTCTTGCTCCTTATAATAATCCCACATTGCTGTGAAGTGGAGCATAAATTTTTTAAGAAGAGAGGCCATATAACTCGTAAGTTTAAAAATACTCTTTTAGTTTAAGAAAATTGTTCTGCTAGTCTGAGACATAATGATGATAGAGAAGCCACTTGTGCACAAACAACTTTACTAAATAATTAAACTTATTTAATCTTACTGCTAGCAGATGGAAGCATGATAACTTCTTTTGCTTGGAGTTAGTATTAAGGTTTGATTTGAAATGTGTTACTTCAGTGAATGAGTAGTAAAATTACAAAATACACTCAAATATCCAGTGAGAACTCTTCTTAAGGTATGATTCAGTAAGACAATAGTTACTGGTATAAAATTTTCAGTGCTATCTTGTGCACAGCTGTTATTTTTAAGGAGAAAAGACCCTTCTTGTGCTAAAGCTGTGGAAATGAGGCCCTTTTCGTGTCAAGAATGATGTATGAACTGATAGCTACTGAAAGGTGAAGACTTACTTATCAGACGTCTACATTTAGAGTTATGGCTGGCTGAAGTAATTTGACCAATTACTTTTACTGATGTCCTGAGCAGTCTGTGAGCTTGTTTTTGTTATCAGTGACAGTATGGTCCAATTTGATGCCCTCAGACCAACAGAACTAAACAAATTAGCTTTCCATTCCAAAGAAAATATAACCTAAAGCAAGCTGTGATTTATGTGAAACAAATGATGGCTACAGCCCTTGGGGTCTGTAGTCTTACCTCTGGCCAAATTACCTTTAAAACCACACAGAAAAACTCGGAAATTCAATTAATGGCTAGGACTTACTACTGAAAAATAAATTGCTAGGGCCTGTGTGGATACTGGAAAAAATATCAAACCTTCCAGAAGTGCAGCTTTTCATGAAATATGCAAATGACTTGAGAGGCTGAGGCGCCAAGGGTGAGCAACTTTGCTCCATAAGAGCAGCAGAGAGAGCAGCAGCACAGAACATGCTGCTCTGGGTTGACTTCCCTGTGACACCACATATCCTACAATTAAAACCACAAAATATGTGTACCTAACTGAAATGTGTCTGTTTTGTTTGTGTCTGATACAGAAGCAGAAATCACTTTGCACTTTACACAGTTCAAATCTCTTTCCTTTTCCTGTTTTCCCATTTATGGAAAATGCCCCTCAGAAAGTGGAAGGTTGGAGGATGTTATAGAATAAAAGTCAAGAAAAAATAAACCATTACAGTTACAATTGAGTTCATTTCCTTTATTCCACATTACCAGCTCTCATGGTTCTGAGGTCTGGTCTCAGTAACAACAGAAAAAAAGAGATCAATCCCTGTTGCCACTTTTCACATTTGATATAAATGAAACCAAAATAAAGAGAAATAAAATTAAAATGTTTGGAATGTCTGTATAACATAGGAAATGTTTAGACAATGTGAGAATAAAATGCATTTCCTGACAGTATGAAACACTGCAGCTATTTTTCCCATCTGTCAGGAGAAGGATAAGGAGAAAGAGTATGAACAATGACTTGTTTAGAGCTCCAGCACCTGGAATCATAGCATTTTTAAAAGAATAGATTTTATTTTACTTTATTTTCAAGATAGTTGCCTAGCCTTGTGGAACTAGGCAACCCTTACAATAGTTTGCTTAGGAAAGAGAACAAGATCTGAGTAATTATTTTAGAAGAGGTGACACAGATAAGATACTCCAATGCCTATTTTCCCCACCTTTCTTTGACTCCTGAGCACCTCCCTAGAATTTATACATTTCTTCACTAGTAGCAACAAGAGCTGTTTTAAGCTCCAAGATCAGAGGGATGTGCTCTCATTTTCTTAATGTTGTTAAGATTTACACAAATAGCAAAAATGTCTTCTTTTGTTACTATAGTTACTAGAAAGAAACTCATAATTCTGGTTGTTTATCTTGTTTATTTTCATTATCCTGGGCTTGACAGCATGACATCAAGATTATCTGGGTATATTTGAGGATCAGAGGACTCTTACCAATATCTGTGTAGAATTAGATGTCAGGCTGCATTTTCTTATAGTGGAAATACCCAGTTGTATCTTCTGGGACTCTTGTGACTGTCATCCTTACTCCAGCCCAACTATATAGCAACTGCAGTCACATGGATTTACTCAAACATGGGATGCAGACTGGAGTGTGCAGCAGGGGTAATTCAGAAACTACTCTGATGAAAAGTGTTTGAACTGTGACTTTGGGTGTCCTCCAGAAATTTTCCTTTTACAGGGCCACTGTGAACTTCAGCTGCAGCAGTCTTACAGAATAAAGAGAATTCTCATATATCTGCCTGTGTTCTCCAGAAATATGGTGCGGCATTTACCAAACACACACCTCTAAGCACAATGTATAAGTTTATACTTCCCATTTCTAAGTGTAAACATGCTTGAGATTTTGGTTTTGACAAGTGCCACTGATGAATTTACACTCGTAGAAATTGGAACTGGGTTCCTGCAGGGAGCAAGTCTGACTTTACTGCATATCAAAATACAAATGCATTTCCAAAAATCACATAAGCAAAACTCTAACTCTGAAAGAATTTCAGGCTATATTTTTACCCTTTAAGTTGAAGTTACACTTTTAAAAAATCCCTTGTTGTTTTATTTCACCACTCTTCTAAATATGGAGACCCAGGTTCAGACTCAAAATGGAATCTGGATCCCATCTGATTTCTTTCTACTCACATCCCCACTGTAAAGGTCTGTTGGTTAAATCAGGCCTTTAAAATTACTCCTCTATAATTCTGTGTCTTACAATTCAGCATTTCCCAATCATCTTTGTAACTCAACTGCCCTCCAAGGATTCACAGAGGAGTGACTGACTGGCATTGAGACTAGATAAATTATTCTGTTGATGGTGCCTAGGAGGTAATAAAATTCACTTGAGTCCCTCAGATCTGGAAAGCCAATGAAGTCAGAAGAAGGAAATAGCAGTAAAAGCTGTGTTTTGTCAAAAAGTCAGTGAGTGTGTGACTGTGAATACCTACAAAGGGTAGTCTCTAGAAAAAGAGGTTACATTTCTGCAGACATCTTTGACACAGACAAAACCTAGAAATAATGGATGATATCTCCATTACCGTAGACTGTACCTCATTCCTTTTCTTTGTGACCAGAAGAATATATAGCAGTTTCCAGCCAGGGAGCCCGAGAAGCTTTAAAAACTACAATTAGTCTCACCTCTGAGTTTGGGCAGCGCTATCTCTATTGCACAGATGGAGCAACATTAACATGGGGAAGTTGTTTATCAAATGAGCAAAACCAGCCTGTAGAGAAGGTAAAGCATAAGCCCCCAAATGCCTGCTCCCCTTTCCTGCACTTTGTCCATTTTTCTGTCAAAGAGCCTTAATGAGCTTTATATATGTATAGAAATATCAATGCATAATAATCTGCCTTAGCATTCCAAGGGAGGGCTAAAAAATGTAAGAATAAGGCATAAATCATTGATTAAAATGTCAGAAGTGATGAGAATAAAAGATTGCTTCTGCCTTTGCTGAATTACATATGCAAATTTGCATACACTACAAAATGAACATCTCTAAATGAATGAATTAGAATCTCATGTAGAAATGACTGAACCACATTTGCATACAACATTTATTAGGGGGAGATGTGCTTATTTTTGGAATAAACAGCAAGAGCAAATCCCTGGAACCTGCTGAAGCAGCATGTGCCTGCAGCTTGTCCGAGCACACCGTCTGCCCTGACAGTGTCTGCAAATAAATATGAATTGTGCCCTGAAAAACTGTAACTACAAGAATCAGAAAAACATTAATGCATCCCAAACATTTGCAGGAGTTCACCACACTGTTTGTAGTCTGAAAAAATGAAAACCACTGAGTTCTTCTTGATATTATTTTCTTTTCAGACAGCCAGGATAGTACTTTGGCAGGTTTGACTTCACCATTAGTACAGGAGCATCCCTATTTATTTGAAGCAAGCTCTATATTTTATTAGCTATTAAAGCTATAAATTATTAAATATATAAATTAAATCTAATTCATTTTAAAAATTTAAAAATTAAATTTAATTTTTTAAAAATTAATATAAATTATGAGCTATTAAAGACAGGCAACTTTTCAGTAAGACCCATCCCAAAGGTATTGATGCAATTAAAAAGTATTGGAATTGGAAGGTACAGCATACCCTACCTATATATCCAAGATGCCAAATTATCTGGCAGAGAGAATCACAAAATAAAAATCCTGTCTGAAGTCTATGTTCTTATTCAATGTATTAATTCAAAACATTGTACTTTTCACAAGATTTCATGAAGTACTGAATCTTCTTTCAGGTTTTATTTCACCTACAGCTTCTTTTAGTTGAAGTAAAGCGAGCACATCTGCATTTTTATCAACCGTAAAAACTGTCCCAAGTATAGGAAAGTCTTTTCAACTAGTTATGTTTAAAGCACCAGGGGAGAGAGGAGAGCAGGAGGATGCATGTCAAATCCATCCCGAATCACAGGCATCCCACAAGAGATTCAGACCACCTCTCTTCCTTTTTTGCTAGCTCTTAAAACTAAGAACGTACGGAAAAACACATAAGCCTCTTTTCCCTGGGCACCGTATTTGCAGCAGTGACCCTACAACTATTCCAAAAGCTTTGTGTATCCACGTCGTGGTTTAACCCCTGCCGGCAGCTCACTCTCATTGGCGGGCTGAGGGAGAGAATTGGTAAAAATCCCCATACTAACCACTATGAAAAAAATCAACTGTACCCCAGCCTAAATCAGTTCAATTTATCACACCACCTTTTCTATACACGCTGACCCTTTTTCCTGGAAGGTCTGTTCCTGTGTAAGTGCCTTTCCTCGGCATAGCTGGCGCTGGCAGCGCTCCCGGGCTGCGCGGATCGCGGGCTGCGCGGATCGCGGCCGGATCGCTCCAAAAGGCGGCCGGGAGCGCCCTCTGGAGGCGCCGCCGCAGCCAGCGCCACCCCCGGCCCGGGGACACCGCGGTCAATGTCGCGACATAAACCTCACCCTGCTGGTCCTCACACTTCGGTCTGTCCCACCGTGTCCCCTGGCAGGCGCACAGCAGGGTGAGCTCTCTCAGGGCACCCTCAGCATTTCACAGGTTACACCTGAGATTGACGTGCCTGACACAGGATGCCACCAGAAGGACTGGACAAGCACAACAATGGGCACAAGGGAACCTCAGGAGACTCAACAAAGCCAAATGCAAGGCCCCTCACCTGGCTCAGGAAAACCCTCAGCATCAACACAAACTGGGGGATGAATGGCTGGAGAGCAGCCCTGCTGTCCATTCCCACAACTTGGGAATGATGCTGGATGGGGCTGAACATGATCTGGCAATGTGCTGTCAAGCATGGAGAAAAGGCTTCAGGGAGACCTTATTGCAGCCCTTCAGTACATAAAGGGGGCTTACAAGAAAGATGGGGACAAACTTTTTAGCAGGGTCTATTGCAATAGGACAAGGGGTAATGCTTATAGAAGTTATAGAAGTAGAGTTTAAAAGAGTTTAGAGTAGAGTTTAAACCTGGATTCTGCTTGCCAAAGATATTTTCCTGTGGCATTCCCGGTTCTCAGAGACATAAAACAACACAGTACCTTGGTACAAAGGAATCTTGGACAGCTGGCTACATTATCAGTAACACTAGGTACTAGATAGATACCTCTTGAGGAAAACCATGTGAAAACGAACGTGGTAGCATCGTGGCCATTTGTAACATTCCTATTTTGCTGTCACTCTGAAGTGTGGGACACAGGACGTCATTCTGAGTAAAGTAGGATCTCAAAACATGCCAAAAAATCAGAAGAACAACTACCTGACTCCACATTCTGGCTTCAGATCACTCCAAGCTTCCTTCCAAATGTGTGAAGTAATATCCTCTCAGAGCAACCTTAACCTCCTTGGCAATTCTATCTCACTTTTGGCAAGCTTCAGTATGTCAGTCCCTCCAAGTCCATAGCTGCAGTTTGGAAAGACTAATTTTATTAGACCAAAGCACAAGTCTTAGCAAGGAACATGGCATTTCTTTTCATCTCTGTAGCACTTCAGTGCTTTCAGTGGCTTGGTCATAACCTGGACCTCTCTGAACAAGCCTCAGAGCAAGCACAGAGCAATAGGGTAGCTCCTACTCTGGCTCATTGACCCTCCAGGGAGACAGTTTTAAAAGAATTAAATTCAGAAACTTTGGGGGTTCACTTGTAAACAAGCCTATTTGATTTGAGTAAGAGAATATCTTCTAGGTTTGATCTCAGCTGTGTCACAAACACACCTGCTGGCATTTCTTAATTGTTTCTCTAGGCAAGATGAAGCCTGAGGCCATTGTCCTGATTCTTCCTAGTGACCAGATTTTACATTTTACTCTGTGCTAATTGGACACCTAAAGACTCCATCCTTCTCATCATAAACAAGAAAGGCTTCCTAGAGCAGACTGAAACAAAATAAAACTTCCTTCACCGAGGGGAAACTTCCTCATCTTACAAATCCAGAAACGAGAAGAAAAAAAAACCCTATCCAAGCAACTTATCTTTAAAAGACAATCATATTCTTGAAAACACAATATGCATTGCTGTGCATATATTTTAGGGGAAAAACAATATGTGCTAAATGTATTTTCTCCATCTTTGATACAATCTTTTACTGTTGGAGGCCTGCCAATCAGCTGGCAATCCCTGCTCACCATAATGGACTGGACATGTCCCCAGAGTCACTCCTCTCAAGTTATACCCTGGATGGACTTATCCCTTTGTGCCTTTTCATCAGGTTTCACCAGACAGCTGCTAACAGGAGGCCAGAAGGAAATATTGGCAAATGTGTCAAAAAGTGGTCATAGTTATTTGACCATTCTGAGTCTGAATATAATCAGTATTGATTTTTTTTTCTCTTTCTTTTGTATTAGGTACCATTAGTTTAGCATTTTGTTACCATAAAATTATTAGCAAAAAAACAGAATCAATATAAATACAGGCTTTCAGTTCTTAATTTTCTGGGTCATCTACACTCATTTGAACTTGGATTTGGATGCAATTTTGTTAAAAATGTTCTATTATCATTTAAACAAGAAAAAAAAGGGGGGGAAAGTGCAATCTTATGATTCCAGAAATTTCTGTTAAGTTCAGTAGGGGGGGTACTAAGCATTTAGAGTGAAAATCAGCCTTATGTTTCAGGAGCTTCCTTCCCAGTCTGGAAATACAAAACAGCTGCTTATTCTATGGATTTGTACAAGATAGATCCAAACTGATGGGATTCTGACCCAGCAGTCTTCCAGGAGGTACTTAAAAAACAATTATTTCACAGCAGAAGGATCTTTCTTTAGAAACCTATGTAGAAATAAGTGGCAATTTTATGTGGTTTCTGTTGTCATGGTTGTCTCTGTCCAAATCACAAAACTTTTAAATAAGTCCCAGCAGCAGGTACTGTGTTATCACTGTCAGGTAGAAGCACAGGAAAGTCTTTGGGACACAGGAAAGATGGACCATTGTCTCTCAGAGAAAGATTATGGAAGATGCCATGAGCTCAAATCACAAATTTCTTCACATTATTTTATTCAATTTTGCACTTGCCTTGAAACACCGATGATCAAAAAGACAGTTTGAGGTCTTGGTTTTCCCAAACTGATCCAAATTTGTCATCTTGGCAATATATGACCTTAAATACCACAGGTCTCCTAAAATCAGAAACAGAATAGTTCATACCAGTGGCCTCACAGGTCAGTCTTACCCCAGATGTGCCACTCCTCACGTTGCCCTCTCCAGCCACAGAGTATTGCTCAACAGCAACCCCTCTGACTGCATTTCATGCTCTAGGGGACACAAAACTCACAGTGAGAAACAATGGTCTCTGCTCTACCTTTTCAAGGAACTGGTGCAAACTCTCAGCAGAAGGAAAGACTCTGACATGGAAATAATAACCAACAGCCCTGAATGGATGAGCTGGTGATCTGGCAGGAAGTGCATCGTTTCTTGAGTGACTATTAAATGGCATTTGGAATCACCCTGTTGGTCAATACATCCTCCCTGAATAGTCAGGGTTTTTCTAAAAAATATTCGCTTTATTTAGTTGCTGAACAGCTAGTGTCTGAATTTCCAACATCTGCAACAAATCTACCAAGCCTAGCAAGTAATTACAAGTTTCCCAAAGCCCTGAAAACCCTGCCCCTCTGTCAGCAACAGATGTTCCATTTGTTTAATAGTCTGTATAGTGCCCTCAAGATCCTCAAATTGCTGCTTTATATTTCTGCCTTGGCAACACTGATGTATTTTGAGAGCCTTTTTGCCACCCATCTACTCTACTCCTTCTAAAGAGAAATATATGAAAACAGGAAACTCTCTTCTATGCTTGCTTACCAATGGTCCATGAGATGTGAAACATCCCAGGAAGTTTCCCTCTCCTGTGTACTTTTGGAGGGGTGTTTTACAATGTTGTCAGCATAAATTAATGAAAGCAGTCTAACATCTGAGCATTATATAAAAGAAGAGTGGTAGCTTTTAAAAGCATTTACTTTCCAGAGTGAAACAGTAGGTGTGTACAGGCCATTTTAAAAATACTTTCTGGATTTCTGTTGCCCATTATTGCTTAATGTTCCCAATCCCAGAAAAAGTTTGTTTTATCTTTATCATTTTTTAAAAATTTTCTTTGAAATTATAAAAGTGCATTAAAACTACTTAAAGAGTGCATTCAAATACAGAGCGTGCTTAAAGCATCCTGTCATATGCTTCAACTAGAAAAATTCCCCAGCTCCATACTGAAGGAAGATTTTCCCCTGCAGGAAGATTTTCTATAATATTTTGCTTCAATCAGTAAAACATTTTCAGAAAGTTATAACATCTGCTGCATCGTATTTGATCTAGATTAACTTGATTTCATCCTCAAGTTGTTAAGTTCAGAATTTTAAAATCAAAAATAAATTTGTAAATGTAATTCTTGCCAATCAGAACATTCAGATATCTTTCTCCACAGGACTATTTTTTTTTCTGAGTTTTGCACAGAATGGAAATTCCACAGAAACAGTACTCTCACTAAAAACAGCAGTCCTACTGTCAACTCTGTGGGAACATGTTGTCCCTAGCTCCTCAGCACCACCTCTCTACTCCCTTCAGTAGCAGTATTAATGAAGATGTGATGTCTCAAAGATTGATGGATTTGAATTTAGGGCAGCAGTTTATCAAAGGGTTTCCAGGTTTTGGAGCTTCAGGGATAGCTCCAAGGCTGGCTCCAGCCCTCCACACAGAGATAGGTATCTGGAAGAAGATATCTTTGGATGCCAGCTCAGCTGAGTCCATCAGCTCAGCCAGGCAGAGCCCATGAGCAAATGCAGGAGGGCTCCAGAGTCCGTCCCAGCTGAGTCAGTGTGGATGGAGATGAGGAAGCATCCCAGCCCCCTGGAAGCCTGTCAGTAGGGTTGAGATCCAGGAGCTCTTTCCCAAAACAATACTGAAAATAAGGCTTTTCCATGTAATCAGATTTGCTGTGGGCCCATTCACCTCTCTCCAGTTTCTCTCCACATGAGTGCTGGAAGTAGAATCTGCCTTTCTAAAGGGCTCAAAGTGCGAGTGCTCGGAGAGCTGGGATCCATGGATCCATGGCATGGCTAGAGGCAGAGCAAGGGTAGCCATCCCTGGGGCCTCCACAGCCTCTGTCACCAAGTGCAGACCCTCCCTCTGTGAAACCAATGTCACTCCTGCAAGACACTAAGCCAGGAGAAAGGGAGTCAAGGAAATGAACAGTCTTTAGACACTAACAGGTTGTTTTAACAAAACAATGTTAGGAATCAAGCATGCTGACAACAGGAGTGCCAGGCCTAAGCAGGAGCCCCCCTGGCACTTGCTCAGGGGAGGCTAGCAGCATTGCTGCTCTCCTGCAAGGATGTGCCAACATGCTTTTCTCACCAGGTTACAATAAGGATCACCAGTTCTGTCCACTGGTGATCCCCTTTAGGGACCTACCTACAGCTCTGCAGCTCACCTGTGCATAAAATTGCTCTAAGTCATTGTGTTAAATCTGTGTATTTCTCTATTAATACATTAATTAAAAGCTGGTCTAGGTTTAGATTGTCACTCTCCCAAAATAAGGCTCTGTAGTTGTATTAAGAATGTATTATATAGAAGAAACAAAGACAAAGGGCTGAGAATGAACATGAGCATATTCTAGTGCAATACAGTGGTACAAACCCATGATACACAGGAATTCTGAAGACTATTCAGTTCAAGTCTTAGTAAGAAGATGAATGGAAAGGTAATATGATAAAACCATCTTCATTTGCAGGCAATCATCATACACAGTGATGCATGATGACCCAAAACTTCATTGATAATGTACATCATGCAATAAATCATTGTTCGGATGTTCTCATACTGTTACATAATTAATCTCTCTATTTCTTGTAAGTGCCAGTCCTGCAAAAACTGGGGAACTACTGCTATTCCATTTTGGCAGTCATAACCTTCAGTTGTTCAGGCCTTTGGCATTGCACATTTCAATGTTCACCCCCACACACCCAATCTGTATGAGCAGCTTCATGACTTCCCTTCTACATTTTAAAAGCCTTCTTAGTTGCCATCTATGCTCATTTACAACCAAGAGGCCCAGATCTACAAAAGAAAGTCTAATTATATGGTGATATTTAATGCTAGAGGGTGTTACAAAGGCCAAGTAAAACTGAGCTCAGAAGAGACTAGACACATTCATGAGCAGTGGTGCTACTGCCGCCTGCTAAACATGGCTTCAGAGGCAACCTCTAGCTAAGAAAGTCCTTCAGTATCCAAAAGGAAGGCTCATGCTACATGTGCACTGTTATTTGTATTCCTTGGCATCCACTTCTGGCACTTTCAGAGGGCAAATACTGGACCAAATGCAGGTGCTCTCTCCTCAGCCTGGTGTCTCTGATATCATTAATTTCCAGAGCAGGATGGACACCCTCGTTCATGAGCCACCAGACAAGAAAGGTGCAGCTCCTACTCCTTGAGCTGAAGGGAAACATGGTTCAAATTTGGAATAGAGTTGCCTTAAACAGCACTTGGGGTGTCTGTAGTGCCCACTCTCAAAGCCCACAAGGCTACACAGAGCTAGTGCTCAACATATTTCTCTGCTTTGTTTCTCTGCTCAGGGAAAGTAGAGTCTGTGGCAGGAGCAGGAATTGCAAAACAGGGGTCAATGGAAGAAAATTCAACCAAGCTACACATACAGACATCCACAGTCTTCAGTTTAATGCTCCTAATCACTGTATGACCAATGCAGACTACATCCCTAATTTACAGACTCCTGTGTAAATAACTGAAGATAACTGGCTTCAAGAAAGGATCACAGATCCAGAAACGTGCAGGATCAGGCCCTAGAGAGGTTCCTGCCTTAGGATCAACATCCTCATCTCGGTGGCACCTTGCCCTACTTCATCTGCTTGGAAAAAGTCCTACAGGGCAACTGGTCCCCCAGCACAGAGGAGACCCAGCCCAGCCTTTTTTTTTCTAGACACCTATTTGCATTCTGACATCATTCATCATTGCTCTACAAAAATATCCTGTCTTTTCAGGAATACATCACTCTGTGACCATTTCACCTTCAATTTTTTCTGCATTGGCAAAAGCTATGTATTTTAAGCTTAAAATCTTGGTATGTCATAAGCTCAGCCTTCCTGTACAGAAAGTATGTCACCCTATTTTGATCTCAAGTATCTCTAGCTGCAGCCCTAAACCCTACTTATAGTAATGAATAATAATAATCAATATATACTGTATGTTTTCTTTCATATTTTCATGCATAAAATGCCCATATCCCTTAAGAATTGGTGTGGGAAAATACATTCTGTAGCATTCTTCATACCAAAATAGTTACAGCCTATGCTACATACTAGAAATTCAGCGAGACACAGCAAGAAATCAATAAAAACACAAATTGCTCCATCAATACGTACATTCATTTATACTCTTCAAGGTTATCTTTGCTATGCCAGCACAGAGACACATTTTCTCCATATATAGCCTTGCATATTAAACCAGGCAAGAGAGAAGGGAATGGAAACAAAAGCTATCTGTACAAATCTAATCTAGCTAGCATGCACATTCACATGCTTTAGAGTTGATTTTTTCCTCTCTGTTCAGGAAGCAGTCTGTGATCTGGGCACACCAGCTGACACTGACTGTCCACTCCCTGTAGAACTATCTTCTCCCAAGGCAGATAAGTTTAGTCATAGAAAATAACCCTAAATTCATCTTATGTATCTATCACTCTGTCCACTGGTTTAGCACCTATGAACAGGACTTTTTTGCATCAGTGAAAGATTGAATGTGTTATGACCAATGAATTGATTGGTTAAATTCTGGTGGTGGTCATCCATGTCAGAGGAGCACAAAGAGAACCCACATAAGTGTCTTTCAGGCACTTCACGTACATGGACTTGAGCTGGAACCCACTGCTCCAGGAAGACTACACAATGCTTACATTTTTTACTCACATTCCCATTAATGGATTATGGTGGTGGTATTTTCAAGGCAGAACTAGGTCTGTTGTGCAGAAAAACACATTCTACAAACATTAGAGCTTAGGGACAGAAGAGGCTTTGTTCCTAGTAAGAAAATGATAAAATACTAGGAATGATGTGAGGTAGGATCTGTCAGAGGTCTTTATTTAATAAAGCCTAAACAAGCATAGAATTGACAGGGAAAGGTTTCTTTGCATGAGGTCTCTGATGCAGACTAGATGCACTGACTGCCTTTCTTCTTGTAGCAGTCAGTCATTGCAGAAAACAGCATTTCAAGAGCCCACCCTGGTGAACACATGCACTGCTATTTTGGCATGTTGCTAATATTGCACACCATAATATATTGCTTAGTTGCAGAATTCCAATTGCACCATTTATTATTTGTACTAATCAATCTAAGCCCTACTTGCCATGCCTGTGTCATTGGTATTTTCCCATTCTGTCCAGTCCTGATGCAGTCTCTTGCCTCTTATTTCTATTGTGTTTACCATTAAACACAAGAATTCTGCAAGGGTAAGCTGAACATGCACTTCCTACTAGGAACCAACCATTATATTGCTCATGATGGATTTCCAATATTTTTGTAGGCAGATCTTATGGTGTTCCCAAGAAGAGAAAGTGAGCCTTGAAAAAGCTCAGAAAGAGCTGCTTCCTTCATGCCTCCTTCCTGATGCTGAGTGTATGGGCAAGTTATTTTTACTCTTATCCACTGCTAGTGAGAAAATCAAGGAATAGATGTGAATTAATTTGATATGTTCTGGGCATCTCAAATCTTAATGTAGGATCAGACATGTGTTACTCAGAGTGTCATGGATTAGTTATTTTGTTTCTGAACAGTTTTCCATGCCTAGAACTTACATGTCTGATCCAACTAGTTTTCTGAAAACTTGTTTAATTTTTAACTAATATGGATTTTTCTTTTTTTCATCAGATAGCCTTCTCAGATGAAACCTTCTTAAAAGGCCATAACAACATAACATGCAAGAAAGTAAGATGGAAGTCTGTATTCTTGAAAAGCATCTTGCTGTTCTGGAGACAACTGAATGCATCTCTTGGGCCATGCAACACTTTACTCCTTTCCTCTGCATGTGAGGTACATTTTTATTACTCCTTGCCTCAAACACAGGTACAGAGAAAGTTTTCTCTGAGCTTCCCTGATGAAACCTCAGTGAATCGTACAGGCAGTAGCAGAAATCTGTACCAAAGAGCCCAAACATCCATACACCATGGGAGTTGCTGGCACAGCAGCTCAACCTTAAAACTGCAGAAACTTTGTGTGTTGGAAAACTTAAACAGAACAGTTAGCAAACTTGTTTGTTTCCCTCTCTGGAGGCAGTTGCAAGCAAGTTTCCTAAGTGTTTTCCCCTATGTCTGGTGTCTCAGCAATAGACATGTTATGATTTTTGCCCAGTCCATGTTCAATATGGAAATGACAGTCTTGCAATTTTTGTAATCATCTCACAATCTATCTCTGGATTTCAGCATTTAGGTAGACAGGGGCACTGCAATGCCCCATGATTAGCTCTGATTGTGAAACTCCTTCCATAACCAAAATGATAAAAGTGATCAATCACCTTAACAATAGTTAATAGCTCTTATCCAAAGCCATAATAATCCCAAACTGCAGTCTGACTATAGCAAGCTATTACCCTATGTGCTCAGCCTTGTGTCTGAAAGAGCACTGTTCTCTCTCATCTGACAGCCTGAAAGGACACCATATATCATGGTTCTACAGGCTTCTTTCCACCTTCCTCCATCCCTGCACAGTAACTCCTGCTTGTCTCTGACTCTCAGTCAGCATTGTAAAATCTCAGTTAGCTCCCTGGGAGGCTCTCACAGGAAGTCTCCAGTCCCTGAAGCCACTTCTTGCTGTCTGGCTGTCTTTTACCTCACCATAAGTCATGTCAGTACCAGACCATTTCTTTTCACACCCATCCTTTTTCCTAGAAAAAATGGAAAAATATTGTGAATTTTTAGGCACATTAGCACCTGGCATTTGAATGCTAGCAAAGAGCAGGAAAATGAGCTTGTATCTTAACAAGTGTGATCCCTCTGGCCTCCATTCCAGACCTGAAGGCCTGCAGTGGGGCTTACACAATCTGTAGCATGGTAGAAGGCTGGTGTAGGGATGCAGTGACTCTACTTTTCCCAGTTCAGCTACTGCCTCTCTCCAGAAGTAATTAATTACCAAAGAGGTCACAACTTTAGGGTCATTCTACTGAGCTCTCTCTGCCTCTCTAGTTTGTCTCAAACCTATTTTATCTAATTTCTAAATAAACTAAGCTGAGTATATTGAATGTTAAAGGACTTTTCACTTTTACAGTTTATGAGATAAAACCTTCTGAGAAAGTCAAGACAAAATTTGTGAGACTGATGAAATATGAACACATGACACGTTTTCAAAGCAAAGTCAGCTGGGAATCACACAGGAGGGATCATAAAATCATAGAAAAGTTTGGGTTGGAAAGAACCTTTAAGGTAATCTAGTTTGATGCCCTCTCCAATGGATGGTAATAACCATTTGTGTTTCAGGAAAAATCATCTTCCTTATGCTGGACCCAGAAAACAGCAGGATCTTCAGCATCCTGTAACTGAGTGTTTGTTATTTCCATCTGCATATGTACTGCCTGATACCTGCTGCTGTTTTTCACACCAGTCTGTCATTTCCTTCATAAAGCCAGGCAGGGCACTTGTGGTACTGATTTAGGTGCAGGGTGAGTTTTCAGTTTCTATTACTCAAAGATTTTCTGCAGATTTATCACTAAGGGCTAGTGCAGCCTATCACCAATCCTGCAGGGGTGAACCCACGAATGGAAAAAGGAATTCCTGCTGAGATAGGACTTCTCTATAATCTTTGGAGAGCCACACAGACCTCTGTCCAGAGACAAGCAAAGAGCACCATGGAGCTGGGAGAGGTCTGTAACCCAGACCACAGGATGAACCAGGACCACCCACAGTCTTCCAAAGCTTGAAGAGTAGCACAGCTTTAAAGTATTCTTTCATTAATTATCTCTTCATTAGCCAATTTATCAAACAGTAGACAGAAAGAGAAAAAAAATCAACTCAGCAGTACTACAAGATAGGTAGTATCATAAACGAGGTAGAGAGAGGATGAAATGCTTGAGAAAGTGGAGACAAATTTCTCAACCTGAACAAGTGAAAGCCTGGGGGCAGGATGGTGAGGGTTTTGCTGAACTCTCCCCAGGAGCATAACTTGAACCTGTGGGCACTTGTAATGATCTAGTACAGTCAGCAGCTCCTCAGGCACAATGTGGGGTGAGCAAACACTTTTTCACTAAGGCTGGACAGCACTGGCATATCACAGTATCTGTGGCAAGGTCTGTGTTTCCAGAGACTTCCCTCTCTGAGTAGCAGACTTGAGCTCCCACATCCTTATTTAATACATCAATAAATAACCACGGGTTCTTTTTTCCCTTGCAATGAACAGAAATTGCATCCACTCTAGAGGGACATGTCACTTACTCTGTGATTCAGTAGCAGCCACTTCACTAGTTGAGCTTTAGCCTTCTGGTTTAGGGTGAGAGAAGCACCTGATTTGGAAGTGTTAGATAGAGGATAAAGGGTTTATTCAGATTTTTTTCCTGGAGTTTTTTTCCTCCTTTCCTGTCCCCTGAAAGATCCCCAGAAGTTCTTATCAAATATATTTAGTATTTTTCACTGTAATAACAACAGTTTCTTTATTACATTGGAGTTTAAAGTAAAAAATAGACCCCCTCATCTTTGACACATCTGCAGGTCCTTTTTTATTAATTTATTATTTGTTTATGCACACTCTCTTAGTAGAGATGCACTTCCCACTGTAAGCCCCAAAATTTCCAATTCCCCACTCTCTGCATCTGTTATGTCCATGAGAATATCTGGCTTCACACCAGATTATCTACCTGGGTCCAACTTAAAATTCATTAAAATTCCATTTGATTTCAAGCTAATATTCCATTCATCTTCTGCATCAGTGTCCATTGATCAGAGGGAATTTTTCTGAGCTGGTGATGTCATCTTCTTTGTCCATCTTTGTCTGTACACACTCTGCTGGCATATGCACTCTTGCAAAGTAACATAACCCATTTCAACTTTTCATTTGCATTTCTTCCCAAATATTAGGCATTATCATTGCTTACATTGGTTTTCACTGCATATCTATACATTATTTTTGTTGACCAGGACGTTCAGTCATTCTCTTTTCCTCTAACATTCTGTACTGCCCTTAGCAGCCATAGAGTCACCTCATGTAGCCTCCATAAGAAAAAAATGCAGCTTCAGTTGCCACTACCAGAAATTTTTTTTTGTCACAGATTAATTCTAACTTCTCAAACACTCTTGTGAGTATTTTGCCCCAGATCCTTGTCATGATTTTGTCTCTTGTTAAAGACTGTGGACCTCAGAATTGTTGGCCTTAAATGAGTTATGGACTATGTTTCTCTTTTTGAGTCTTGGATTTATAGATATGGATATAGATATAGATATAGATATAGATATAGATATAGATATAGATATAGATATAGATATAGATATAGATATATCTTTGCCAAAAGAGATGTAACAATCATAACTGTAAAATCAAGGGTGTAAAGTAAAAAGATTATTTCCACATGTGCAAATTGTGCAGGAAAGAGTTCCATGTTGTCCGTTGGCTCTGTGGGGTTTTGTCCTAGAATCAGGGAGAGCATAAGGAAAAGCAACACACATTTAAGGCCTTTGCAATGTATTAAACTTGAAAAAAAATTTGACTTACATATTACATGAATTCTTAATAACCTAATGTCAGATCACTTAAACATAGGCTTAAGACATTGTGTTAAATAGAGCTGAGCTGATAAGGAAACAACCCAGAAGTACCCAAGAAGTGGCTACAAACTACTGAGACAGCCTAGAGAAATGGGTGCAGACTTTGGGCTGTACTCTGCTTTGGAATCAGACATTTTTGATTTTGATTTGAAGCCTATCTGTGAACATGGATTAATATTTACTGTAGTTGTCATAGACAAAGCCAGTGCTATCAAATGATAGGGCAAGCATGGGGTAACAATCTGATCCATGAAGGACTATATGAATACTAGAAAAATTAAGTTTACCTACTGCTTTAATATGAAAAGATACTGATAGCACAAAATCCTATTTTATGTTTACAAGTTCATTTCTTTCCTTTAAAACAATCTCAGTGTGTTATACACATGCAGACTCTAAAATTATATTTTTCTAAGTTCTAAAACTGAAGTTTTCATTCTAACTATATGTGTATTTGGGGGATAAAAACTCCAACTGAAGCACCTAAATTCAAATATTCCTCCAAATTCTGAACTGTATGACATAACTTTCTACTAATTTCTACATTCTTCCTATCTTTCAGAATTTATGGATCTGAAAGGTTTGGAAAAATATACAAGCATGTGGGAGGCAACCTGAAAAGTGAATAACTTTCTATAAAACTTCACACATCACAGTTTACTCAGTGTGAAGGCAATCATAAAAGATGAGACTGGAAGGTACTTCAGGAAACTGTCTCATCCACTCTTCTGCTGCAAAACCTTGCTAACTCTAATTTTTGCATCCCTCTAAGTTCTTCAACAGAAGAATTAATTTTAACAGATGTAAGTATCCTAATCCTAGTTTCCTTCCCCCAAGTATCACAACTGTCAAGAAAAAAATCAGACATTTTATTCCTACATGGATAGCTTTAAATACTTGTCTAGATTCAGATTCAGGAGTGTTCTGACTTCTTCACCCCTAAGGAGCCACAAGATCAGAGAGGTTATGGCAAAATGGTTTCATGTGCAACAAGCTGAGGTCAAATTTAGCAGCTTATTAAAATATTCCAAGAATAAATTAGCATTGCAACTCAGGCAGTTACACCCTGACAGGTAAAGCACTAAATGTAACCTTGGCCATTCCCCCCTGAGACCAATTTGGGGGAAAAAAATTCCTTAAGGCAGGAAAGATAGACTGTTCCTATACAGAACTCCAGAGATTTCTGTAGCATTGTGAAATATGCATCTCCCTGTCTGATGTCTTTTAAAGCTCTTAGTGAAACTATGATGTGCTTTTGTTCTTCTTGACTAATTCTTAATCTTCCTCTGGAAAGCAAAGATAATCAATCTACTTTTCTCTGCCAGCAACAAGAGACAGCACTCTTTAGTCACAGCATGTGTCTTGTCCTCCAGAGACTTTGACCTGACTGTCTTAATTATTGGGGTCCATTGAAGTCAGTGAACTACAATAATTTACATCAGTTGAATTTTGTCCTTTTATTTTATATTATAATACAGCAGTTAACCAAGGATTAGCCTAGCTGTGATGGCTTGATAAGTAATGAGAAGGAAATATGAGTAAGTATATAAGTAAGTGAGTAAGTATATAAATAAGTAAGTAAGGAAGTATATAAGTAAGTATAATATAAGTAATGAGAAGGAAATATGAGTTGAAGGAAGAACATAGCCTTGATGGACATGTTCTTGATTGATGAAGAGCTAATACTTATTTACCAGATAAACAGAGGAATACGTGAAAGGGAACAATATAGCAGACAGAAGGGAGGTGATAGAAACTTTTAATTTCTTTGCACAGTGAAATTCATCTATTTGTAAAACTGTGTAACTCCACTCTGTGGGCTTGAGAAAGTCACCAAAACTGGCATGAGCAGATAATTATCCAAGCCTGTGAAAGGACAGAGTTCCTTGTGATGATTACCTGGGAGGAATGATAACCAGGGGCAATCATATGACAGACAGAACTGATCAGATCATTGAAGGCCTGCATAAAAGGAAAAAAAAAAAAAAACCCACTGCTGATTGAATAGCAGGAGCAGCACACAATAGAGATGATTAAATGGATGGTGGTAGACATGGGGCTGTAGGAATAGCAACTCACACATCAGAATCTTTGACTAGCAGAAGCTGTGAAAAGTAAAAATAAATGCTAAAGAGCAGCTGATAAGAAATCTGAAAAAAAGGAATCTGTTGAATAAGTGGAGCATGATCAAGGCAGACTGAAATTAAACATGAACAAAGCAAGAAAGGAGAGAAAGGAAGATATTCAGATATTTGGAACAGTCTCAAAGGATTAACTAGATGATATATGAAATATATAATTACAAATCCAGAAGATCCGTGCAAAAAAGAATTGATCCTACAGCTACTGACAATAGGATCACACCATGGGAAGGATAACTCTGCAAGAACAGCTGATCAGACAGCTGGATTTAGGAACAGGCAGCCATGCAGCTGTTTGCTCAGTAAGTGACTGAGAACCCAGCAAGGCTAACTGTGGGGCAGCTGTGTATTAGACACCAAAACCAGGCAGCAAGAAATTATCTGAGGGCCCCAGGGCCAGGCAATAAAAATAGAAAAGAGCAAATCATAAACAGAATGGGAAAGAAAGCAATTGATTATAAAAACAACAGAACCTGACAACAACAGAAGTAGAGTGGGATCAGACAGCAAGAGTAGCTCACTGAACAGGGCTTATGCAGTAGCTCACTGTATCAGACAGCTTATGCAGCCCATTAGACAGGAAAAGGATCCAAAGCCCAGAACAGTTCTTTGGCAAGAAGAACAATAACCCAACAGAAGCAATAAATCAGGTTTGACAGGATGAGTAGAGTCACCTGCACTAACAATGACCTGGAAAAGCTATCACAAAGGAGCAGAGCAAGCCTGAGCAGTTAATGTTAAATATGTTAATATAGACCCTAAGGGGAACCTGTTGCATGTTCCTCTAGTGTCATGGCACGTGGTCCCTTCCTGGTGTTGGTTATTAGGAATGGGAAGGGGCCATACACTAGAATATGACAACTGTAATCCTTCACCTGAAACACTAATCTTAGAAAAATTAGGATTTTAGTTATTTACTAGAATTAATTAAAAAGCAAATGGATAGATAGGCCTTGCTGAAAATAATTAAAAGTTAGAAGAAAATCAGGCTTGAGACAGTTATCTGAAACTTAAATAATTGATTGCCTGTCATCTTATGTTTGCTCAGCTGTGCTTACAATGGGAAAAGACAAAACAAGTAAGTGGACCCAAAGAAACGTGGACAATGAAACCAGAAAGCCATTCTTTGAAAAACTGGACTATCCCAGAAATCATTTGTATTGTCATTGATAGAAAAGGTCAAGAGTTTAGGGTGAAGAAGCCTCTCCTTATCTCCTCCTTTTAAGACCCCTCCCCACAAAAATGACCCCAGACTTAATTTAAAAAGTCAATCACGCATGCTTAATAGCTATTCAAGCTAATTACCATAGGAAGTGAGGATGGGAGGGGCTGTTATTATGAATATGTATTTGTTTGAATCCTTTGCTAATAAATAGACTTTGTGATCACCTGTGATTTTGCAGTGCGTATTAGAGGATTACCTCTGCCCAGCGCTGAATAAACATACACTTTCTAACTTTAAACTGTTAGAGAGTCTTTTGTCCGTCACAGTTGAGTATCGGTATTAGACCAACACTCATATTTTGGTAATTCACAGTCACTCCCGGTCCCTGCATCACTCCGGTCCCTGCAGTACCCAGGCGCGGTGCTAGATGGCGCTGGAGCCCGCACAGAGGGGCCCCGCTGTGGCCGGAGGGAGCCGGGAAAGGGGAAAATCCCGAAACGAGAAAATCCCGAGATATTCTGATGCTCTCCGCCTCTCCTGCTTTCCACATCACCTCCAATGGAAAAGGCACCTCAGCTGCCTTGGTTACCGAAAGGATGTTTTATTCAGATTTGCCCCACATTGCTAAGCTTGCATGTATTATGTGCTTTTACAGTGTTTTCTATTTACAGCAAGGCTGACTAAATATATTTTGATGAGGAGACAATTTACCAAAAGCTGGCATTTTAGGAAGACTAGAGTTATTCAGGAGAAAAAAAAAAGAGAACTCTTAAAATACTTTATTTCAACATTTTCAGAGGATAGTTGTTTGTTTTTTTTTTTTTAATTAATATTATTTTTATTTTTTTTCCTAAGGACCATATTTAGTTAAAAACTTCTTGCTTTCACATTTGCTTCTCTGAGGTTCACTTGATTGGAGAAGGGAGAAATAAAGTGAATAATATCTAAAAGTATAAAGTGTGTGCTGCACCAAGAATGGATTTCAATGGTTCAGATAAAATGAAAAATTATTGTTTTATACTTTTCCTGGTTTTACAAAGCAAATAATATAATTAAGCTAACACATATTATGTGAAATATATAACAAATCAAAACTCACTTTCCCGGAGTTTTGGTTCTATCCAATGTACACATTCCTTATTTTCCCAGTTACAGTAGCTACAAATTCCAACACCTTTTTTTGTGGTTTAAGTTCATCCTTTGGTGTCTGCTGAGGGTTTTTTTAAGAGACCAATGCGAGTTTTAAGACATATTGAAGAGAAAAATGTTTTGTCAAGGGAATACATTAAAAAGCCTTACAAAGCCTGTGAAAAATAAAAGTTAAAATGTATTGCATTTCGTATGGGGAAATTCGTGGTGTCAGATAATAGGTAGAAGTACTCAAGGGATAAAATAAAATTCATTTGCAGGTTTAGAATAAAAACGTAAGAATTATTCTCGAATTATACCTCTCTCATACCTATTGCTTGTATATTATGTAATTTTGAAAACTACTTAAAATTATAAAAAGCTGAAATCTAATTTTTTTGATGGCAGTAAATTTTGGAATATCAACATTTGTCTGAGTAATTTAAGGGAATTTAACATTAATTAGGGTTTTAACTAGGAAAAAACCAAGATTGACTATAATTCTGTGGAGTCAAGCTGTAACAAACATCTTTGTAGGTCAGATTCAATTGGTTTACAGCCAAAAGAGCATGAAACCACACTGTGATTTAACAAGCTAAAAGTATAACCAAGTTTCTTTCATGGAAGAAATTGACCACACTGTATCCATTGTCAGCATTATTAGATAGCATCAGTTGGTTTCTGAAGCATTTATCAATTAATTGCTTCATTTTTTCAGGAGTAGAACTAGATGGTCACTTATACCTCTGTCTCATGCACCACTGAAATTATCCTTCCTGTCCCTTTGTGATGTGGAGTATGTGTCAAAGATGAGACAATCTAAATAGTCACAAGAACAAAGCTGCTCAGAGAAATTCCTATGATGAATGAACACTTTTTGGTAAGTGGTGTTTCCTTGACCCTGACATCCAAGAGAGGGAAGAGTTAAACTCTGCTCATGCTGGGACTTGGCCAAACCCCAGTTATTGATGGTTTCCATGGTCCCAGGTCCAAACAGGGGTAACAAAGTCATTTTGGGTTTACATTGGAATTTAATTTGCATGGCAGCAGCAAGTCTTTGCCTGACATATGACAGATGTGTCTTTTAACAAAAAATATTTTAATCCCTTTGTGATGAATGAATTCTGTATCCAGCTGTGGTCATATTTTGTTTATTGACTCATGAAATATGACAGCT
Source organism: Cichladusa arquata (assembly GCA_026413545.1). Taxonomy (NCBI): domain Eukaryota; kingdom Metazoa; phylum Chordata; class Aves; order Passeriformes; family Muscicapidae; genus Cichladusa; species Cichladusa arquata. The sequence continues at coordinate 45,032,292 of JAOTQP010001652.1, forward strand.
CACACAAGAGTCATTGTATTCCAGTAAGGTCAGTGCAAACTTTTCTTTATCCATTTTATCATGACCTCAATCAAGGGACAGTGCTCAGGTCAGTAGAGATGACTTGAAAATGCATTTTGATTACCTTAAAGAAAATTTATAACAAAATAATTATTTACTTTTACCTGGGGGAAATCCATGGGTTTTCTTTGCTCTGTTCCTTCTAAAAAGGCATGTTTGCTCTACATTATGTATTTGAGAAACCAAAGCATGTTCACCTGAGCGCTTCAATACCCTCAGTCCCTGCTTTGGCATGCTTTGCCCCTCCTGATGTGAATTTTCACCCAAATCACTTTGCCATTTCCACCTGATTGGATGACCTCTCCTGAACCAATCACTTAAGCCACTCTTGGCAAAGCCCTCAGTAGAAAAGAATCCCAGGGTGGACTTCTGTCCCACTGGCTATTTACAGATTTTTTTGTAAGGAATGTAGGTGTTGTGATAAGCAAAGATCCAGTAGAACAAGGACTAGGACATTGTTCTAATTTATTGCTGGCCCATTTACTGCTACTGACCAAGTGTGGCTCTCATTTAAATACTGAATTTTTGTGTCAAACAGACACTTCAGTGAAAGGAGTCAAGAGCTGTGCTCCCCTCTTTCCTTTTCCACCCAAGCAGCTGCCAGTTGGGATACTGGGATGCTTCTTTGGTGTCTGGGCATGAGTCACGCCACATCTCAGAAGAGAGGAAGATTTTGCACCCCAGTCTGTGTCTGCCTGCATGGCTGTGCTGAGAACTGATCCAATTCCATCAGGAATGTGGAGGGATGGCCAGCAGCAGAGATTGGAGTGTCCTGCATGGGCAGCCCTGAGCCAGCAGCCCCCAGAAGAGCTTTAGAGAGAGCCAGACTCCCAGAACAGCTGATGAAGCTGCTTGTGAGCAACCTCCCAGGCACTTTGTCAGCGCTGAGCTGCTGGGCAGAGCTGGCTGAGGGCTTTGCCTCTTTCACAGCAGTGCAGTGCCCATGTCAGCACGCTGAGAACCACCCTTTTCTCAGAAGAATTGAAGCTGTGTGGCTTGGCACATGCCACCCGAGCCCAGGAATCTACTCACATGGTACTTCCACAATATGAGGAAAAAACTAACTTGTTAGAGAAAATCTAGCTCTGGATGATCTGGACCTTTCTCAAGAAAGGCCTTGATTGACCTCAGAAAAGGCTCGTATTTACACTTTCTACTCAGCTGAGAAATTTTCTGTAAAGGCCTTTAAAGGTATGTGTTTATCAGTCACTCTTTTGTTAGGTGTAATGTGAGCCTTTGTGAAAAGGCTACATACTGACTCTTGACATTTACTGCTTCACAAAGGTTTCCATGAACTCTGGATCTATTTGGAAAGCAAGAGTTGTCATGATTAGAGTTACTATAAAAATAACTTCTTTTCAGAGAATCCTGCATAGGTGGAAAGGAGAAAAGTTCTCTTTTCTGTAAAAATCAAAAATATGTCCAGTGATAAAATGTGCCATAGATAAATAAAAGTCCAAAATTAAGAGGAAGTTCCCAGGTTAATGTTTATATGTCAATACCATTCACTTTAAAGAGTTTTCCAGTGATGCTGTCCTTCTCAGACTGTGAGAAAACTTGCTATTTTTTGGGGGGTTGAGTTTTTTGTAGGGTTTTTGTGTGTGTATGTGTGTGTGTGTACCATTTCCACTGCTGGTGCACTGCAGATGTGTAACTAATAATCAAGACCTCTACAAGCTTAACTTTCATTACACAAGTTGCCTGGAGCACAGACATTGACACATCCCTCCTGAAAAATTTCCCATAGAATTGATATCTTCTCATCTCAGTCCTGTTCCAACATGTATTTTAGCCCCACACTAAACTTGAAACCTGTAAAAGAAGAGATTTGCTTGCTACAGTTTTAGAAGCTTTCAGTAGCAGGAAATTATAGTGCTTCTAAGATGCAGTGAGCTGCCTGCTGAACACACACAGTCTACTCAAAAAGCATAATATTAGAGCAGCAACATGCCTCATTTCAGAGCGAAATCTATCCAAGTCCACAAAAATAATGTTAGAAAGTCCTTCACTGGTAGGAAATGTAATCACCTCTGAAAGCGTGAACCCCCAGAAATGCTGAGCTAGGGAATTTCAAACCTTGATTGCAATCTCATTATGAACAAGACACATGATTTTCTGTACGTGTAAAGTGAGCCCAATGCCTTGCACTTGGTTGCAAGATTGCCACTTGCATTTTGTCAGGGAAAGAGGTATCAGCAGAGGCACATGAGAGTTCAGCTCCAAGCAGTACCAGAGAAAGCTGTAAAGACTCACAGCTTATTTACATTAAAATATTTTTGGAGTAAGATATGCAAACAATGGTAAAATATGAAGAAAGTAAATGGTGAGCAGAAGGTGAGCAGTATGTTTGGGAGCTGTGAAAGAACTGAAGGAATGCCAGGCTTGGATTAATTTTTTATTCACTACGTTTCCTAGCTTAAGAACAGAATAAAAGTAAAAACCACATTCATCTCTTTGAGAAAATAGACCTTGAAAAGTAAAATAAAAGCAATTAGTCTGAGCAGGAAACACTAATATCTGGGAAACCGTAAGAGGAACTTTGCCATAGAGGAAGGAAAGCCTCCTTCAGATGACCTTAAAATTGCTTGTGGAGGCCAGAATGGGATGGGTGATAGGGAGAGAGAGGATTGGAAAGGGGAAACACATTACTTTTCTCTTACAGTTAATTCAGTGTAAAATAAGAGTGCTACAATGCTACACAGATTAAAAATGCTCTGTTTAAAGGGCCAGTCTTGGGCAAGGTTAAATCTTGGAAGATGCTAAGCTTCTTGCAGCTTTTATTGGCTACAAAAAGGGCATGCTCTTTTTTATTTTGCAGCTGGTCTCTGGAGAACAATGAAAAAACCCAAAAATCTCACCAAACAATAGCATAACAAAGCAGGACAAATGTAGAACAGGATAAAACTGAGCAGATACTGTATAACTCCTTCACAACTAGATCTTCTGTCTGCTTTCATCCTGTCCTGAGCAAATCAAGCTCATAAATTAAGCAGAAGGATGCTTAAAACTGGTAGTACTTGAATTTGACTCACTGCCATAAAAACACAAGTCAAATTTTCTGTGTACCAGAGTTTGTGTTAGAGCTCCAGTAGAAAAAAAAGGAAGAAAACCCTTCACCACATTAATCATCTTAGGAACCTCCTGGTCTTTAAGCACTTTCTTGTAAAACATGTGGTTGAACTGAGACGTTCATAATTCAGTGAGTAGTTTTAGTGAAATCAGAATGACTATTTTTAGAAATGCTTAGCAACTGGAGCAAGGGAAAATCTTCCCAAAACCAAATGGATTGTCTTTTTCAGAAAAACACTGGTGGCTTTTCTATATTTAAGAACCACAAGGGTCCTTAAGCAGAGACACAGAGGGATGCAAAAACATTTTTCCAAATATATGCACTATTAACAAATGACTTTTTATCCAGGTATTGCCTGGATGAATGAATAGTTTAACTGTGCCACCACTAATGATTGCCACAGGATAGCAGGGAAGAGAGCCTGCTTTCTCAGAAGTGTTAGTCGTGGTGGAGATCCAAGTGGCACTATGCATGCCAGGTCAGGTCTGTAAGGACCTTTCTGCCCTTAAGTGATTCCACATTCAGCTCATGCCAGTAGAGCTGGTTTATGAGAGAGCTGGCTGGGGAGAGGTCTGCCACCAGCACCTTGGATGAGTGAATGTATAAGAAGCCAACTGTGCTGTTCATTTGTGATTTTCCCAAAAGCTTCCAAGTAGTCACGGCATCCACAATGAAAAATTGCACCACAGATCTGGGAAGCAGCATCAGGTACTTAAGATCTGTGTTCTTGCTTTGTGTTGGACCAAAGAGCAATGCTCTAAAAATGTTTTCACAAAAGCAGAAGTGAGTTGAGATGTCTGGTGTGAGGGTTCCTCATTTCAGTATGAGCCAATGTACAAGGTGCAGAGCTGTGTGAGGGAGAACTGATTCGTTCCCCATACAGAGTGCTCTTTGGGTAACTTGTTCAAGTTACAAATACCCCAAAATAAAATTTGGGTTAATAGACAGCTTATATGGATTGACCCTGGCCAAGGACACACCAGCAAGAATGCATACAGGTTTTGTCTGGCATTTGAAAAAAGTTTTAAAAAAACCCCATAGAATCTGATGAAAGTTTTCAAAGCAAAATTCTTCTTCAAAACAAGAAATGCCCTAAACTGTTGCAGTTGTTGTTACACTGGAAGCATTCCTATTCTGTCACTGATGGTCATGCATGTGAAGAACTTAAACCTTTTTTATGTATGTCCAGGAAAAGAGATAATACACAGGATGCTGTCCCCAGCTTACTCTTTTCTGCCTTAGTGCTTGGCTAACTGGAAGCTTTCCAGTTTCAGGCTTAGCAAAAACTGTTAGTCAAATGAATTTCATCCAAAATAACCCAGTCAGCTTGAACAGCCATGAAATTTCTTTAATGTCTCTGCAGTGCATTATTGTTTGTAAGAAATGTAACTAAACTTCAGCATATTTTAACTACACTCTTCAATATATAATTATTTTGGTTTGAAGTATGTGAAATCCATGGCAGTGCTGAAAACAATTCTCACTGACTCAAAGGTAATATATAGTATCTGTTCATTAAAATGTGAGCAGCAACTGAAAGGGTGCCTACAAGATTTCATTTTTGAGTTAGTGCATGGTTTTAATTATGATTTTCATAAAAGTATTTTCAAGTAGGAAATTTATTGTTTGAATATGATCACTACATATTAGATTCACTTTAAAAAAAGGAAATTCAGTTTACTTTTTTAAGGTATGTCACAAAATACATCATCAGGAAAAAGCACTGGGTTTATTTGCCCTTCATATCCTGCTTTGCTAACTTCTGCTTTTTGGTAGCAATGCCGTATAACCAGTTGGTTATAAGGCACTGCTAGAGAAACTTTTCAATTCCTTTATAAACAGATAAGAAAACATACTTACATTTTCAACTTCCTGGCAATAAATTTTGTAAGAAAACTAAGTTTGATTGGCCTCTTTGCGGAGCACATTAGAAATTAGATCATCTGTCTTGGTTCCATGCACAGGCTAGGGGTTCTCTCTAAAATATGTTATTTGTTGCATTAGAGAATTGTAGGCAGCTGACTGAAAAGGCCTTGGAGTTCAATTTATTCAAGTTTTCCTTGCAGATTTGACTTTGGAAATGAAGGAACTCTGGCTGGGAAAGTCACTGAAATTCAGAGGGCTAGAAACAAAAATCTTTGAGCTCTCTGAAACAGTTCTCTGTTTTCTCAACCATGACAGCGTGATGCTGTTAAGCAGTGTCTTTGATCTGCAATAAGCATATCTAATTTGAATTCACTTGAAATTACTGCTAGTATCAGTTAAGCCTTTGTGCATCTTGCAGATTGCAGGAATATTATAATACAAAGAATAGCTCCAGCCCAATCAGGAATATTTGAATCATATGCTTTTTCTCTTCAGCAAATGTCATGAGCTACAAATGACAGCACTTCAGACTATCACTAAACCAAAAATGAAATGTGTCATTCACTCACCTGTTCTAGGCAAAAAAAAAAATAAACAAAAAAACCCACCAGTTTAAGGGCCCTATCTTCTATGGTAAGAAATTTGCATAAAGCAAAATATTGCATCATTAAAGTTTCCTCTGGAGGAAATGACTCAAATGTCTTTTTCCTTGAACATTTGCACATAAGTATTAGTGCATAATGAAATATTACCTTACCCAATACACCCAGACTATCAGGACTTCTTCAGGATAGTCATGCATCTTCGTAAATGACATGAAAGAAAAAGAAGTAACTGATAGAAATTGCCATATCTTTGTACTATTTTATCATACAATTTTTAAAATTCTTCCAGACATGTATCACATTTCTTTTTCAAAATAAGTAACTCTTAAATATTAACAGACAATGTTTTTTTGTTTTTTTTTTTCTCCTGTCTCTTTTCTCTTTCCAGTAGGGAGATTCTTACTGGGAACTTTGCTTCTTGATCTTTCTGTGACCTGCCATAATTCAGTCTTCTCTTTTCAGAGAAATTCATTTCCATCAGTCACTGAATTAATGACCTGTTTCAAGCTTATCCTTGAAAACAGCATTAACTGGTGCTCATTTGTTAAAGGCACACATTGTGATGTAGGGCCTGATCCAAAGTCTGTGGCTGGGTAGCCAAAGTCTTCTCAAGCTCTTAAAAAGATTTTGATTGGGTCCCAGACCCTTCCCCTCTGTAAAGAGGTGCACCTCAGTGTAGCACCAATGTTTAGCTCCTGTTAATATAGCCAGTTATAGATATATAATATAGCTGTTACCATACAGCAAGCCATGCCAGCGAGGTGACCATGGTGGAACAGCTCATGGAGGTCAAGAATGGAGAGAGCACTGTGTGTGCACCGTCTTTACTTTCATAAGAAAATTAAGGATGAATCTACAGGACACCACAAAGCTTTGGCCATGGTCTTTGGACTTGACTGGGAGATCAGCATCAAAAAGCTCCTTCAAACCCACCAAGTCAAATAGCACTGCAGAGTTTTCCTCAAAGTCCTTCCAGTTATTTATAATGTATCAGCTTTATGTCACAGAGCATCTCCCTGCTTGTTGGCTTCCTTGGAGAGGTGAGCAAAGACTCTTGTAGTCACACCATCTGACAGGGAAGCATGGGGAGTGTCCCCAAGATCAATCAGTATTCCTGCTCTGAAATGTACCTTGGAAACAGGCAATCTTTTCTTACATGGCAGAAGAATATTTAAGAGAGATGCTACATGTTCAATGTTGAAAGGCATTCCAGACTGATGCGAATACTCTCCTGAAACATTCCTAGTATATCATACAAAATTATAAGAAGGTTTTGTGAAAAGCTTTTCTACTCTGATGGAAACAGAAATCTTAATCTTCTCAGTTTCTTAAATATAATTTCTTAAGAAAGATAAAAGAGGACTTTTTTGTGCAACAAATTTTTATCCATATGCAACCATTTTTCAGTTCATTAACTGGCTAACTGAGCATCAAGGAGTAGCTTCCACATCCTGTATTATTCCGTAAGGGATATACCAGAATTGAGAATTCCTTAAAAATATAGAAAAATGAAAATTGTCAGAAAACCATGTCAAAGGAATTGTCTACTGTGGCTTCAGGCTGGGCTGGAGGCTACATAGATGCATTGAAAAATCACTGGTAGCTGACTAACAAGCCATGGGTCTTCAGAAGGACCCAGGAGGACTCAAGATTTTGGTAACCTAGAGAGAAGGCTTAGTGATGGTAAATTTTTAGAGTATTCATAATAGAAAAAGAGAATATACTCTTTTCTTTAGAAAATTTGCAATTATTTTGCTCTCTCTTCTGAACTTTTATAATTTTAATTTTTTAAGGCACTTTTAACATAAAGATGCTACAAGTTAATTCTACAAGGTATTTGGGCAGTAGGGGAGAGGGGTAGATTAAGTTTTAGTACTTAACTTCTGATTGTGGTTTGATCTGATTTAAGACTTCATACTTATGATTAATAGAGTTTTCAATTTATTTCATGAAGAAATCTATGCTCAGACATTTTATATTCTTAATTCCCCCAAATGTTCCTTTTTAAATTTTTTCAAATTATTTTTATTTCACAGTGATAAGTCATGCCATCCTCTAGAAACAGAGATAGCACTTTCTCTTTTCTAGACCTGATCAAAGCCCTTCCAACAGCAGTTGCTGTGTTTGAGCACAGAGGAGGTTTATAGCTACACTTCCAGTGCTATTCCTCTTCCAAGACTCCATGGAAACAGTGTTTTTCTTTCTAGTGGCTATCCAGCAGGAGGATAGTGAAAGGAGAAAAAAATACTGGGGTGACATATAATGCCCTTTCCTGTTGCTGTCAAGATTCCCCAGGAAAAAAAATTCCAAGCAGAATATTCCACATATTTTATGGTGTAGGCCACCAGTGACTGGAGCTAAACAAATTTTCAGTGGATTTGTCTTACTCTGGTGGTGGCAGAATTTTGGGAACAGCTCATTGTTCCTGTTCAACACAGTGACAATGTGCCTTCACAGCAAGATCTCTCCTTCTCCATACAGTCCCCAACAGACATTTCCTCAGACAAAATCCTCTGATTTCCTCATAAGATTTGTTTCACCATAGATATATGGTAAGCAGCAAGATGGAGACTATGGAATATCATTATCAGCAAAGAATTACATAAGGTAATGGAAAGAAATGTGAATGATGTGGGTTTTTTCTAGATATCAGTCTTGGCAAAGTGTACTTTAAAAAAAAGTGACACAATAGGAATAGTGAAAAATACAAAATAAAGTCTGCTGCCTGATTGGTGTTTTGGAAAAGCAGCAACAGGTGAATAAATTCAGTACCAGGGATGTGCAAATTGAGTTCAGACTGGAGACAGGCATACATGGGTCTCCTATTAACTATGGTGCTCCTCTCCCAGTGAGAGCAGAGACTGGCACAAATCATACAAGAATGAAAAAGGTGTGCAGCAAAGTCAAAGGCCTTTTCCTGGTTAAATATAGAATCAGAGTATAATTTAGTACAAACCAAATTTATGATATCTTAACTAGAGATCTGATTCTATTTCTCTGTACTTAGAAGCTGCTCAGAACTTTTTACCAGACAGACAGAAGCTGCAGCACAGGAAAGCAGTCCATCAGGGTATGGAGCTGGATGAAGAGTTAACAGTGCCATGTCTGTGGTACTGTAGTTCTCATGGAAGCCAAGACCAGCCCTCTGCTATCTCCTTTCCCTCATATTACATCCTAGCAGTCCTGGGGGGGGATCCTTGGCTTCATTCAGTCCCTTTCCTGTCACCTGTTTGCTCCAGCTCACTGTGGCACTCAATACTTATAACTGCTCATTATTAGTGACAATACTTGGAAGAAAAATAATTATTTTTTTTTTAGCTCCATCAAACAAATGGAATAAATGCTTTGCCAGAACTACTTCTCAAAAAAAAAAAAAAAAAAAGTAGTAAGAGAAATCAAGGACTTAAGGATTAAGGAGACCTGGGTAGTGTGTAGGTACACGTCTTTTGCCTTCATTTCTCCTAGAAATAGTTAAATCTGCAACAACCAAACTTCTGCTGCATTATGAACTAAAAAAGAGGAGAAGAATCCCCAGCTGATGTCGTCAGCAAGACAAATCTTCCACTGCAATTGGAGACCTCTGTCATTTTTGCTAAAAAAGAACTGCAGTATGTTCTCGATATAGATGTGGCTTGTGACACATGGAGCTGTATTAAAAAGTCCTCCATTGCACATAGGGTTCTAATACTTGTTTGAAATTGGCAGTGTTTCAATTTCAGATGAAATCTCAGGCACTGAGGGTAGACTCTAGGGCAGATGACCATTTCCAGCAAGCTTCAATAATATATAATGAAACTGCTCTCAAGCTACACAGCAGAGAATCAGCACACATGCACTGTACTTTACAAGATCATATTTGCTTTGTAATACCCAGTATAGGAAGATTTAAATACAATCAATTCCCTCTTCTTGGACTACAGAAGCTCTGCAAGAAATGCAGGGATCTCTTTTTCATGGAGGTGAAGTTGAATTTAAGGAAACAAGTAATGATATTTTCACCAAAGAGAGAGAAAAAATTTGAAGTGCAGAGGCTTCCTGTATTCAGAACAGATGTTAATAGCTCTTGTTCCTTCAACTTTTAATCCCTAACATGGAAATATAACGTATAGTTGTTTAAACATAACATTATACATATACATTGTACATAAATAATGATTCTATGACATCCCTGAGGAAGCAGGCATGGAAGGAAGAGATCTCTGAGGTAAGAAGCAAATCAATGAAGCTCCCATTTAATTATCCTCTCTGCTGGAGTTCCTCAAAACTCAACCAAAGAGGTTCCTCCACCTTGAATGACTTTCACCTACCAGAAATATCAAAAATGTCAATAGGCTGAAAAGCATCTATATGTGTAGGAGAGAAGTAAAATTTAGTGGAGAAAGCCCCTGAACACTGTCATGAGTCAGACTGTTGACAACAAAAAAATGTATAGAAATTTCAAATTAAGAAATTGAGCAATATCTAGAAGGATCTTAATTCATCAGGAAAAAGGATTGGTTTCTAAATATCTTTATTCACTCTTTTTCCTATCCCATCCAGTTTTTATCTGAGCCTTCTTGAATGTAAGACAACTGCAGATCATGAAAAATGTGAGTTATTACAAGATCTATGTGTTGGAAGCATTATTTCTGCTTTTAAGTCGGAGACAAAATTCATTTTTTTCTGATCCAGATGACAGTTATTTCATCAAAGAATTACTTATATATAATCCTACAACTTCACTGGAAGAGAGAGTTTATTTATAAGTAGGCTGCTTTGGTTAGAATGGAGATCTTTCACCTCTAGGTAAAGCCTTCCTCCAGTGTCTGCCTGAAAAATAAGTTAAAAAGAAGTGAAATTCACTTTCATTTGCTAGCAGCAAGCACGAAGGCTCGTGGGAAGGCACTGTTATGAACATTGATGTAAGTAACCTAGGAATACATAAAGAGTGTTTTGCTTTGTGGCATTAACCCTTCTGTGTCCCATGGGGGTGTGAGGATCAGCTGCAAAATCACCCAAGGACCTCCACTTCAGCCCCTGTGATGTGATGAGATGTGTCAGAGAACTGCCAGAAACAAAGTGCAGTGAGGCTGTTCTGTGCAGGGACAGCAGGAGCTCAGCACCCACCCTGTGATCCAGGAGATGCGATGAGCTCAGGAGCAGGAGCTGAGCCCTGCAGCAACCACTCCAGCTGCAATTCTTGTGGCACCAGGACTAAAGTCTGAATTTCTTTATACATGCACATGTGCAGTAACTCAACCTAGAATGATATTTCCAGTCAAGGAATATACTGGTGCTTATTAATCCCAGCAGTGAAGAGAGAAATTAGAAAGAGATTTGAAACTAGGTATTACACATTCAAGTGAGTGCTTTGAGAAGGATAAAAAATCATGAGCACAAATGTGACCTTTTCTTATGTGTGGCACAAATGAGTCTGGGGAATACTTACTGAATTAATCCCTGAGGGACTCGTCAAGAGTATCTGTCCCAATTCATAACTATATGCAAGGTATAAATTCTTCCACTGCTTCACATGCACCGTGGAGCAAAAATGCAGATGCAAAAAGCCATTGGGCATCTTCAAGTTTAAATAGGAAATAAACAAGGTTTTTAAAGATTTCAAATGCACCTAAAATCGGATTTCAATATCCTAAGTAGTAACTAGGCAAGCAAACCACTGTTCAGACACACATCTAAATAGTTAAAGCAGAGCAACTGCTCCTTTTAATAAAGCATATTGAGAGGAATGTCACATTTGTCTTTACAAACAAGCTGTAGATCTGTTGGCAGATAGAGTTAGCACCAAGAGAAAAAGGAAACAAGGGGATGGATACCACTGATTGATGAATGGGAGAAGAGATTTGCCTTTACAAACAAACTGTAAGTTTTCTGGTAAATGAAATTGGATATCGGAAGATGAAAGAAGCAACGGGGGAGGGGGGGAACTATGAATTCTATAAGAATTAAAAATTAAAAGGGAGGGTTATACATTAGAGGGGAATGTCAGATGTCAGGCGTTCTGGGAAGTCTGTGCCTCTCAAGCACCTCAGCCAATGGGGAAAGAGAGAGGGAAATGCAGCCGGGAAAATAGGATAAAAAGGGATGCTGTGTCCTCCAAAAATTTGAGAGATCCCAGGTGAATGCCCCATGGCCTCTCCCTTTATTCGAATAAAGCAAAAAGGACTCCTCTGTCTCCTTTTTGGTCATAAACCTCTGGTGTGTGTGGATTAATTTTCCTTACAATATACCTGATGATGTTGCCAAAATGAGACCTTTTGAAATTCCTAAAAAATGTTGCCAACAAGAGGGACCAAGAGTCTTTGGAACACAACTAGCAGTGGTGCAAGCCCTGCAGGCTGTCATTAGCTTTATTCTGGAGGGCCTGATGGGAAAGTAAGGGACATGACAGCTGTGCCCAGGCTCTTCTGCAGTGGCAGTGCCAAGGACCTGACTCCTCACAAGCAGGCACCCCGCTTCACATTTAGTGTATGGGGCAGCTGTGTGCTTTCCTTGGGCTTTCCCCAGCTCAGGGGACATTCCCTGGACCTCCATGAGGCACCATCCCTGTGCAGTGTGGATGTAAGTCTGCATGGAGAAAAGACAGAGGGCACAGAGTTTCATTGTGGTCAGCCATGTCTGTTATGTTTTCTGATCTCTGAGTGAGATCCAGCAGTTTGGACTAGACTTTCTCCTTCTGACTAACACTAGCACAATAATTTCTGTGGTGCTACTGTGTGTTTGAGCTGGTGCAAGTGACTGACAATCAAGCCCTGGTGTGAGTACTGCCATGCCCCAGTGACACCCAGCAGTGTCCCCAAAAAGGCACACGTTGCAGGGTGCCACACGTTCTGCTCTCCATGGGCAATCCATTCCCTCTGCTGTCCCTCCACAGCTGCAGCCTGCAGCAGGGAAATGCCTGGCATGGCAGCCACGACCACGTGCTTTATACTTATTAATGTGAAGCCTTGTAAGGAAATGTGAGTTTGTGATATTAACAAAGTTGTGCAGTTCCCATGAGCTCTACATGTAGGATAAATCTTGCTCTTGAATCACAGTAAAGTTTTAATTTACTAAATAGACTAATAAATTTTATAGAAATGGCCAATAATTTTGGAATAAAACACCACATGGAACAGGCTGGGGAGGAAGATAAGACTTTGCTACCTATTCAGTATTTATCTTTTTGATTAGTTCTAAACTAAATATAGTGCTATAATATAGCTTGATTATCACTGTGTTTTCCATATTCTGTTTACATTAAAAATTTAGAGAAAAAACTCAATATGAAAGATTTTCACATACAGTGCACTGGAATAAAAAATAAAAAACCCTTTAGTGGAGAAATTATGTTCTTCCTGAAAAATAAGTGACTTTTCATGCTATGAATAGCAGTCTTTCAGTAAGCCACCTAATAGACTTTGATAGAATTATAATTTATGATGTATTAACTGGACAAAGCAACATTAATCTTTTTTCCCAGAAAAAGTTATCCCAAGCTTAGCAAAATAATATATTTCAAACTTTATTGGCCTCCACCCCCAGGAAAAGAAGTCTTGTTTATACAGTCAGCTGGAAAATGGCTCTTAAGAAGTAAGTTTTCATAGTACACTTCATTTCTTGGGATAATTTAAACTCCTCTACTTCAAAACATAATTGCTATCTGTGCGTTCTCAGAGAAAATATTTTCTATTACATCATTATCTGAAATAGCCTTTCAACTTGTATAATACCAGGCTTCAGTTAATAACCACAAGGATTCTGCTTGTAATCTTCTAGCAGTTTTATGAGAGATCAATTTTGAAAGTGTATTTACAATTTTTAGTAAATTTCCACTTAGAATAGTGGAGAAAAATAACAGCATTACTAAAATTTATTTAGCAGTTCATACACCACATTAAATGTTACTTTTTATATTCCAAAATGTTTATCATATATGATATGTACCTCAGAGTGTTTTTTATCAAGTATTGAAAAATAAACAAAAAAACCAAACCAAACAAAACAAAGCAATTCATCCAATATTTCTTTTTTTCTTTAAATTATGAAAATCCATTACTTTCAGAAGGCCACTAATTAATAAAAACAAAAAAAAAAAAAATCCCAAAACATAAAAAAAATTGACTAGATTTTTTTATACATACAAAGAAAGCTCTGATAAAACAGGTAAGGAAAACTTCAAAATAGGTTGCCATTATTCTTAAGTCCTGATAGTGAAATAAGTGTTCAAGTCAGTCTCTCTACGATTTACAAGAACATCTTTATTTTCTAGAAACAGCCAGTGAAAAGCTGGTTTGCAATTAAGCCCACTGATGGTGTTCATAGGACACAAACCTTTTTCAAAGGGAATATGTATCTGTCACAGACATTTTCTTTTTCCTATGGCTGTGAATGGAACTTAAATATTCAGCCTTACCTACTGTGCACACTCAAAAATTTAGAGCCAGACCCTGTGAATATCATAAGGATGGAATAAAAATATATTTTAAAGACCCCCCCACACATAGGATTTTGCATTTGCCTTTTGGATTTTGACCTTTGAGAAGTCACAGTTTCATTGTACCTCTGAGGACAGAGAACTTAGTACAGCCACAAAGAGGTAAGGGAGTTATAATCACATGACTTCAGGGGCTTTGGATTTTAGAAATACACCAAATACCTTTACTTTGCAGGGTAATTGGATTGATGGCAATGCCATCAGGACAGCAGAGAACATAAATAGGGATATAAATACAAGGAATGACCTGACTTCCTATTTTCCTCATTTCTATTTTAGAGCTCTAATGTATCAGATCAGAGAGCAACTAGGCTCAGGTGGATCCTCATCCCCTGCCATGGATATATTTGTTTCCACCAACCCTCACTTCATTTGTGTCCTTAAAATTTAAGATTACATTGTACTGGCACAATAACAAAATCTTAATTATTATGTTTGCAGAATTATTTCTTCTTCCACTAATACCTGAAACAAAGCAAGTAATCCATCAAAACCAAAAAATCACAGATGAGAAATAAAGCCAGCTGTCTTCAATTTGCCCACTGCAGTGTGAAATTGAACAAATGCAGCTTTTTGAGGGGAAGGTGTGTTCTGTGAAAAAAACCACCATTGTATTAACATGTTAAGTGCTCCAGAGTCACACAGAAAATAGATTCTGTATTTTCCTCCTGTGATGTCAAGGTGTTCATCATGTTTACACACACTGGTGCTGCAGAACCCCTTTCTGTAACTGAGGAATTGATGCAAATACCTGACAGCATTTAAGGTCCAGGGCATGATTTTCTTTAAAGTTCGCCATGAAAGTATTCAGTTTCTTTTGTGGTTTGCCACCCATAAATTTTTAAAAGAGAATAAGTTGTTGCTCCTTTAATGTAGCTCCATACATGTAAGGCTTTTACCTCTGGAAATTTACCTGCTTTCTGATGGCAGATTTTTCTCTCATCTGTAGGAATTAATTAGCCCCCACAGATTTTACATCAGTGTTTGCAGGGTGGATGAGAAGGAACAGTCAAGTGCTAGGTTTATGTCCCTTGTGTGTCACTCTTCTAATCTAGTTCAGACAATTAACTGAGATCATTTAGGTAGGATTTACTGTTGCTGCATGAAGTAAAATCTCTCCACCTCTTCTGCTTTTTCTGTTCTCAATCCATCATACTTTTTTTATTTTTTTTTTTTTTTTTTTAGTGTTTGCTATAAAATTATTAGGAATGAGACTATATCAGTTCTTCTGTTGTTAACATGTCCTTCCCTGCTCTGACTTGAGCTCAGTCAGGGTCAGGAAAGTTTCTCTAGGATATGAAAAAAAAAATGCTTGCATGAGCTAAAATGAGATCAGAAGATGGAAAATAGAGAGTGAAGACACTGCCTAGCTAAACCCTTGGCCTCAGTTCCAGGATGACCTGATTTCAACACTTTGTTTACAGCTCAGGGTAGGAGAAACTGCTTCTTCCATGCATTTATGTCTTTGATTTCTTCAGTCAATGGGGTGGAAGACAGGGGCAGAAGACTTCATTTAAGCATTGCCTTTAGCCTTTGGATTTGAACAGCTGAAAATCTAGGAAAATCACCAGTCCATGGATCAGACATTATGGGAATGAAAAGCCATATTTACCTAATAAACTTCATTGAGGAGAAATGAGTAGGGACTTCTCCAAATCTTCAGTTTATATATTTCATGTAGAGGAAATATTGTGGCCCTTAGGATGTATTTATCTAGAAATAGCTAAAATACCTTTTTTACACCATTGCTTACCTCTATTTTGTAAAATAATTTCATTCAGTTCTTTGTAGTCTAAACCAATTTCCTCCACCACAGAATTTTATTATTTGCTGATTGTCTCTAGGTAGCTTAATTACTGGTAAGAGGATAATGAAGTAAACCTGGAGCTGGTATTTAAGTAAAGTGGAGCTACTCGAGTGTGATGAGCATTTTAAATTTGCCTTTTAGTACTTTGTAAAGACCTATAACAAAATGCCTCCTTCCCTCCTGCCTTGCCTATTAAAAGGCTGTCAGGAGCTGGTACACTGTGATTAACACCAAGGGGCGATGTGCCTGCCAGGAGGTGGGGAGTGGGCAGAGGGGAAGGGAGGGTTGCTGCTGGCTGGGCTCTTCTGGGGCTCCATTTGCATCATGCTCTCATAGCATCTTCACTGAAATAAAAAAGCAGGAACACTGGGGTCTTAAAAGGTCTCCTGGTGTTTCTTTTTTGCCTCAAAGAGACCATTATGAGTTACTGTTGATGTCCTCAGATATTCTAGCAAAGTTCATTATATTCCATCTACTTAAACAATTTCCATTATTTCAATTATATCAGTCAGACTTCACTTTTAAAAGCTTTGTTTTTCTTGCTTTTGCAAGTGGGCTTCAAACCAGAGCTGACTTCATTTCTAGTGCCAAGAAAACTGCCTATACCCTCTCACACAGTCTGAGGGATGTCAGCCCCAGCAAGCAGGAATGGCTCAGGCACTGAGCTGGATGGATCAGGGGGGCAGCACAAGTCAGGAGGGACTAAGGACTGAGGGACTAGTCTCCTCAGTCTGAGCATGTACAGGATAGAGAGCAGAGGATTTAGCTCTGTGCAGTTAGTTGTGTTTTCCTCTTACCAGCCAATTCAGAAAATGAGTCCTGATCTGCTTCCTTGACTGGGTAACTCAAAGGGCTAAGTTGAAATATGAGTGATAGCTTCTCTTCTGCAATTTCTGTTCTTTTTGGTTTGCATGGAGTAATTTAATCAGCTCAAGCCCTGTAGATGAGGGCAAATGCTGTTTCATTTCCATGTCAATTAAAGGTGTTGAAATATACTTATTCACAGAATGGACCAAGAAATATTTGGGGTCCTTTGTGAGTTTAAATCCTTCTGAGAGAAGAGGATAATCCCTGTTACCCTTGCCATATGAATATTGTGTGCATTGTTTAAAACAGAGAAGAGTGCAGCCCTGCAGCCATTGCCATCATTGTGAGGTTCAGGCAACCACAGATTTTAGGGGCAAGTTTCTGACTGCTGATGGCTTATTGTATCTCCCCAGCTCTGCCCAGACTTTGGAGCTGAACTGCCTCAGCAGGATCAGTGTCTTCTCAGCCTTGGCTACCAGGTAATTAGGTGGTTTGACACTTGGTGATACTTGATGCAGTTTTAGTTCTTCCCTTTCCTTAGAAGGAGCCCCAAGATTGATTACTGTTAGAAAGAAAGGTGACTAAAATGAAATGCTGCAGTTCTAATCACAGTGGATTTAACTCTTAGTCACTGGGCCTTTAAGAGACAGGTACATCTGATGCTGAGCCTCATAACCCCAGTAAAGAGACTATTAGCCCTGACTGTGCTGCTCAGCTGACTCCTGTGAAAACAAGGCCAAGCAGGATAATGTTTGCAGCACCAGATGAATCTTTGGTCTGTGAGCTGAATCTTCTTGAATTATGGTGTAATATACATCTATAACATTATCAGTATGCACCATAAATACCACAACCATAAAAGCATACTTGGCTGAATCCTGTCATGGCATACCAGGCACAGAAAGTGTGCAGAATTCAACAGATCCTTGTCCTATGTGTCCCAAGAGTTAATTTGGCCTGTTATCTTTCTTGTCTTGTTAACATTTATTTGCAGTTAATAAGGCATGAAGTCATTACTTATGGTGTATGTCCTAACATTTAATCCCATGGTGTCATATTTTAATTGTACAGAAAAAGTATCTAAATGTTTCTAATTCCCTAAGGATGTGGTTATCCAGTAATGATCACAGCCCTTGAAGCTCCCTTATTACTTTTATTGAAATAAAATCCTTCATGACTGAAATATACATAATTTTTAAATTGCATCAAAATGAATTTGATGGTTTAAAAGAACAGATTGCAAATTTAGTTCATACAAGACTGCCCATAAGTGATACCTTATAGACCACTTTCACATACCATGTCCCCTAGATATAAAAGGTTAACACTTCAAACACAAGAAATGTGGCTGAGGGCATCACATCTTCATAGGCCCCCTGAGGGGTCTGTGAGGCTCAGGCCAGTAAGTATGGTTTGAGGCTTCAGCCTTTTTTGTGTATATTACATAGCATGTGATCAGATGGAAATGAAGCACTGTCTGCTGTCGTCTACTGGGCCCGAGCTGATTAAGTCACTCAATGCAAACCACAAAGAACCGAAATTGCAAAAAGTATCACTCAAGTTTCAGCTCAGTCCTTTGAGCTATGTCTCACTGGTTGCACAGACTAGAATTCAATCTCTACTTGCACAGAAACGTAATAAAATCAATATATTATGATTTTGGGTTGAAAGGAACCATAGAGATCATCTGGTTCCAAGACCCCTGCTGTGGGCAGCGACACCTTCCACTAGACCAGATTTCTCACAGCTCCATCCAACCTGGCCTTAAATACTTCCTGGGATGGGGCATTCATAATTTGTCTGGGCAACCTGTACCACTGCCTCACCACCCTCACAGTAAAGAATTTCTCCCTAATACCTAAACTTAATGTACCCCTTTCAGTCTGAAGACATTCCCCCTTGTTCTATCACTGCATACCTGTGTAAAAAGTGTCTTTCCATCTTTCTCATAGCCCTCTTAGGTACTGGAAGGCCACAGTTAGTATTCCTGAAGCCTTCTCTTCCCCAGGCTGAACAATCCCTGTTCTCTTAGCCATTCCTCACAGGACAGGTACTCTACTCTAAAGTAGAGGCACCACCATGACACCAACTGTGGCACCACTCTCCCTACTTCTCTTTGGACAAGTTAATAATTCTTGCATCTTTCACTGATTTCTCAGACACCCTCCAAATCAACAGAATTATATGTATGCTTAAAACAACCATGCAATTTATCTGATTATTTTATTTACAGACCAATTTATACAACTGTTCTTAATCTGAAGTTCTCCCTGTCTTTGTATAAGAAACTATTATCATGGTCCTCATATTCCTTTCCTCTAAAGTATATATTACATACATATAAGAATATAAAAATTTCTAATGCTTGGAATTGATATGTCATATTACATATACTCAAATTTTATAATGGTAATCCCTAGGTTATATATGCATGACAGATCAGCTGCAGGAAAAATTTTAAGCAGTTTTGATTTCCTTCAAACCTACCCAAACGTTTTGGCCTCTCCCAAAGAAGGGGAAAATAGCGAGCAATCCAAATTATTTCTGAAAATTGGTGCAGCTGGGAAAAGGTAAGCAAAGGCTACTAATCAAATCTCTGAAATGTAGCCCATGGTATACCTACTAGCAGTCCCTGTTTATGCAAAGAAACTCCTGAATTTAAATCTCTGTAAATGAGAAAAGACTGCTCTTTAAAAAAGAATAACCTTCTTGGTTCTGCTATTTAATGAAATAATATGCCTTATGATTTTATGTCACCCTGGACACATTTATAACTCTTCATTTTTATTAAGTAGTTACAGATTTCACTATAAACCAACTCAAAGAGCATACTTATGCTGATCATGTTGGGTAAAATCTTTCCGCAGATTTTCCTCAAGTGATTGTTGTGACATTTCGTAGCTCATATGGATCACAATTGTGGGTTCAAAGCAAGCTTTGAAAGACTTGAAGCACTTTTCATGCTTCACAAATCAGTGCTGTCAAGAGAAAATCTTGACCTTTACACAATTTTAATTAATTTAATAAAAAACCTTTGGCATGGTGAGTAATTTAGAGATGTATGGAAAAAACTTGGCTGTCTAAGTAGTTTCTGTCAATTTTGACAAGGACCCATGATGGAAAGTGAGTAAAGGTCCATAAGAGTCTATCAAACTTGTCTAAAGCACTCAGAAGCATTGAAAGTCTTATCTTGTTTGTTCTTTTTTGTACACCAAAGCCAAGGAAGGTGAGCTGCAACCTAAAGAATAACACAACAATTTGCTTTCAGAGTGCCTGAAGATGATTTAACATTTAGCAGACTACATATGCAGTCTAAGGTTAATGAATGGATTTGTTGGAGTTCTGCTGTGCTCGCAACTGTGTACTATTAGCGTACTGGAGCAAGAATTTTTGGTTCTTGGGGGATTCATCTTCTGTTTTTGCACACCTACTTGAACTGACTTGAAATTTAAGAAGAAAACAAATGTGTCAAGCAACTCCCTTCAAGACATAGCTATCCATAGAAATGAACTTGTAGAATAAATTTGCATAACCTCAAAGTGTTTTGAATAATGTGCTAACATTTGTGGCTTGCTTCCATGTGGTATTAATAGTGATAGGATGCGGGAACTTGGGTTTAAAATGAGAAATGAGAGATTTAGGTTAGATATTAGGAAGAAATTCTTTAATGTGGGTGTGGTGAGGCACTGGAATAGGTTGCCCAGATAAGCTACAGATGCCTGTCCCTGGAAGAGTTCAAGGCCAGGATGGATGGGAATTGATCAGCCTGATCCAGTGGAAGCTGTTCCTGCCTATGGCTGGGGGCTTGGAACTCAATGATCTTTAAGATCCCTTCTTAGCCAAGCCACTCTGAGATTCTACGATTAGTGATACAGGTGTGATAGCCCTGTTCTGTGATTTGGACACAAAAGACATGAATATTGACTTCATGTATTACAACTAAATTTTCTGTGCTCTGAAGTTATCTTTTGTTTGCTTGAAAAGAGTCTTTACTGTGGGTAAGTCTAAGTAGAATTCAAACCAGAAATGTGTTCTGTGTTGCTGGTATGTGTCATTTTTACAATGCACATGATGCAGACGGCTGGAAGTATTGTGTGTGCAAAGAGCACAGAGCTGAATCAAAGAGAAAACATCACACAAAGAGAAAACACAGGGTTTATAAGGAGTTTGTAAATTTATAAGGAGTTTATAAGTTTAGCTAACATTCAACAACTGATAATCCAAACCCCAGGCCAGTGATCACAAACCTTGCAATCACATTGCTTAAGAAGGAATTAAAAGCCTGAGAAGACATGAAGTTCATTCTTGTGACAAAGGCATGTCTGAGCACAGGATTATTCAGGAATATCGATTCCGTATTAAATTTCCAATTCACCATGCTTAAATGTCAGGTATTGACGTGTCCTTATTTAAAGAATAAAAAGTAAAGGCTGGTATTATTTGTAATGGGACCATTCCATGAACAAAATCAAGAACCTGAAAGTCCAGGACACCTGATTCTGGGTTTCACTCAGAAGCTTACAAGGAGCTATTTTGCTGAGAAAAGTGATGTTAATCACAATACTGGTTTGGGAGACTTCTTTTTTTTATCTCACTGTGAAATCACCAAAGTCTCCTTGGCTGCATATAGCAATGTGACAGTCTAATAAAAGCAAGGTTAGATTTCAGGGTGAGATTGCCTATCTCCAGATCAAGAATTTCACAGCACTTGGAGAAGTCTGATTGCATGGTTTTTAGTTCTAGGCTTGTAGATACACACCCCAAAGCTGCAGTGGCATTGGTCTCGGGAACGGGCTGTGGCTTCTGTCACTCACTTGTGCTCCTCATATACAGAAGCCATTCTTTAATTTTGCATGCCTTTATCTTACATCTTCAGGCACTGAAAGAGGCCGCCTGGGTTGGGGGCTTTTTTAGATTCTTTAGAGAAAGAAAGGAGTGTATGTGTAGAAATCAGGTCAAAGTAATTTTTAAAGCAATTTAGAAACTCTAGTTTATACTAAACCCTCACATTTGAAAATAGCAAGGGCTCATGGTGATTAAGAACTTTAAAGCAAAAAAATTTGCTTTCCCATGTTCCCTGGCATGGGTGGATGTGTGTACCTGTGCCCAATTCAGAAGCAAAATCCAGTGTGAAAACTGGCAGCCTCAGAAAAAGCTAGAACATCTCTGAAAGCAGCTTTTGAACTGATGCAGCTGCCCTGAAAGGAAGAAAGCCAGCATGTCATTTGAAAGAAGGGGTTTACTTTTCAGTTTGAGCCTTTAACTCAATTTCAGAATCAAAACAGGAGAAAGGTGCTGATTCTGTCCTAATATGTAACTCTACAAGGCAGTTGTGCTCCTCTTGTAGCCTGTGGAGTGACATCTGTAAGACTAATAAGACACATGAAAGAGTAATGCCTATCAGAATGTAGTTTTCACTGGGGCTTCCTGACACTACCAAAATGCTAATATGAAGCAAGGACATAATTGACTCTTTGGAATACATGTGAAAGACAGTATCAGATTGTTGGATAATATCCTGGCTCTGCTCGAGTCAATAAGAGCTTCTCTCTTAAACTTCAGCGGGTCCAGGATTTCATCAATTATATTCATCAACAACAAAATGCCATTATTTCTTTCTGACTTACATTCTTTTGTTTTAAAGTTCCTCGACTCTAGTAAGAATTTACAGCTAAATTAGAAATATTGTAACATGATTTTTCAATAATGAACTACTCTTTTAAATATTATGAGTACTGCTACTTTAAAGCATGAAGGCATTTTAATTGGATTGTATAAACTGAGTACACAGCACAGCTTCCAAGCAAGATGAGAAGAATAAATGCAGAATGGTAATCCTTTAATCATACACATGATAGATTATATCTGGGTTTCTGGGAAGACAAAGGCTGTCATAGACAGCTACAGGAGCTGAAAACAGTCTTCTTCCATCTCTGCATTTTTCTTGATTTTTAGAAAAATACAGTACAAATCAAGACAGTCAAAAATCTCTAAAAATTCTCACGAATAAAATATTTGAAAATAAACCCCAAAACACTCGGCCTGCCAGAATACTTCTTTAAACACTAATTCAAAATTCTTATTGCTGACAAACTAGCTGAAACACTGAAATTAAAGAGCATGCTGATCTAAGCACACCATATTTCTCTAAATGTCAAACTTTAAAATGTCATATGTTTCCTTAAAATAAGGAAGATATTCAGAAAACTTCTCAAAATTTTTCTCTTTGAAAAATTACTCCATAAGAAAGAGGGATTAAAAACTTCAGGGATATGTCTAAGGGGCTTCTCGCCAAGACAATTTAAAAATTAAATAAAAAGGAAGGCTTTGGACACTTTCTCACATTATAACTTCATTGTAAAGCTGATGAAGTACACACCAGGTAAGTGAGGTACAAAATAGTTAAGTGGACAGTGAGGTGGATTTAGAACTGGCTGAAGAGCCAGCCCAGTGGTTTGTGATCAGCAAGGTGATTCCAGCTGGAGGCAATCCCCAGTGCTGGGCTGGACACAGTGCTGATGCTGATACTGTTCAGCATCTTCATAAACGACGTGGGCTCTGGCACAGGGTGCTCCACCAGTCAGTTTGCTACTGGTACGAAACAGGAGCAGGGGCTGATGCACCACTGAGTGTGCTGCCATCCACAGACACCTTGGTGAGCTGGAGGAGTGGGCTGAGAGGAGCCTCAGGGAACTCAGCAGGGGAGGAACAATCACAGGCACAGGCTTTCATGGGGGCAGGAATGCTGGCAGAGAAGGACCTGGATGTGCTGGTGAGGAAAGGGGTGACTGTGAGCCAGCAATGTGCCTTTGCAGCAATGATGGCCAGCTGCACCTTGGGCTGTGTTAGGAGCACAGCTACCAGCAGCAGGTCCAAGGAGTTGACAACTGTCCTCTTTCCACACTGGTGAGGCCACACCTGGCGTGTGGAGCTTTGGAAGAGAAAATGGACAAGAATGAGTCCAGTGGAGGGCCACAAAGATGCTTAAAGGGTGAAACACTATTCATTCAAGGGGAGCCTCAGAGACCTGATACTGTTCAGCACAGTGATGAGAAGGCTCAGAGGAACCTCGTCCATGCATAAAAACAACTGAAAGGGAGAGTAAAGAAAAGAGGGAGAGGTGGTTCTGAGTGCTGTCCAGTGTCAAGAAGCAAAGGGCACAAACTGAAACACAGGAAATTCTGTTTAACCATAGCAAAGCAACTTTTTTAAGGCTGGTTGAACAGGTTGTGCTAAGATATTGTGGAGATATTCAAAATATTACTGGAAACATCTCTGAATAATCAGCTCTTGCTGATCTTGCTTTTAGCCAAGGACAGGATTCCCAGAGCTGCCCTCCCTCCTCAGCTGCTCTGTGATGCTGCTCCACGGCTTGCTGTAAGAGCTTAAGCCCTATTCTTAAAGCACATAACTGTCCCATCACTGAGGTCCTGTGTTGGGTTGATGTGGCCAGAAATGTGTATTCTATCACCATCTGTTGAAGCGAGTGGGGCAGTGATTCCTTACCTCCGTGGCACATACCATCTGCTAATGGGACATCTTTAAGACGAGATGGGGCAATCATCTTTATCTTTTCCACAGCCCATCCTCCCTCCAGGAAGATATCATCTGCTGCTGGGCCATTAAGTCCCACTGTATGACTGATAAAATTACATCAT
>JAOTQP010001652.1:45056737-45073079 GCA_026413545.1 Cichladusa arquata
TATAGATATAGATATAGATATAGATATAGATATAGATATAGATATAGATATAGATATAGATATAGATATAGATAGATATGATATAGATGATACAGATAGATACAGATACAGATACAGATACAGATACAGATACAGATAGATATAGATAGGTATACATACACATATGCTTGCATTTATATACATATATGGACATACATATACCACATATGCTCATATATAATATATCATGCAATGCTGGCAACATGTTTTTCTTCTCTGATATTTTTCATGTTTTCTCAGTCATGTCTCCAAAAGAGAGTTTAATGAAAATCATTAATGAAATGAAAACATGACCTAGCTCTGATCAAAGTGTTGCCAAAACTGAAACTGCATTTGGATTATCTTCTCATTTGCCAGCACCCATATCTAGTCAATGGTGAAGTGAGTTTTAACAGTCTTCAATCATCTACAAATTTTCAGAGACTTGCAATGTTCAATTCCCAGCCTTTTTCTCAGGATACTTTCTTAGCTGCTTCTCCTCCTGCCTTGTGTTATTCAGTAGCCCTGCACAGCCAGAAAGTGTAAGTTACCTGCTTTGTTCAGAGCTGAGATTACCTGATGAGCAGCAGACACCACTCCTGCCTCCCAGCTGCTCTGGACTGGCTCACGCTGAAAGTTCACTGCAGCTCGAACTCCACAGATCTTCTTGCTTAAGTTAAATAAGTATGGTGCTGATATGAGGCCCCATGATGTAGAACTGATTTTCTAAACCCCAGAGCCCAGAAGAGCTGGACACAGTGAGGAATTGCCAGCCACCTTTCTCCAAGATCAGAGCATAACTCCAGAGCTAACAAATGTCTCCTGACCAGCGAGTTCAGACCAGCTCCTTCAGTGCTCAGGGTTTTGGAAGATCATTGTATCATGAACTGTATTGTTGGAGTCAGTGAGTTAGGGGATTCTCTGAATCCTTCAGGGAGGAATCAAAGTGCAGAATTAAAGCCTTTGGATGGATTGAAGTACATTAAGCCACTCACACATAAAGTAGATGTTTAAGTAGAAGTAAGTTAGTATGTTTTAGGGTGAGCTCTAATGCTTTTAGTAAGTAAAAGGTTTAGATTCCACAGTAGCAGTGTGAGTTCTAGTGAAGGTTAAGAAAGATGTTATTGTTTTCAGTAGAGGCTCCAGGACAGTGGTTGTAGACAGTACGCAGACATAACAGAGCTATAGTAAGAATATTGCTTACATTTTTCAGATAGAACAAGATAGGTTGTATGCATAGTTTTTAAGTAACTTAGCATGCTAAGAAACTAGAATTCTAATAGTTTAAGGGGTGGTGGTCCAAGATTGCTTACTAGCTTGTTGGAAAAATCCTATACAAGAGTTAGTACTGGGGAGAGTTAGTGCCTTTTTGCCTTTTCTGCCTTTCCTGCTTTTCTGCCATTGCTTTTGTTTGCCATCAACACCCGAGAAGAAGAAGATAGGAGGTGCTGCAGCAACACCGGCCCCACGGGGACCTCTAGGAACAGCTTCTGCTTCTACTTGGGACTCTAAACTAAAACTTAGCATGGACTTTGATGTCTGTGATGGTGCCTTTGAGACTGATGGGCTTCTGCAATAAATAACCTTTTAGCAACTATTAACTGCTTCGCTAATTTTAGAAGATAATCCAACGAAGTTGGAACCAAGAGCTCTGGAGGTCATAACCTCACACTGTATAACTTTTTTGTTTCCTCAGATCATATGAACTTACAGCTATATCTGCCAGGGACATGAAAAGACAGAGCAAATTTAGGTTGGGCTAGAAAAAGCAGGAACTTGTAGCTATAGTCCATCCTGACCAGACCCAGTTCTAGTGCCAGGGACTGTGTGGGGAGCACCACCATTGCAAAGTGCTGATTGATGGAGGGATTCCCCAAGGTTTCAGGCAGGGAGGTGCCAGGAGCAGAGTGGCTGCAGGCAGCAGGCACAGCCAAGCCCCCACCCTCCCTGAGGGCTGTGACAGCTGACAGCAAGTCATAGAGCACCAGTTCTGGTTCACAGCACATCCCTTCCCCACTCCAGTGCCGGCTTGTTTTTCTCTGGGCTAGCTTCCTCTCTTGACTGGCTGGCAAGACTAAATGACTGTGAAGACCACTGAAGCCCTGCTTATGTTTGTCCTGCTTTTATCACAAATGCTGATTTAATGAATAGATCATAAAAGCGGTTGCTCAGGCTTAGCCAAATGCTTTCAGAACCAAGTGATTCATGGAAATTCTAGTCTTTCAATACACAGCCAAAGCCATCAGAGAAGTCAGTGTTTACAGGCCAATTGGGGAAGACAATGGGAACATCTGGCTCCTGCAAGAAAACTGGACCTAAAGGAATTCTTCCAGTGAAAGTTTAAGAGGTGTCATAACACTGGAGGCATAAAGACGGTAGACAAGTTAGTGCTAATGCAGGGAGTTACACACTGAGCAGTTTGTGAAAGATTCAGAAATACACGAATACCAGTCCTCAGACTAAAAATCACAGAGATATTGTCTTAAACAGCCCTGGCTATAAACCTTCTCTGAGCAAGAGCTGCTCTGATGTCTGTCTAGAGCTTCCTAAAAGATGTGCACAAGAGCTACTATAAGAATTCACTGTCTCCAGAGGACTTACCCATATTGCAGTGATCATAAAATCTTTAAATTGGAATGGGATTGGAATGGACCTTTAAGATCATCTAGTCCTAGCTGCCCCCCTTCCGTCCCACAAGGGGCAGGGACATCTCCCACTAGACCAGGTTGCTCAAGGCCTTATCTAACCTGGCTTTGAGCACTGTCAGGGTTGGGGTATCCACAATCTCCCTGAGCAGGCTGTTTCAGTGCTTCATCGCCCTCACAGAAAAAAATTCCTTTCTAATAGCCAACCTGAATTTTCTCTCTTTAAGTTTTTACCCATTACCCCCTATCCTATCACTACAGCTCCTGACAAAAAGCTCCTCTCCAGTTTCTATGATCCTATCACTACAATTCCTGATGAAAGTTCCTCTTCCAGTTTCAGATGCTGGAAGGTTGTATGAGGTCTCCACACAACCTTCTTCTCCAGGATGTACAGCCCCACCTTTCTCAGCCTGTCTTCAGAGGGGAGGTGCTCCAGTCCTCTTATCAACTTTGTGGCCTCCTCTGGACTTGCTCCAACTGTTCCATGTCCTTCTTATGTTGGGGACACCAGAACTGTACCCAGTACTCCAGGTGGGGTCTCACAGAGCAGAGTAGAGGGGTAGAATCACTTCCTTCCACCTGCTGGCCATGCTGGTTTTGGTCCGGCCCAGGATCCATAGCCTTTCTGACACTGCCAGCTCATTTTGAGTTTTTCATCAACCATCACCCTCAAACCCTTCCCCACAGGGCTGCTCTCATCTTTCCACTTTTTTTTTAAAACCACTATTTTATCCCTCAATAAGAAAGGCCACATGAGCCAATGGGCCTTGAATGATTGTGCTGGGACTAATTTTTTTTTCCCCATGATCATTGTAAACATATCTGAGGTAATAGGGGTTTTAGCCTGAGCAGATCTTATTTAATCAGACTTCTCAACAATGTCATTCATAATGATGACAGTCCAGTGGGAACTTGCAGCATCCTGAATTAAATCAAGTAGAATACAAATATAACCAAGGTATTCTCAAAGTAAATAAAACTAACCAGTTTAAAAATGGCAACTGGCTTTTGCTTTTTTAATTGGGGTGACATTTTACAAGGCCATTTCTGGGTGAGTTTCACATCCTTTCATTCTCTTCTGCTTTTCTTATTTGTATAATGTTACCAAGGCATATATGAAATACATTTCAAAGTACAGATATCAGCTCATTTACAGCTAATTATAATAGGCAAGTGGTGCAGTAAATGGAACACCTGATTTTCTCCCCTCTTTTTTTCCTTTTGGTTGAAGCTTTTGTGATGTTCTCCAGGTGACTCCCATGCATAATGTAACACTAGCAATGCTGTTTGCATAATAAGCTATTTTCTACCTCAGAAGCAGAAACATTTTATCACTATAGAGAAGGCTTGGATTATGAATACATTTTCATATAAGTTGATTTATGTGAAAATTACCAATAAATGCATTCTAGCCATAAGTAAAATGTTTGTTCCTACTTTAAGGAGTAGTATTATTTGAAACTGACGGGGAGGGGGAATGCACATCCTACCAAGGGAAACTACTTTATTAGTGTGATTCAAATGTCAGAGCTTGCAGTCACTTTCTGAGGTATGGAGCTTACTGAGTTTCCTCCAGTGAAGTCAAATGAGAGTGGAAAATGCTCAGAAATTGATAGAAGTATTTTGCATCTCACTACACTGAATTCCAGGCTCTATGGCATTTAATGCAGCATAAACACTAAACCAAACCTGGCTCAAACCCATTGGCACTGTCTGCAATCTTCACAACAGTTGTTTGTTGCCCTCTTGTTTCAAGAGCAGCTACATTTTAATATTTTGAGGTTTCCTTATTAGTCTCTTTTTTAACATTTTAATTTAAATTAGAGCAGCACTGTCAGTAAGATCAGCTCTGGAGCCTCACCTCCCTGCCAGTGCTCTTGGAACAGAGCTGTGGAGGCTCAGTCCAGCCCAGCAAAGGCAGACAGGCACCAGCACCTCCATGTGCTCACACAGAGCCTCACCACTCACAGCCACACTGCAGCAAGTGCAGCAGGGGTGTTACAAAAGCCCCGCGTGGCCCTACACCCAATTCAAGATCAGCACAGGATCACTGTTCACGTGTTTGGTCACAGATGAAATCTGACCTAGATGCATATAAAGCACCAGTCTCAAAACTGACACCCTTGAGACTAAGCTGGTGCCCTTTGAAGGCAGCAAAATAGAGGGCTTTGGATGTGGCCATTTGCATTGGAGGGTATCCCAGAACAAATTAATTGCCATTGCAAGTGCGTTTTTGATGGGCTAGGGTAAAGAGGCATTCCTCAGGAAGTGCTGGACTGGCTCCTACTCAGTGAGGAGCTGTTCTTGCAGAGTCTGGGAGCAAACCCTGGTCCTCCTGAGCCTGTGGAGATCTCAGCATAGCTGTCTGGCACAGCAAGGTTATGTCTCTGCAGAGCAGATCAAGCCTCTACCTTTGAAATAATGAATAAGTGCACACCTCAATTTTTCAAAGCTATACACTGCTCAGATCTCTTGCTACTGTAAATCAAGGTGGTTTTATTGACACCAGAGGAGTTCTGCTGGGTTACATGAGCTGAATGCCTGACCCAATGCTGGTGATCAAGATTATTTCTGCTTAGCAGATAACTCACAGAAGAAAACTTCTCATACAATATGTCAATTGTTTTTAACTCTACAAAATTAAAAGGCTAACTCTGTAGTTGGGGGGGCGTTGACTACTGCAAATGAACAACTTATAACATTCTTTGCCTGGAACACTACTCTGTAATTGTAAACATTGCTTAATGTCACAATTTCCCTGTAGATTTTGTAAACTTCTGCAAAGCCACTCTTTGTAGAAATCCATTGATTTCCCCTGCATTATACAAAACAGGCTAGTGTGAATTTTCTTCCAAATACATACTTACTTTTCTAGATGCCTTCCAGTTTTACTAATTAACTTCTCCCCCTTTCCCCTGCAGATTTGCCTGTGAGGAAAAGCACTGTTCAGCAAACAGCCTTGAGCACTACACGCCACTCTTCAGTTCAGCAGCTGAGAAAATGCTCTGGCTCTTTAGCAGGTATCACTGAACCTCGGGGGGAACTGAGCCCTCCACAGCAGGCTCAGCAGTGCTCCCACTTTGCTTGTGGTCCAGCCCTTGCTGATGGCAGGATACACAGTGCATTGTCTTTGTTCCAGATCTGACAATGCTCCTGCCCCGAGTTGCCTCCAGGCAAAATCCTGCATCATTCGTTCCCACACTGCTGCTGAAAGTGTCTGTACCTACCTCTACTTCTCATTTACATTTGCTATTAGGGTCACCTTATACAGCCCAGCTCACTGTATTTCTCACCAGAGAGAAGAATGTTTCGTATAAAAAGGTAAATTAAATCCTTCTCCTAAAAGAGATATTCCCAGGACACACCCAGATTTCCTACAAGACCCAGGCAGCACTCCTATCCCCTGAAGTCTGCTGCTTAGGGGTCCAGCTCCACACCATTAGCCCAGAGTCTGCCAGCTCCTGAAACCTGTGACCTGTGTTGTGTTTTCAACCCCTCTCAGGTGAGCATTGCAAGCTACACATTTTGGTACATGAGCCATTTTTTATGGGTACCACAAATCCTTGCAAGTCTCTCCTGCATGATGTCCTCTTTGTGCTGTGCCTGCCTTGTAGCCTGCTTGGTAGCCCTCCCCTCACACCAAGGAGACTGGCTAATGGCTGTAAAGATGCCTTCACAAAGTTTCTTTCCCTGTGAGACTCCTGACTGCTCTCTGTGCTCAGACACTTGCTGCTGGCCCTGGTGCTGTGGCAGCTCCACTGGCCCCAGCTGTGGGTCACCAAGCCAAAATCTCTGGCATGATGAAGGAGAGCCCCTACTGTAGATATGCCAGGCTCTCCTAAGCCAAAGGTGCCACAAAGAAGTCTTGGATATATTCCCTCACTCATCACTGAATCTTGGGATCCCAGCATGAGGAGTCTGGCTCAGCTTCCCTTGTCCTGTTCCTGTGCTCAACAAAACTGATGCTAATTCACAAAGTAGCACTGATCCCTATTTTTCATATTTTCAAATTTAAAATATTTTAAACTGTATCTATTTTGCTGCCATTAAATACATTGGTTTCTCTTAAGATAGTAACTAGTTTAACTGCTAGAGCGTGGATTCAAGAAATTAAACTAATTCATGTTCAGATGAGATGGTGTGGAGACTAAACGTGGAAAGCATACTACAGAACAGTAGTATTAGATCATGCATTCTTAGTTACACATTTACTATATCTATAACAGCTCACTTTTCCATTTTAAACCCTACTAAGTGGAGACTATTTAAATGTACTGCTGTAGTAATAAAGAAAAGGTCAACTCAATGTCTGTCTTGGCCATTAATCAATCTTCCCCATACTTTCTAATTATCTTGATTGCCTGATTGAATGAAGCATGGGACACTGATCATCTATATGTTCCTTGGTTATATCTGTTCTTGGCTTTTTTTTTTTTTTTTTTGAGACAAGAGAGGATTTTTTCATGTAGTGACTATTTTTCAAAAAATATCACCAGGTTCTTGCTCTGATAACCATCTCCTTTGCTGCCTTATCTCCCACCATTTTCTGTAGCAGTTTTGCAGGCTGTTCCCTATAAAATGTTGAAGTGTCTTTAATCATCTCAGGCAGCAATTTGTGTTGATTTTTTCCTCTGCTTTTCAGCAATCTGGGATTCCCAGCATTACTCTTTCTCTCTGCCTAAGTCTCTCTCTGTCTCTCCCCCCTCTCTGATTATGAACTGCAGCATTTTGTTTTTAGAGAGAGCTTAATGCAATGCAATAACACACAAACACAGGAACGAATTATAGACATGAAAAGATCCGATTTTTTTATAGTGATAATTCTCTTTTACTCCTGGGTGTCAAATATCCATGAGGGACCCCAGAACTTCACCAAGAGCAGCCAGACTGCTTGTTACCAAGACACTCGGGACTGCACAGCACATCTCCATCCCCAGGTGACAGGGAGGGCCTTGTGGAAAGAGTGTGGCAGGGGACAGGCAGCAGGTCACATGCAGCCTGCAGAGATCTGGCCCAGGGACTGAAAATACATGTGACTAATGGCATACAGAAAGGGGCAATTGTGCTGCTCCCATATGAGCTCTGGGAGACAGTTTGGTCTCAGTTCAGCTGCACAGGGTGACAGGAGACCTACAAGGATGTAAGCCTCATCTTAATTTTCCTATACTGAATTCATTGGGAGTTTGAGAGAATGTTTGAAGAATGCAAAAGGAAATACTTTGGAAGCATTTCTCACCCCTTTGATTATCTCTACAGCTTGACTGAATGAGGCACACAGCCCAGCTCCTTCAGATATCCATTAATGCCAGGCAAACAAAGCATATTCAACACATCACTGTCTTACTGTGAGGTTTGGGGTTTTTTTCCTGTTCATAAATAGTTTGAGAACAAACGTATTCATTGTTTGAAATCTTTGGCCAGTAATTTGTGCAACTTACACAGAGCCTACAATTTTCTCAAGTAGCTTATGATGAGCCCTGCCTTCCTTCAAAGCTGCATCAGCAGGCAAGCAGCCTCCACAAGCTTTCAGAGACAGGCACCAGCAACCTCTCCAAGCCTCTGCACAGCTTGGCCCTTGCTAGAAACCAGTGTGCACTGGTGGTGTGATGCTTAGGTGCTCCAGCCACATCCCAAAAACCTGGATCAGACTGAACTTCTCCATCTTGGTATAAAAATGGTAGTGGAATATTGCTGGGCAAGTGTTCTCCTGTTTTTCCTAGTGTGAATGCTGTTATCGAGAGACAACTCAAACTCTTAACAACCCCATTCTTTACACACTGACACCCTCAAATCAGGGTAATTTCCCCAGCAGCTCTGGGGCAGTGGGCTGAAGCTGGGGGAAGCTAAGGCACTGCACTTCCCAGTGCAGCACCAGGATCCCCAAAGGTGGGTTGAGCCAGCTGGCACCTTTCCAAAGCAGATGTCCCCTTGGTTCCTGGAAGAGGTCAGCTGAGAGTGTCACACTCGTTTCTCCTCCCCTTGTCCATACTTCAATGGCAGGAACAGCTCACAATGGTGCCTGAGTAGTTTCTGCTGCCCAGCCTATCTTAAATCTTGGTGCTTCCCTGCTCTGCACATTAACCACAGAGCAGGTGTACTGCTCCTTCCCTGAAGACCTAGAGAGAACCTGGCAATATGATTTTCTTTCTTTTCCTCCTTTTTTGGGGAGCATTTTTTTTGGAGTCAGCTGCTGATTTTATACATTGCAGAGTCACACTTGCAGTACCTTGGTAGATGCCACCCCTGTCAAATGGTGCACTCTACTAGAAATAAACAGCACAGCCAGGTTAGCACAGGCCAAGGGACATTACTGTTGTATGACTATCTTATTTCCTAGTCTTCCAAAGACAGCCCAGCAATGATAAATGAAACAGTACCCCTAATGGAGAATTACTAGCTGCAAAATTACAAACTTTAGATTCAGTAATAGTACATTCAGGCAATATTTACTTGACAAATAAGAAAAACCTCTGACAGAAGAATCTTTCATGTACTTGTCTGGTTTTATCACTCAGTTCACAGTTTTATCTTGCATTTAATCATATTGCCCTTCATGTGCCATCCAGTAGCCAAAGTACTAAAATATCCTTAATCTCTCTGTATCTCATTACAATGTGAGACAATGGTTTTGGAAAACTTTCTGTTAAGTATGATATATCTCAGCTGCATAAACTATATGCTCAAAATTCATACTGTACATGGAATAGCACTAAAATTTCTAGAACTGGATAAAATTATGCAGAAAATACAGAGTGATGGATAGGTAAAGTGTTATTAATAGATCATAAAGACAAGTGAAAAATTCCAAATGTAATTTCATTTAATAAAGAACACAGAGAAATACATATCAGTGGGTCTGATGGCATAAGACTTGCTTTGAAGGTTGCATCCTTGCATCCTCCTAGGAGGGCTCCATGACATCTGTTTAGGGCAAGTACAATTGAAGAGAAATCACTTTGTTTTGTTTTTAATATCTAAATCTGTAGTCAGTATGACATAACATATTTTCAGGCCAGAAGAACATGATACAATAAGTCAATAGTATTTATAAAAATTGCTATTTACTCAATTAAATCCTTATCAGCTTTAGATCATAGGTATTCAGCACTGCATAGCACCGGGTCCTTAATTGCACGTGATTGTTGTTACACCTTGGTGTTAAAATTGCTTGTCATCTACCTACATTTACAAGTAGAAATCCCTTTAGAGAAAAGTAAGTGTGAGTAACATTGGTTGTTGTTGTTATTGGTATGATTATTACTATTGTTATTATTTTAGCCTCATCTTGATGGAGTTTTGTATTCTGAAGACTATCAAGTGGCATTGTGGAAGTTGAAGTCTCTAGAATGACTGAATTTGGGATGCTGTATTATACTACAAATAGCTGGCAATTTATTAGTTACACATTCCATTTAATACACCAGTTTCTGTGTATTTTAAGATCTCTGCTTTTAAGTCTCTATAAGACCCCTGTTGTTTCAATTACTTATCACTGTGGCCTGAGGTATCATTACTGTGCTGAGGATAATAAACAACTCCTCCCATTTCTGCTGCTGGAGCTGTGACTAACTTAGCATGATCAAGAAGCAGCATAGGATGGAGAAGTAAGTGCCATAGGGCAGGTGTTGATCCTAAATCATATTCTGCTCTGCTAGCTTTATTATGTGGTCTGGGGCAAACCTCTAAACTGTACTTTTTGGAAGAGTTGAGCACCATATGAGCCCACAGCATTTATCGACTACACAAGATCAGATAATGGTTTTGAAATCATACATCTTCTGCTGTTTCTTTGCTGTTATAGGCTTGAGGTCTGTTGTTAGGAATATCAGGAATCTATTTAACACAGTGAATTTAGAAATGCAGCATTGAAGGACTAAGCATCAGAGCCATTCCATTTGCATTACGGCATGGAGCTGGATGTCAGTGCATGTTCTGATGGGGAGCTTTAGCACTTAGGGTCTGAGATGTTTGTCTTCTCACATGAAGTCACAATGCTTTACTGAATATCAGTTTTGACAGCTATCCCACAACCCTAATGCTCCCTTCAAAGTTTGGATACAGTTTCACCTGGTTCTTCCTGTGAATGTCTCACTCCTATTCTCTCCATAGCATATTTTATATTCTCTTACCTGGTATCAACATTTAACCAATTTAAATTAGAATTTACATCATGTAACCTCTGCTGACTTGTTATAACCAGGTTCATTTTGTTAATTTAAAAAGTATTAGTTTACAATAATTTTGTTGGCCCTGAAGAATGTTGTAGTTCAGAGGTGTGCACCATCTAATTTAAGTCAGTTTTAAGGGCAAAGAATTATGTCATCTTTTATTTGCTTACAATGCCTCAGAAGTTATATGTTAAGAGCTTTTTTCTTTATGGAAGAATAGAAAAAAACACTCTCTAAACTCAAAGTTCATACAGAATCCAGCTGTTACCCTTCTTGCAATCATGTCTTTCAGCTAATTTATCCCCATTAAGTCTAATGTTACAGAGAAAAACTGCTTTGCAAACATTTAATAGCTTCTATGAGTCTGGAAAAATGAATCCATAAGTTCATGCCTCTTTAAATATTTTATTTTTTTTCCTCCAGATATTCAAGAGAAGCAGTCTCTGGTTGGTTTTTCCTGCAGATATGGGACTGTGAGGCATTTGAGCATTTTCTTTTTCAGGGGTGTTTTGGACAGGCTAACTTGCTGACTTGCTGGCCTTAAAGTGGATTTAGCATCCAAAAAACCCCTGATACTTCAATAAGGATATTCAAAACACATGTCCAGTGCTCTTCTGTCTGTGCCCAAGCACGGCCAAGGTTTGATCATATTGCCTGTACCCCATCTTCCACCAACAACTCTGGAAAGAAACAGCCTTGCCCCATCATACTGCTGGTATGGTGTGTAGACTTCTCAGAGTGCTGGGAGATCACACAGCTGTGAAAGATTCCCTCTGCAGATGCCTTTAAACTTGCTCCACTCATGGATTTGCCATCATGGCAGCTATTCTAGCCCAAATGTCTTTGTGCTGTATTCCTGTGATATTGTCATCTGCAAGGCAGGTGCAAAATCCTGTGCATGGCAATGCACATGGCAAGGCACTCCCCTGTAATGGAACAGGGACAGCACTGGAGACACATCTTGGAAAACAGAGCTGCTTCCAACCATGTCAGCTCTTCAGGACAGCTGTCCTCCACAAATCTGGCTCTGGATGGAATATCAGCCAGCAGAGACAAATTTTTAATACCCCCAGGATTATTTTGGAAAGAAATTCTCTTTACAAGATGGGAAGAGCCCACAGAGAACTCAGACAGGTCCCCATGGGTGGACTGTGAGCAGAGCAAGGCTGCCATGCTCTCCAGAGACAGTAGCTGCTGGTAGCTGGGTCTCTCTCAGAGATAAAAAGATTGAGGGCTCTTCTCTATCCATCACTAGAATGGTCAGACCCCAGTCTGGAGGAAAAAAAGAGAAACATTATAGAAAATTAAACAGCGAGACAAGGGTTGTTTACAATCTCTGCATTAAAGATGTGCAATGGGATGAAGAGATACCTTCCCCAATGCTGAGGATGCTGTGATTTTTTCCAGGGCAGAGTGTTTATACAACGCTTGTATTTTATACCCCCACACATAAATGGCAAAACAACCCCCTCCCCAAATTAGTAAAGACCTTTTTTCAGAATACAGGTAAGTAATGGGACAGCTGTATATGGTCAACACTTTATTTTATGTTCTTACAATGAGATTGGAATTCCTCTCACACTTACTTTTCCCCTCTCTGTTTGAAAATCCTATTGTATGAGTCACTGTCACATGGCAGATGTAAACATAAAGCTTGGTTTTCCCCACATACAGAAAGCTCCTCCCTCAGTAAAAACTGATCAGCTTTTTTTATTTTCCCTCGCCCAGATATAATCTGGAGGTTTTATATGTAGATCTGCATTACAGAAAGTTACAGACATTTCACAAAATACAAAAGGAAGAATTCAGGTCTTTTAATGTGAAAATTGGCACTGTTTTTATGTTGCTTCATCTGCAAAGGCATGGAGAATCTTAGACTTCAGAGGGTGTAAAAATCATGACTCACATGTTTTGTAAAGTATCATTAGTTTCCTAAAATAGCATGTGTATATGCTAAATCTTCTAATTGTAGATTATTTGGTGTTAATTATACATAATACCTTGCTATCTGTCAAGATTTCCTCAAAATCTAATTCCCAGAACTAATATTTCATGATCTTCAATTATGTAAAATACTGACTTCTAGACCCAGCGAAGAGTGAAATAACAGACCTTAAACCTCCAGTGGAGCAGCACTGTCTTTTCAGGCCTGTCAGGGAGTAAAGGAAGGACTGTTCTGCACTTTGGGAAAAGAAAGGACCATTTCTGTTAAAAGCCAGCAAGTTTTTAGCAACAATTGTTTAAAGAACCTCATTAGCATAAGAAAAAGGCTCTTGGTAAAAATGAATTAGCAGTCACAGTGCAGGTGAAGGAGGCAGATAATATAAGCAAGGTAAATGGAGTAGGTTGTGAATATGGTCTATCACACGGCTGTCAAAACCTGATTTCTGTCTCACATACACTCCCATGTCATAGGAAAACAGCCCCGTTTCAGTTTTGTGCTTCATGTGGGATCACAGCCTGTACCTGGAGAGTGTGTCAGCTCCTGTGTCCCTTTGGGCATCTCTGCTCCAGAGCTGCCAGGGCTGCTCACTATCACTGGCTGGCCCAAGTGCACACCATCCCAGCCAGCAGTGGACTGTAACAATCTCACAATCAGCGCCTGTCACTAGAGTCAGGGAGAGAAGACTCTGAGGTGCAGATATATATGCCTCAAATGGCTGAAGAACATCGTGGAGGATTCAGCTGTCTCCTGTCAGTGCTTACAACACCCAGTTCTACTGGCAAGGTCCTGGTTGGGTGTGGAGCAGTGAACAGGAATGGAACCTTACAGGGACAGTCCTGCAAAACTTTTAGGCTGGGTTATTGGTGTGCATAGAAGCATCTCCAGTAAAGAGCAGTTCTGAGAACAGGGTTTGCAGCTGGTAAATAGACCAAGGAGTCACACTCACCTCTCCTTTCCTTGTGGCAGGGATCCCAAATGTTGGGTATTGCTGTCATCATTAGTTTGTATGGAAACACTGGTAACTGCAATGCTTTGAAAGCATGGTTGTTTGGAGAAAGAACAGAAGAAAAATTAAATGAGCTCTTCACAGGCAGATCCTCCCAGCCTCTGGTCAACAACAATTATTGACTTCTTGGCACGGACAGGGTACCTCTAGCTCACATGTAACAGTCAGCAACAGCCCTATGGTCTATACATTTCTCTGATGTCTTTTGGATGCATTATAGTTCAGATCTCCTTAGAGTCTATGGTGCTGACTCCATGTGTGTGGCATGTAAAATAAGCATGTTTTAGACTTACTAGCTGAATGAAAGTTCCCTAGCTTTTACAGTTGAAGGAATAATGAACCATCATTCTTCATTCACCTTTCCTATACCACTCATTCTTTTATAACCCCTTGTTATAATCCTTTCCAGGTATCCCTTCTCCAGACTGACAAGTCCATGTTTATTTGAAGTCTTTTTATATGAAGGTGAAGCTGAAGCCTCCCTAATGCACCTCACACTTTGCAAAATGAAAAAAATGTAGATATTATACTGTATAATCTGAGAAATAATATTTGATCATGTAATTAGACTGTATCATAGGCAAATGCTCTAGGGAACAGAGTTAATGTTGCATGTACAACCTTAATTTTATTTCCTGACTTTTAAATGCCGAACTAGGCAACTTTAACATTTTCTTAATGCAATTTTTGTATGGAATATTATATAGGCTATTATGTATGCATGCATCTTGAAATCTGGAATACATTAGGCTGTAGCACACAGATTGTGGCACACACATCTGAGTACTAGATGTCAGCACTAGTCTTGACTAGCACCAGCTCAGAATTGCACAGGTCATTTCAGAGTGGTGATCTCAATGTTTTGAGGTGTCACTCCCCTGTTTTTCATTTGGTATTTCTGTAAGTTTTATACAGGAGTGTTACAGAGAATTAGCTTGAGAAGTCTTTTTTTAAAATGGATTGATGATACTTTTTACAACGTCCTTTTTACAAAGCGAGACTTATTTGAATATTTAGGCTTCGGCCTAAGAGACTTAAGAGAAAAAGTATGTCATCAGAAGCTTTAAAAATTATGAAAATGTCAGAGAATACTACAAAAGCATAAAATGATTTTCCAAGCAGAATGACACCATGGCTTTACTTCCTGATCTCTGCAGACCTCCCTGAGTATGAAGACAGTACAATCAAAATCTAAGAATTTCCCCTTTCAAGTGGTAAGTGTAAGAAGTCCTTTTCTAGCTACAAAGGGCTATAAGATGACTGACTTCAAGGCTGACTTGTAAAGGATTAGACACTGTCCTTTCTCCATCTTGTTCCACACTGTAATGTCAGGGTATCTCTGAAGCTATATGGCAATTTTAGAGGTTAGAAAAAATCCTTTGCAAAGATAGAGAAAAAAACTGCAGGGTAGACACTTGGATAAACCAGAATATAGGAATGATTGATGTAGCTCATCTAAATAATTCAATATTCAATCATCAAATGAAAAATAAAACACACCATACATGTATTGTCATGAATTTGAGATACAAAAGTGTACTATTGGACACGGGGTTTTATTTCCCTGGTCAAAGGCACCTAATACGTGTCAGGATTACAAAAGTTTAATATCATATGACAAGAGCAAGATATCTACTGTCTTTGGAGGTTACTCTTGAAGAATGTCACCATGGACTGGGTAGAATATACCACTAATAAATCACAGCAATGTTCTTCCAATAGACTAAGTGATTTTTGAAAAGGGCAAAAAAAAAATCAAATAACATATTCAGCTAACAGGATTTGATCAGCCGATCATCTAGTGAATATTAAAAGAGCTGATCTGATGAATAAATTATTCAGTGGAAGCAGGCAAAATTAACAAATTATGTATTTGCTGAACAACAGCTAAACCATTCAGCATATATATAATTAAATATTTATTCATACATATTTATAAATAGTTCTTACACTTTTTTTTTCATCCAGGTGAATAAAAACTCAACTCTTTTTTTTCTTTCTTCTGAAGAAGGTGGAAGGAGACTGTCTTCAGAAAGCTTGATCTCAGGTCAGCATCTCATTGAAACCAGCTTCATTTGCATTTTTAATCTATGTAAGTGAACATGTGAAATCTTAAATGTGTGTCAGGTTTTAATATTTAGTTTTCCAGTTTTTTGGAGGCAAGTGTGCCTGTCTGCAATTCTGCAGCTGTAAAGAAAGAAAGGCTATGCCTGTGCTCATGCTTTGCCTAGATGTACTGGGGAAATGGATTTTCTTTCAAACCTGGACAGCTGTCTTTTTTGATACTTGGATTTTCCAGGAGCCACAGTATCTTGCTTTCATACATATATATGGCTAGAAAACAACAATTTCTTTGTTAATCATGGTCTACTCCATCATTAATAGAGCTGACCAGAGACGATTTTTCCCAGCAAAAGAAAATTACAGGAACCACAGTACTAAAAACTAAAAGTGATTGAAGAAGTACAGAGACAAAAAAGGGAACAAAAACCCACCTGATTTTTTTTCTTAACAAGCTAAATTCTACATAAATGAAATGGTCGTTTGTAGAGAGACAGCA
>JAOTQP010001652.1:45080404-45134091 GCA_026413545.1 Cichladusa arquata
TGGGGCTGCGGGAGCGGATGGGGCTGCGGGCCGCCCCCCACACCCGCACCCCTCTCCGGGCTGCCGGCGAAGGGCGCGATGCCCGCGGGTCCCCGCGTTCGGGGCTGGCTGCGAGGGGGACGGGGCGGGCGGGTGCGTCCGGCGGGCGGCAGCGCTGAAGTTCCCGGGCGGGCGGGGCCGCTGCCGGGCAGGGGGTCGCGGTGGGCAGGGGGTCGCGGCGGCGGGGCTGTGCCGGGGCTGTGCCAGGGCTGTGCCGGGGCTGTGCCAGGGTTTTGCCGGAGGGGCTGTGCCGGGGCTGTGCCGGCGGGGCTGAGCCGGCAGCCGCGCAGGACTGGCCGGGCAGCGGCTCCGGCCGGTGCGCACCTGCGGGAGGAGGAGGGAGCCGCTGCTGCTGCCGCTGCCGGCGGGGCCAGGGCGGACGGGGGGAGCCCCGCTCCGCTCAGCCCCGCTCCGCTCCGCCGGGGAGGGCGGCAGGCTGGGGCCGGCTGCCGGAGGAGCTGCTGGTAATGGAGAGGCTGCTGATAGAGAGGTGGTGATTTTAACAGAAAGAAAATAGATCGGCTGCTTGCCTGCACCGTTTTCGTAAGATGCAGTGACAAACAGGAGATCAAATTTTTTTTTTTTTTTTCTTTAAAGGTGTAAGATACCGAGATGCTGAACGCATATCTTTCCTCTAGTGATGGCTTGGAGTTAAAAACCACGTAGATCTTGATATGCAACCTAAATTTGGCATCAGGAAATGGGAAATTGCATCTTTAAGCAGAGTACAATCAAAAATGAATTACAATAAATCCTATATAATTGCATAGGTCATTCTCTTTAATGAGATTTTATTAACCTGACTGTCAAGCTTTTGAGTCAGGCAGATATTTTATCTTCTTCAACTGATAAAAGTGTCAGCTATAAACCACCATATAAATATTCATAAATCTACACATCTGTGGCAGCCTATCAGCATCATTCTTTTGGACATTAAAAGCATTCTAATTACTTTCTGTCTAGCAGAGCTGAAATGCTGCCTGTTATAGTATGTGCTTGGCAGGCATGATTGCTTTTGTTTGCCATCACAAATAGCAGCATCCTATTTTATATACTGATGGTCCAGAATATATTCAGGGTTTGACTGAACAGGATGAATATTATGAAGCACCATCTGGTTTTGATAACATCGGGTATATTAACTCATCTGTTAATTTTTGACACATCATTGATTTATTTATTTAGAAAAATTGGATCCTGTTTTGGTATGTTGCTGTTTGCCTTTGTAACAAATGTGATGACATTTCCTTACTAAACAGGGAGATACGCTACTTAATAGGATATATGGCTGTGTTTTTATGCCTGTTTTTGCTCAGAAGTAGCCTTGTACTGCATGAATTTAGCTTGTCTTGTTACAACTAATTAAAGTACTTTACCAAAAAAGTTCAACACTTGAATAGATTAGCCAGAGAATTCACATCTCTGGGGCATAGTTCTGTGATCTGTGCAGAAGGTCATCTTTCTTCATGAAATTGCTTCTTATAGGAAATGCCCAAATGGTGGTATTTAAGTATTCTTTGTGGCCCACAATCAAAACACTGATGATAAATGTGACACCTGCATTTCTTTACAGAAGCAGATTACGCCATGGAAAACATTCAGCTGTCTGGTAGATGATGTATGAGGCCATATTCACAGCAAAGCCCTCTGGGCTTTGATGAGCAGAAGTTTGGACTTTCTTTTTCCTGAGTAGGTTGTGCTAACCAGACACTAGAGCAGGCTTCAGAACTTGTCTCTGACTTAGTTCTGTGCTAAAGAGATCGTGAAGGAGCTGCCATTTGTGCACCAAAGTTCTTTGAAGTCCCTGTGCCTTCAACTGCACATTCAGGCTTTCCTTTAGGTTCCAGTATGGGTCCCAGCTTACCCTTTGCTCAGGTTTAAGCGCCCAGAGAAACAGAGCAGGAGAAAACAAACTAGAAACTTGCTACAGTGTGTACAAGTGGTATTTTACACAAGCTGTTACCAGAGGCTGTTGTTACCAGAGGTGGCCCAGGAGGTTGGTACGGGCACTGGAGCGCCTCTCTATGAAGCAGGCTGAGAAGGTGGGGGTTGTTCAGCCTGGGTCAGAGAAGGCTGAATGGAGACCTCATAGCAGCCTTGCAGTGTCTTAGGAGGGCCCACAGGGAGGCTGTAGAGGGACTCTTCAAGAGGAACTGAAGTGACAGGACAAGGAGTGATGGGTTCAAGCTGAAAGATGGGATGTTTGGGTCATATATTCAGAGAAATTTTTTTACTGTGAGGCTGATGAGGCACTGAAGCAGGTTGCTCAGAGAGGCTGTGGATGCCCCATCCCCGACAGTGTTTAAGGCCAGGTTGGATGGGTCTTTGGGTAACCTGGTCTGGTGGAAGGTATCTCTGCCCTCAGCTGAGGGTTTGGAACTAGATGAACTTTAAGGTCCTTTCAAACCCAAAACACTCTGTGGTTCTATAAAGCAATAAGCAAAGTTTAGATCTCCTGGGTGTTTTAATCCAGAGGTTTGCTGAGCTATGTGCCCATCCTTCCTGCTTGGTGATGGAGTAACACCATGCACCCTGTTCTTGGGAGCTGTAGCACCACTAAGATGAGCAGGAAGCTAGTTGGTACCCCAGTGCTGTATGTATGTGAAGAGGTCCTATTGTCCAGAAGCTTGAAGGTCCTTTTAACTGATGTGTGACCCAATTTAATAGCACAGACTGCCTCTGGGGAAGTGGAGTTGAGGTTTGCCCCTGGACAGTGAAAGCATCTGCATGTTCTCCATGCACAGCTGCCCTGTACTTTGGCTGGCACCTGTGGGGTCTCTGCAAGGGGAACAGGCCCAGAACACCTCTTAGCCAAAGGTTCATCTCAAGTGTTTGAGGGAGGGACAGATCATCCCCTTAGTAGGTGTCCTCTGCATGTGCATGCTCCACAAGGCACTCACCATCCATGATGTGTACAGTTTTCCCACTTAGTTTATCCTCAGCACTTGGCAGGTGCTTACTTGAGTAAAGGGTTGGAGTGCTGTAGGGCACTTTTGTAGGGACACCCACTTTCTAAGTTCAGTTTCAGAGATATCCCTCTTTTTGCTGATACCTTTTTACTTGTGCAGGCAACAGTGAGCAAACAGTCAGTAAATCACCACTCCTGGGATGCCTAACCCTGTGCCAGCAACTTAAACACTTAATGAAGTTGGTTCTAAAACTTCAGGCATGACATTTCTGATCCCTTAGGATTCACAGCTCCAAGTTTGTTTTTTGAAGTGGGCACCTCAAATACAGTCATGACTAAAAATGCTTCCATATTTTTGCAGCTTTTTGTAATGGTTGGAAATCTTCCCCAGAGTAACCAGATTTTCCCTCAGTTGCTGTCTAAGAGACCACCCTCACCTCCAGACTCCAGCAGAATTGCAGGAAGGACTAGGGAAAGGAGGAAAAGCAGGAATTCTCCACCCAGTGCCATGGTGAAGAAAAATCTAGCTCGAGATCCCATCATGCAAGGAAAGATCCTGCATAAGAAATGTCATCTTACAATGAGAAATGTGAAGCTGCACTGCAACACAGT
Organism: Cichladusa arquata; assembly: GCA_026413545.1. Lineage (NCBI taxonomy): Eukaryota > Metazoa > Chordata > Aves > Passeriformes > Muscicapidae > Cichladusa > Cichladusa arquata. The sequence continues at coordinate 45,083,964 of JAOTQP010001652.1, forward strand.
CCTTCTCTCTCTTCTAGAGGTTACTCGACTGCTGTCGCTGCTGTGAGCCACACAGGTGGATTCATTCAAAGCACCAGCAGATACCCATTCTCTTCTGTAAAGCATCAATTCTTCATTAACCTGTCCAGATTCTTTTCCTGATATGAAAACAATGTGTATCTCTGTCTTTGGTAGTATGTGCATTGAACATAATCCATAACCAACCAAAGAAAGTCCTTTTCCTTAGGAAAACAAGATGTAGACTTTACAGTGCAGCTTAAAATTTGGGGTGGGCTTTCATGGAAAGCAGAGGGAGAAGAGCAGAGCTGGTAACGCCTGTTAGCAATGCCAAAAACATGGCATATTTAAAATGAGCAGTTAATAAAGCTCTGTTATGCCCAGAGAGAAAGATTGTTCTGTGAACAGCAAAGGTGAAGATCAGTGTTTTGACTTTACCTTAGAAATTACAAGCCCTCATCTGGAAGGAGATCTCTCAGATGAATACTGAGATGGCCAGACACTTGTAGTCTTAATCCACTGGACTGTCTAAATGATCTTCAATGAAAATGCCCAAGAAAACCTAGGAGGTGTCAAATGCTCTCAATTTTGTGACCTAAGCACAGATGTTTACAGCAGCGGTCATATGTAAAAATATACTGACCAAGTCTGTATGTTTGGTTAAAGGCCAGTTTGAGGGGTACAAGGCTGCTGCCCCAGGATCTCAATTAATAATGATGTTATAATAAACAAATCAAGAAATACAAATAATCAGGTGAGAGGGCTGAGTCACTGCAAGGTGAAGAGTGAGATGATTGAAATTGCTAAGGAACCTGAACGTCACAATCTTGCTGAAAATTAAATACCAATGAATACATTCCCTGCAGGGAAGAATGTATGGTATTCAGACCCACTCAATACTTATAAAGATGACTTTTTAAACCAGCTGCCCAAGAATACAAAGGAAACTATGGAAAAGCCACAACCTGAATCCAGAGCCACTGAGACCCAACACAATGCTTATTAATAAAGCTGTCTGATCTCAAAGTATTGAAAAGATCCTTAGGTGTGGGAAAAGCTGGAGTTATACCTGCCAAATTTTCCAGACATCTTGTCTGATGCAGTGGTGTAAGTTATCAGATTCAGTTTCAGACGTTCGCTCATACTAAACCCTGTTTTCAGTCTGGCAGTTGAATAGCTAAGAACCTCCCCTGAAAAGATGAATGCTGTATCTGGGAGCTGGTACCTGATTTGCCATATGATAGTATGTTCTGGTTGCTTGCAGGCTCAAACAATCTAGTTAGGAATACTTATGCTTTTAGCAATTTAATCCTGTTCTCTTAGCACTTTATGGGTCTTACCCAGCAAGTCCACCTCCAGGCAAACGTGTAGTTAAAGTCAATAGAAGTTCTGTAAGACTAAAGACTCTGGGGTCTGAGACATTAGAATTACATGGTTGGTGAGCAAGGTAATAAGGAAAAGGAATATCACAATAAGACTTTAATAAACTGCTTACACTGTTTTAGTCCAGTGCAGTAGTTTCAATAGAATCCTACTTTCATAGAAAATACATACATTATATTAAATCAATTAAGAATCATAGATTGGTGTTTATTCAGTGGTAATCACATAAAAACAACTTTTTGTCATTCCTTAAGTGATTAGACATTGCACAGTGCTTGCATTTCTAATTATAGTCAGTCTGTAAAAGCTGAAATCACAGTTTCTACAGTATATGCTAAATGGGTAAGATCTTATTTTTTTCTCCATCATAAGAAATAACTGTGGTTATCATTCTCATTTAGGGTTGTTCAGACTGTGGGTGTGTGCACCATTACTGGTGTAGAAGTCTCTTCAAAGTAGAGCCTACTTCAGGACAGAGACAGATATATCCAGAATATGTGCTGGGAGCATCTCTCACTGTTGCTGTCCAGCAGTACCCAGAAAAAAAAGATTTGTGCATCTCTGGGTTAGCCTTTCAAACAAGCCCTGCTTTGTCATGGCTCATTTTTGTATCTTTGAGTATGGGTTGAAGTTAAGAAAAAAACCAGTAATTGCTGGTATTATGCCTTTGTAGTAGATCTGATGCTGAAAATTAATCAATAATATCATTTCTGTATAAAATTTCTGTTCCATTTTAAACCATTATCACAGTGAATGTGCCTAATGCATTAAATTTTAAAACTAATAATTAATTTATTCTTTACTGATATTAATATGTATTTTGGTATTCTTCAAAACTAGTAATTTGAATGTCAGGTTACTTTTTGCTGCTTTTAAAATAAACCATAATATTAGAGTAACATCTCTTATAAGAGTCTAATCCCTTTTCAGTTGTTTCATTCATATCTTGTCCCCATGCAACAAGGATATGCAAAGAATACGTAACTGTTTTGTGAACAGGGACAATAATGATTAAAATACAAACAGTATAGATGACTTCAGGTCTGGAATCAGATTATAGGATTAAAATGAATGAAAAAGCCATTCTGTAGTAGGATTGCAAAGTTACAGTCAATATCATCCTGTAGTAATTTTAAAGGGGAAATGTGAAAAGAAGGCAAAGGAAGCACATCTTGGGGTTGTTAGTGATGCCTGAATTTCTTGATTTCCTTTTGGTTTATCAGGTCTAGCTGGAAAGCTGCCATGTCACCAGGATTCTGTTCTTTTAATTCATATTACATCTGCTGTGTTATTTTGCAGTTGCATTGATTGTAAGGGTAAAGACAGCTGGCCTTAGGTTAGTGTAGAAAAAGAGAAGGAGAGGCAGTGGGTAATGGATGCTGCAGAGCACCTGGCACCTTGCAAAGGGGGCAGCAGTGCCTGTGCATTTCTGCCCTTTGGAGTTCATAGCGTGGACAGAGGGTGTTGCATAATGCCTTGGATCCAAGACGTGTTGTAGAAATCTGCCCTCCCTAGTCTGAACTCGCCTGCAGGAGTGGGATACAGCTCATAAACACAGGAGGCTGAGGGTGAGGATGCTTGAAGTGGTCTTGGGGCCACTCCAGTCCTTCCCATGGGCAATCCCTGCATGTCCCAGGCAGCCTCATGACCCTGCACTTGGGCTTGGGCTTGGGCTTGCTCTGCCCACCTCAGGTTCCTGTTCTTTCAGTTAAGTCCTCAGGAGATCACATCCTCGGGTTTTGTGCCAGGGAGGTCTCCTGGCTGCAAGGAGACTGAAAGTATTTGTATGCTGCTTCAGCCCTGCCCTCTTTGCAGAGATCTGGAGGATGGTACAAATGCAAATGAGTGTTGTTTCAAATATTCTTCAGGCCAGCTGTACCGACCTCAGTGTAAAGTAGATTTTCCAGCAGACAGTGTTTCCTCTGGATCTTGAAGAAATGCTGTGAAAAGTGTCACCTCTTAAAGGCCTGAATTCTGAACATTTCTGTTCTTTATGTATTATGGGTGTGATGAGGCTACTGATGAAGCTGTGGTAAATGAAGGTCTGGGGTGCTTAGTCTCATGTATCTGTAGCAGCTTGTCTTTTCAAAAGTAAATGCGTTTGTCACTTTCTAAAAGTCAAGCCTGCCTGAGAAGTGCTCTCCAAAATTGGCAGCACTTTAACCCACCCGTCTTTTTTTCTTATGCAAAATGCTAGTTGCATCTGTTTAGATACCTAGAGGAACTTAGCTTTGAATACTGTAAAAAAAAAAAATTAAAAGGCACTGTTTTTACTGGGGAGCCTAACAGGTCATATCATAAATATTTTGGTCATTTTCTGTCCAGGTCCAGGAAGTATTACAGCAGCTTGAGCTGTACTTGAGACCCTGCAGAAATGAGCCATCCTGCTCTGTAGGTTTATCTTGTTGCTGCTATTGCTCCTTGAGACATGCCACCTCCTGTCATGAGAGGCTGAGCTAACTCGGTGCAGCATGGCATCCCTCTCCTGCTTCCAGAGCTGAGCTGCTGTCTCCAGAAACTGCTGCACAACCCTATGTAGAGTTTCCTGATTGTACGCAGAGCATCTTGAAGAACTCTGCTCTCCACTGTGCTATACTGGGCTGCCCACAAACCTGTAGGATGCCTTTGCTTGATTTAAGAAGAGGGCTTTGTGCTTATCACTCTGAGTAGTTCCTGGACATATCTGGAACCTAGAGCAACAGGAATAGAAGCAAAGTCCGTAGAATTGAGGGTCAGTTGTGTGGAGTGTCCTGTGCCCAATGTCAAACAAGTGCATCAAAGACAAAAAGGAGAAAAAACAAAGCTTGAAAGACTTGGAGAGGAGCTGGGCATAGGACAAAGGTATGGTGCAAAGTCCTACACATATGTATACAGATAATGCCCTCCAGCAGCTTGAAATAGGCTTTCAGGGCAGTACTTACTTGAACTTGTAACAAATTGAATGTAATTTGTATTTTCTTCCCCATTTTCCTGACTTAATCCGTCTGAAAGAAGATGTCAGTAAGCAGTGTCTATCATCACAATGCATTTCTGATTAACAGCAAGGGCACAAGGGCACTCTCAAAATAGAAACAGAGTCAGGATTGTTTTAAATCACAGTGTTGCAGAAGTATTAAAGCAGAAGCCATAATTTTAATGTGTTCAGAAATAAAATGCATGCTACTGTAAACAGTTGTGTACATTCATCTAGCTGCTACTGCCTGCCATAACCTTTTGCATTAGGTTTCTGTGATTCATCTTTTCTTTTGTTGCAGAGAGTCGAATGATTCTGGATGCCTTTGCTCAACAGTGCAGCCGGGTTCTAAGTCTCTTAAATTGTGGTGGAAAACTGCTGGACAACAATCACTCTCAGTCCATGATTTCTTGTATAAAGCAGGAAAACCCAAATTATAGTGAAAGACAAGAGCAGTGTCAGCTCGGGAAAATGGTCCATAGTCAGACATCAGACATTTTAGACATAGAGATGCAGTATATGCAAAAGAAACAACAAACCTCAGCCTTTCTGAGAGTTTTTACTGATTCCCTTCAGAACTATTTGCTTTCTGGGAGCTTCCCTTCTCAGAACACCTCATCAATAAATGATTTTAGCCACTTGGCAGATGTGGATCCACTTTCAGCCTCTCCAGTACACACTTTAGGTGGATGGACATCTCCAGCAACATCGGAATCTCATGGTCATCCATCATCTTCTACACTTCCAGAGGAGGAAGAGGAGGAAGAGGAAGAAGGTTACTGCCCTCGGTGTCAAGAGCTAGAGCAGGAGGTAATTTCATTGCAACAAGAAAATGAAGAGCTTCGTAGAAAGTTGGAGAGCATTCCAGGTAAATAATCTCCTGCCATGTAATGTTGCCATTCAGTGATAAAAATAGTGTGGGTAATAGTTTATTTCAAGTTCTAGTAATTTTTAAAGGTTGCAGTCATAGTAATCAAACACTGGAAGTTGTCTCCAGCCAAAATTCCTATAGCTGTGCCCAGTGGAAAATTACCTGTTGATACTCATCTCTGTGAATATTGAGTCATACACTAGTAAGGTGTGTTCAGGTAGGGATGTATTTATGTACTTGTAATCCCAAATTTCAAATATCAAGTGGTTTGTCATAGCAATTTTAAGCATATTCTTTCATAACTCTTTATCTGTCTTGTTTTTTAAGTGACATTGCAGCCTATGAACCTAGTTCCCTTTTGGACCTCCTTCTTTTGCTTACTTAAGGAAACTATTCAAAGTTGCATCCATAGTTTTACCTGAAATAATTTTGGCTTTTACTTTGAACAGTTTCTCTTAAATTGCTGCTAGCTTTGTAAGAAGCATTAATACATTTCTCTTCCCATTGATCTTCAAATAAATCTGAAAAAAACAAAAACACAAACAAACAAAGAAAAACTTTTCCAGTTCAGCAATACCTAGAAGCCACTGAGAGAGAGAAAGAAATCAAATAGGAACCTCTTCTGTGAAAAGCTTCTCTTGCTCTTTAAACTAGGACTTCTCACTGTTCAGGTGGGCCAAGATACTTGAAGAGTGATATGGAATAAGAACAAAGTATCTTGGACCTGTATTTTCTAAACTTTCAGCACAGGCAAAAATACACCTCAAATAGTAATACTAAAAGCAAATTGCAATTTAGCTAAGAAAGAAGCATATGATGCACTTTTGACATGTATAAACACTAGGGAACTGCACCTTTTTTACCTGAATTTGAACTGCTTAGGGTAGATCCATGAAAAGTTAATTGAAGTGGTCTCTGACTGGCAGAAAAACATGTATAGTACTGCGTGAGCTGCAAGAGAGAAAATCTTCAAAGATGCTAACTATGCAGAAAGGATGAAGGCAGTAACCAACTACTGCCCATCATATAGAGGCAGTTGCAAATTCTGAGCAAAATGCAAACAGTAGTCTTCATAATTCTTCTCACCAGCTATCAGGGATGTACTATGCATTATTTATATCACAGAATGTTTTTCTTTTGTGCATTGGTCCATAGGGATACTGGCAAATCCCATAAGCAGCATTGTTCAGTGCAAAGAAAACCCAAAATTTACAGTAACTCTGTCACCCCTCCCAAAAATACAGTTACCATAACTCATGCACTCACTGGTTTCAGCAGTGGTTAGTACATCATCTGGTTCTGCATGACAAAGGAAATTGTGTGGACTTCAACTCCTGTTGAGTCCTACCTTCAGGTGTAAGACCAGAAATGGTCCTGTAGGGTCTGTAATCTGGCTGCAGCTTTCATTCAGTGACCTGTACTGAGCACAGTAACTTTTTTTTGACTTTCACTAAAGCATAACTTGTATTTGACTCAAGTAGTATTTCAGAAGGCCTCCAGTCTCTGGTGAGCAGTGGCTGTATCTCTTACCTGTTACTTGGTTCCAGTGCTTAATTACACTAGAACCAAGGGAAAATATGTGCCTTGTTCCCTGCCTGTCTATCTGGAATCAGCTTTTAGCCATTGACTTTTATGCTTTGCTCCACTGAGTGAGGTGCTGTATAGGTCTTGGTACTTCTTCTGATTGAAGGTACTTACAGACTGAAAGCTGACTTAATTTCCATTTTAAATAAATGAAGCAAACAGTACTGTTTGAAACTCCTCGAATTACTTGAATCCTTCTTTGCAGTTTTTTTCTCCCTTCTAACTTCTAACTGCTAACTTCTTTAAAATCTGGGCACTGGAAATGCATGCAATATGTTGCTATGAGCCTGATCAAAGGTGAATAGACTCTTCTTTTGCACCCATGGTTTCCCTGGTGGGTTGTGCAGCTGAGCTTCTCCTTCTGTGCACATTTCTTCCTAGAAGTACACACTTTGTATTTGTGTTCATGTACTGAGTGTTCCAGATTGCTCTTGACTGTCCTGCTTGCCCACTGTCTGCTGATTTGTCAATTTCCATATCATCCAGAATTTTTCTAATTGTTTTTAAATTCACTTTGTGGTACTGGTTAGAAATGTTGAATAGTATGGAAGGTGCTATTAGTCCTTGTTGGGCCTTTCTAGAAACACGTCTATTAATGATGATTCCTGCAATGACAAATACTTGAGATGTCAGTGGCAAGTTCCTAATATATATATAGTCCAGTCTGCTGGTGTTGAGTGTAGCTACTTTTGCAATCAGCTAACTCATGGTAGTAAGTTCCATGCCCTTCAGGAGTGTAGGCATTTTATATAGTTCAGCCCAGCTTTTTCAAGAAAATCTATATGCTTATCATAGAATGACAATCAGGTTGGTCTGGCAAGATCTACTTTCCATAAGACCATTTTGACTGGAATTAATTATATTCATATTCTTTAGTTCTTTGTCATTTGAATGCCATTGTGATTGCCTGTATTTTGCTAGGATTAATGTTGGGTTAAGCAGCAAGTGTTTACCTGGGTCATCATACTTACCCTTCATCTCCCTTTAAAAGTGATAAACATGCATAATCATAGTCATATTACACCCTCCAGGAGTCATGAAACTCCTTGTTAACAGTGTACCAGAGAAAGCTGACAAACATTAGAAATGTGCAAGGAGGTAGGATTTCATCTGCCCATATAAAATAATCATCAGATACATCTGCTGCTTTCTGGTGACATATCCAAGTAGATCTGAAATGACCCATGTATTTGGAGAAGTGTTAAGAGGCACAGAAGCTCCCTCAGATTTTGCTACATGGTAGGACAGAGATCCTCAGGCAATCTCACAGCCACCACTGAGCAAAGTTAATCAAAAATCAACTAAAGGCAATGTCTAATTATTTTTGTCTCTAGTGTTCATTTTGCTCCTGTGAGCTTCTACTACTGAGAAGGCTGGCAGAAATTTTTCTGTGACTTGAGAAATGCCCAGCTCTACATGTAAACAGGAGCTTGTTTCTGTGCCTTTTTTGTTTGTTTTTTTTTTTTTTGCCCAACAATGTGGGGGTTCTTTCTGACTCTGTTGGGTAATTCTCTAATAAGAAAAGTAGCTAGTAGTTTAAAAGCTTATTTATTACAAAGCACATCTTATTACATAGCACATCAGTCTCAACAGTACACAGACAAGCAATAGCAAAAAGCAATGGCAAAGCAGCTAGCAATAAGCAGTAAGCAAATGGCTAGAAGCCCTGGCAAAAGCCAATAGCTAAAAGCAATAACTCCCTATACATAGTCTTAGATAGGATTTTTCCAACAAGCTAAGATGCAAGCTCAGACCACCACTCTTTAACCTATTAGAATTCTAGTTTCTTAGCACACCAGGTTACGTATAGACTACGCATAGAATCTATCTTGTTCTAGCTAAGAAATGTAAGCAATATTCTTACTATAACTCTGTTATGTCTAAGCACTGTCTACAACTGTGGTCTTGGAGCCTCTACTGAAGATATCAGTATGTTTGCAACCTTCACTAGAACACTCACTGCTATTGTGGCATTTGAAACCTTTTACTTACTAAAAATGCCAGAACTCACTCTAAGACTTATTCAATCCCTACACCCTGATTTCTTTCTGAAGAATTCAGAGAGACCCCTAACTCACTGGCTCCAGCATATCAAGATGTTGCATGCCTCAGGAGGGTGACAGAAAGCCCTCTGCAGAGTGTCAGTGTTGTCTGCCACCATCTATCACATCAAAGTAGTCTCAGAGCACAAACTTTCTTCCCTGCACGCTCATGCACATCGTGCAGGCCATTTGATGAGGAAAGGTGATGAGTGAGGTGGAGAGGCAGCCAAGGCCACAGCTAGATGGGCATGAAGGTACCACCCTGTCTCCATCCAGCCACTGAAAGAGCAGGGTTTTTTATGCAGTGGTTTCTCTTGTCATCCTTGTGGGATGCAGCTGTTCCAGAGGCTGGCAGGGGACCCTGTGGGGCGGTGGCAGTGTGCACCATGCCCTCCCCACAGTCACCAAGGCTCCCACTAGCAACTCTACCAGCAGGATATGAAAGCACCGACCCCTCCCTTCTGCTGTATAATATGAATCATTTTATCCTTCTCCTGAAATACTTTGCATTTCTTTTTTTTGCTTTCCATATGCAAAAGCCCTTTTAAAATCCATGAGAGTTTGCAATCTAAAAATAGTTGCTGCTATACATCTCTGCCTCTAGCTTTGCAAAGCAAGGCTCACAAAGAGACTACCACGAAAAAGAGTGTTTCCTCTGCAGATGTAAAGGCAATGACACTTTTTTCTTTTTTAACACATATTACAGAGGACATATCCTCCTGTAGCTTTCGGGCACAGAAAATAAGATTTTTCCATTTTCAGGACTCTGCCCTGTTGCTGTAGAAGCCCTGCAGTTCTGTAGGATCTTTTTGCCTGTAGCCTAGCATCACTTTTTGGCAGATCACCTCTGGAGAGAAACGATTACATGGATAAAATATCCCATATATTTTGGTTGCTGGATGGGTAGATTTTTTTTCTCAAAAAACCCTCTTTGATTTGACTGAAACAATTTTTAAATTTGTGTGAAAGCTTTATTGTTCCAGCTGTAGAATAAATGAAGAACAATTGTTTATCAGTGCTTAAGGTTTAAAGCAGTGTACCTTCTTTCAGCTTGTCTGGTTTCCCCAATTTTTTTTTTTTTTTAAGAGCAAAATATTAACCAAACATTTTCAGTTTTCAGTTCAACTGAACAGAAGAGAAACATTTTCATTCAGTGTGTTCTCTTGTCTTCTTTTGAAAAATAATTAAAGTTTAGGTAATTCCTGGAAGGAGTTTGGCAAACTTGTCATTGGCTCTTTAAGGTTTTGAGAGCATTAAGAATGAAACAAAGTAATCCATCCACATGAGGAGAAAAGGGTCTCTTAGTTTCTTTTCTCTGTATAGAAATTACTGTGGCTGTGATACTTTCCCAGTAGTGAATGTAAAGACATATTTGTGGAGCTGCATACAAGATGTGAATTTTAACCACAAGGATATTAAACAGTTCTTCATTATTATCAGCATGATTTTCTCACACTTTTTTACCTGAAAGGTGATTAAAGCAAAGGTCTACAATCATGAGTTAGGGTTTGCCTCCTGGTGCTCCCAGCTTTGCTGTGTGGTTTTGGATAAACCAGTCTGAAAGTAGTGAAAAGGTATAAATTAGTAAGTAAATGAAGCAGTGTGTGATAAATACAATGATTATTCTTACTTTGTTAGCCCATCAGCAAAAAATAGCCCAGCACTCCAGCAAATAGCAGAGGGATGGGGAAGGAAAATCCCCTCAAATGTTGAGTCCTGGTCACCTATAGAGACTGCATTCATGGTGGCTGGAAGCAGCCAAAGCAAAGTGGGATTTGCAGGTAGAGTTAAAATCAATGTAATTGAAAAAGTCAGACAGGTTTTCCAGGAGGTGTTGTATGCCCAAGGCTTGACTCTTCTTCCTGACTACTGGATGATCTAATAAAAGATATTACTTTTCCCTACAAATCCTGTCTCCTTTATACTTTCAGAGCCTCATGTTTCCAAAGAGCCCACCTCAGCCACAGTACAGATAAAGCCATCAAGGGTTATGATGAACACTTTTTCATGTCCTTTTTTTTTCTGTCCTTTTTCTTGATGTTCACATTTAACCACTTCTTTGGTTTCCCTTGATGTTCTGGATGTTTTGGTCTGATCTGTGGCCTCGTTCTGCTGTTCAGCTTCAAAGTGTGAAGTTACTGTGAGAAGAGAGAGCCTCGAGCACGGTCAGCCAGTGTTTGGCACAGGAACCCCTTTGAATTTGTAGCACAGCTTTGCTTGCTGCTGGGGGTGACAGCTTTGCTAAACCAACCTGAGTACAAAAACTTAATGAAACATGTAATTGCAGCAGACCAGGGCTTGCTTTGTCTGTTTTCTCTGTGTTTCTGGATACAAACCCACAAGAATTTGGGAGATCAGGTTTCTCAGTCTGTTGGGAAACCAGAGCTGCTGGGAGTTCTGTGGAGAGCTGCAGTTCAGCCTGTCAAGGATGAGCTCCCAGGTCTCAGCTTTGGTTTGGCCTTTGCAAGTAAACATTTGGTTTTTAGTGACACAAACTGCTGTCCCTTCTCACAGGGGACTTCTTGGTTTCCCTGTTAGTTACCAGCAGTAGAAATGTGTAGTAGAGGATGTCCTCTCCGATGGAGGACTTCACTGCTGAATGGGATCACAAGAAGAGGCTCCTGCTAATGAGTAGAAGTGAGAGAGCACAGACAAAAATAAAAGCCACAAGAGCATGTGGCAGCATCACTTAAATGAGATGCACAGCTGCCTTGTTTTACCTCTTTTAATCTGTTGTTTATGCAGAGGTGTACATCCCAGGGGTATATGGGAGGGGAACATTCTTTTTTCTGGAAGAAATCTATTGCAAAAGAAAATTAAAAGTAGAGTGGCTTTTCAGATGCAGATTTATAGAAATTGAATTATTTGCCTGGAAAACACAGCTGAGAGGGATTTTTAAAGCAATGGGATATTTGCTTTAATTTTTCTCCCTTCCCTGTTTTCAGCTGGCATGTAGGTCAGTTTACGAAATCTTTAACACCCTCCTACACATTGTGTCAATTCTTTTGATTTCTGCTGTATGCTTTCACTACAAATGGGTGCTGGTTTTATTTTACCATCCAGTCACAAATATCCAATTCTGCAGGGTCTTGAGCACTGAGATCAGTTCCTCCCCCATCTCTCCTTGCCCCTTGCTGTTTTTCAAGCTCATCACACCCCAAGCAACTTGCCTTTGTGGACCATCCATGCAGGTTTTGCTGGCTTTTGGCTGACTATTGAAATTAATGACCGTAGGAGCTAAAATAATCCAAGCCATGCACACTTGTCCAAATCCCAGGCAGCAAAGGCATCTCCATTAATGTTATAAGAAATTCACACAGCCCTGTGGTTCGTCAGCACGTTCCCTATCATTTGTTACATCTTTTTGACAGTCGAGCATCAATTTAGAAATGCCCTGCAATGAACTCGGAGGGAAGCGTCGCTCAAGGTCGAGTGAAGGAGGACACAGTGCAGTGCTGAGCCAGTCTCAGCTAACAGCTGCTGGCCTGAGTGGGGTGGGTGTAGATGTACACCCTTCCCTAATCTCCTCCTCTCTGGTGAGTCACAGCTAAATGGTCTTGAGTGCCAAGGGACTCATCTTCTACAGAGCACCAAGAGGAATACTGGCCAGTGTCAGCTACAGAGCACAAAATCTTACTAATGAGCAGAATAACCAGATTTCTTACTGTCTGTTTATGGGGCTGAGGCCACTGCACAGAGACAGGCAGCCAAACTGAGAGTGAGCCATCCCTTCTCACTGGGAGTGTCTGATGCTGCAGGAGAGGTTGGAGATAGACTTTATTTACCTTGGAGATGTGCCGTGTTTACAGCAAGCCCTAGCATCTCTTCACAGTGCTGTGCTTTGGCAATATAAACAGTCCTGGAATGTTTTACACAGGAGGCTGCATTTTTGGGAGGAAAAATGAGAGTTCTCATTTTGACAGATACTAGTGTAAGTGATTGTGTCCCAAATGTCCCAACATTTATAATGAGCAAAACCCCAGCTCAAACCAGTAGTGGAGGTGTTTTTGGTTCTTCACAGAAACTTGCAGACAATCATTGGAGGCATAAGTTTAAAAAGAAAGAAATAGAGAGGGTGATAATTGGGAAACATTAAAAACATGTTACTGAAGGACCCAAAAGACTGTCTAGGAGGAAAAATATAATGTTGGCTATAAAACCAACCAGTTTAGAGAGAAAGTAAAGGAACAGTTAGAAACATAACAAATAGATTTGATGGGAAGTTAATGGTGATGTGTAAAAAGCAGTTGGATCAGTGGTAAATCAGTAATTACAATTAAATCTGGAGCAGTGTCTAGAGAAGGCTTCCTTCCCTTGGCAAAATAAAGGAAAAATATGACATCCTAACAACAGTATTGCACCATTATCAGATGGAAATAGATGTTATCAATAATATGGAATTGTTCATTGGGTATTTCTGTTCTCATGATTGTGAAGGGTAATGTGATGCAGTCAATCCAATACGATGATGATGGTAAGCAGGTAGAAATATTTTCCATTTCCATTCTACTCTGGGTGTTATCACACATTCATCAGCAGCTTCATGTGGGACTGCAGCCTCAGCTGCCTCCCTGTGCTGGGACAGCTGAAGAGCAGTAGCTGCTTGGGCACCCCAGCTTTTCACCCCTAAGTGCACATCAACTCCTTACCAAAAGCTCTAGGCAGCTGCTACCAAAGTGTCATGTTTTCAAAACCATGAGGTTTGGACAACTCACTTCAGGAGCTAAACCAAACATGAAAAAGACAATTTTTCTTTATGCTTTGTAATATTTTGGATGCTTCTGAAGACTGAAAGATGGAAATAGTATCTGATTTTTCTTTTTTTTTTAAAGACATGAGATGTCCTGGATGGTGGTGGTTTCATTGGCCTGATCTTGAGCCCAGACAAACTAATTGCACAGCTGATGCCAGCTTCAATTAATAGAGTGCTAAAGCAGAATAATGGCATTAGTAGCAGGCAACATCTTGCCAAATTATGGTTTTGATGAGATGAAAAGTTTGGTTGATGAGTATTGCAGATATTCAGGGTGTTACATAACATTATATTACAAAACATGATTTAAAAATACAAATATATTTGTATTCAGGAAATTTGAGAAAACTGCCATGATGCAGTTGAATTTCTGGAGGGATTTTTTTTTTTTTTTGTGAAACATTACATGTTTGTAATGCTTTAATACATGACACAGGGATTTTCTACCTGGATACTGATGCACAGCATGGCCAAAAACCCCACACTCCTCAGCTGTACAGACTTGTGAGTAGGTGTAGGGACTCTGCTTTCAGCAGGAGCCCAGCACCTCTGGAAGGTCACTGCTGGTCTTCGCAGAGAGCAGAGGAAGAAATTACTTTACCATTTAGTATGTAACAAGTAAGAGGCATTTTCCATTTCTTTTCCAAAAATTTTGTAAACCCCAGTTTGAAATAAAGTTTATGTTCCTGTGGGTAGAAACTGCATCACTGGGAGATCTGGTGTGTTTCACCCACTGATGCTGTCTATTGCAAGGAGGATTTAGTCCAGGGAGTTGCTGTGCTGTGTGGCAGCTCAGGCTGAGAGATCATAGCCTGGATTTTGTCATTGGCACCACATGGCCACCACAGTCACTCTTCAACTATTTATTAGAAATTAGGATTCTCTGCAGAGAAAGCTGTGACAAGCTGTGCTGAATAAGCACTTGTTACAACATACAGATACCTAGAATAACAACAAAGTCTTAAACTTGGATCAATAACAGCAAATACCTGCTCACCTCCTACATGTGTCCTGGCTAACATCTTAGCCAGAGTAGCCTTCCCTGGCACACCAGGTTCCCTGTTTCCCCCTCCTCCTTGCCCTTTAGCAAAGACCTTGCCCGTTCATCCTCTGCAGGCCAGGCTGCTTTGCCATCTCCAGTGTCCATTCTGAGATGCTGGCACTTTCAGAAAGCAAAGGCTGTGGAAACTTCTTCCCTAATGGGCAGGAAAATACTGCCTCCCCACAGGCTTTCTGCTAAATCATAACAAGTGTTATCTCAGTGTTGGTATCTCTCCCACTACTTACAGTAAGAACAAATCCCTCTTGGTGATGTCCTGATAGTGGATACCTGCATAAGCATGCAGAGTATCAGCCCTTAAGACTATGATCTTGTTAACCCTGTAGAGACCACATCAAAGATAAACAAAATAAATAAACTAGTAGACTTAAATAATTATTCATCTTCTCAGCTGGGACCCCCAGGCTCTTACAAAGCTACCTTTCCTGGAGGGTTTGGAGGAAACAGTTCTCAGCAAAGAGAATATCTGCAGAGCCATTTGAGGGATGCAGCAGCAGAACCAAAGCTTTGACTCCACCTCGTGCTGCCCTCTTTGTGGTTTCTTCTAGGCTTCAGTTAATGTGGCAGCCCAAAAAGCCTGGATTTGCAAGTAGCACCTGGCTGAGGTTATTTGTACCAACAGCAAACTCTGTGTCATGGCTTTAAAGTCAGAAGTGATCAGCATCCTCCAGTCACTACAATGGTAAAAAAATCATACAACGTTGTGCTCAAAACATTACTGCTTTTGGGAGGATAGAAGTTTTTATAAGCTTTAGACTGCTTTTAATACTTTCATGTTTCTCACTGGTAATGAGAAGGCATTTTAGCAGCAACATACAGTTAAACTAGAGCTGTACTTCATCTGCTGGGGACACAACAGCTTAAGTAATTTCCTGTTGTCTTCTCCCTTGAGCCCCATCCCCTTGGAAGAACATAGGTAAACACTTCCTTGGATAGCCTGCAGTGAGATTACTTAGTGTGTGAAAAAACAGAAGCAGGAGTAAATACACTGGTGGGTTGTCTTTACCAAGAAGTCAGTGTGGGGTGCAATAACATAGGAATTTATTCATCATATCAGGCTCTTTGCATGACTTCTGTATGCAGGCTGCTGGATGTAGCTCCTCTTATCCCACAGTGAAGAGTCTGTTTTGCACAGAATAATGTTCTGCACCCTGTCTGCTAGACAGGGGCAGAGTAGCTGTTTAGTGTGAATGCCAAGGAAACAGGGCAAAATACCATAAATCCTACCTTCAGACATTCTCAGATATTTCAGTGCTTGCTTTCAGATCGCCAGCTTAAGACAAAGCTCAAAACACCACATTTTTCAGGTGTAAAGAAATAATAAAATGCCAAGAAATAGTAATTAAAAAAAAAATTTCTTCTGAGTTATGAGCTGAAGCTATGGTTAAATCTGAATACTTTACAAAAACAGCCCATACAAAATGTGAGAGGCATAAGGTACCTCAAAAACTATGCTTATTTAGTCTTGCACAAGTCATTGTAATGTTGGATTAATATCTGTTTAATTCTCCTATGGTGTTTCAAGCTCAAGAGAAAAGAGCTGCATTTCAAAAATACTCCAGAGTTAGTCAGGGATGTGGCAGCATCTGCTTAAGAGAGACCCATAATTGAATCATCCCTAATTAACCTATCACCTCAACAGAAGGGAATAGGGTGTTGGAACCACTACTGAAACGGATGAGGGTGATGGGAATGGAAAGGGGGGAGGATGAGAGCAAAGGGAAGTAAAACAATTTGCTAACACCTCATTTCGTGACAAATTTGGGAGGAGGGAGAGAGTAGAAATTAAAGTATACGAGTTCTTGAATCTCTTTAGTATATTTAATCAGACTGTAAGTAGTTTGAAAAACATTTGAGCATATTTGCAAGTTAATCAATGCATTGTTAAGGTCCAATAAATGTTTTCTCCTTTGTATGGTTTGGGATTTTTACAGTATTTACATGTTTTGTTTTTTTTCTATTATTGTCATTATTGCTGACCTAATTTGTATTGTAGTAATTATAATTTCAAGCTCAGGAAAAAACCCTTTGAAAGCTAGTGGGCAGAAAATAAAAGTAATTTCAGAGATCTCAGTATAGGAAATGCAATATTTGTACATTTATTAAATGAAATATCTGCACAAATCAAAATGAGAAGTATTTCCTTTTTGAAATAAATCTCAAAGACATAGAAAATGCTTAAATTAATATTGTTCTTCTATTTTTTGCTTTATAGCTAATATACAGTAATTGCAATTTGTTTCCTGCAGTGCCCTGCCAGACAGTTTTAGATTATTTGAAGACTGTTCTTCAGCATCACAACCAGCTTATGGTACCACAGCCAACAGACCATCCAACCGAGGTAGTGTACAGTGAGAACAAGCTACATCTCTTTATGCTTGATAATTCATTGCAAAAAAATTATAAAGCAGTAACATTTAGTAGTAAAAAAATAGATTAAAAACTGAAATTCAAAGTACAGTAATCCCCAAATGGAGGAAACACATTATTTGTATAATCTAGAATTGCTTTACTGAGCAGCACCTAACTGCACACCAGGTGTGCTTGTCTTGCTTTGTGTAGTTTTTTCTCTCTTTCTTCAGAAACACCACATTTATGGGTAGGGCTAGCCTGGTGACAGCTGTAGCTGGGTGACTGAGAGTGGCTGCAGCAGCTCAGGGTGTGTATCACTTTGCTCCTCCATTCACTTTTATCCTGTACAAATTGATATATACATATTTATATTTATCACTAACTGTTATCATTCAAGTATATTCCAAGGATTCATTTTTCTTTTTTGAATGCTCTTTTGCTTAACTAAAATTTTCAAGTACTGTAAAAACTGAGGCTGTTCTGTAATGTCTCACAAGAAAGAGCTTGTCATAATGTGAGAAAATTTTTTATTCAATTAAGCACACAGATATTAATCTTTTATTCATAAATTTTTTCATGTCCAAATACAAGCAGCGATACATTTGTATTTTGGTTCTCCCTTCAGAGTGTGCTTATTTCATTTCTGGGAGGTTTTATGTTTGTTTTAGTTTAATGTCTGCTGGACACACCAAACCACATCATATATTTACTGAGAATGTTTTGCCCAGAAGTGCTTTACTTTCCAAGGAAGCAATGAAAGTGTATCTGTAGCAGCAATCCAGTAATTGTTTAACAGAGTAGCGTAACACTACATCATGCCTTGGAGAAGAATGAGGAAAAATATCCTACATTTCAGGGGGAGCAAGAGAGAAATGTGATAAAATTGAGGCTGAGGAGTTACACACAATTTATTACCCTCTCCTCAGTTAATAGCAATGTGAGCTCTCATGAAATCTAGATGCTGGGCCTTTCTGCACCCTCTTTTCATCAGTGCTATGTATATAAACACAGAATAGCTTCTAGGATAGCTTGCTGCTTAGCAAAGCCACACATGAGCATCTGTCCTTAATGCACATGAGCAAGCCTGGAGCCTTACCCTGTTCCATTATGGGCTTGCCTTGCATAAGCCAGGCCTGACAGGGCTTAAAAGCCAGACAGTACCTACAGTTACCTGCAGCTTATACTTTGCAGTGGTATCAGTGAGAATGGTCATTGCTTCACTAAAGGGTTTCTTAAATAGGAGAAAAATAGGTTTCAGAAATCTAAGGTAGGAAAATAATTGACTTTATATAAAAGGGATGTGAAGCTAGCTGCTGAAAAAAATTAAGTACCAGCATGAGGATCACATGGTCCTTTGAACTGATGTAGTGGAACAAGCCAAGGGAGTTCTCATGCCAGCTCCCCCTGGGACAGAATGGTCACAATTACTTCAGCATAAGAGTATATTACCTCCAAAGAGCTTTCCATGCTGCCCCTCTGCTCTTCTTCCTTCCCCAGCTCCTTCACAGTTTTGGAAGAGGACAAGGAGCTGAACTGGATGGACTATAATGTTCTTCCATGGCAGAGCTCTTCAGGTTTATTACTGGCCTCCCAGGGGTCCATGTACTGGGCAAAAACTAAAGCAGCTGCCTGTGCCATGAATGGAGGGGCAGGAACTGACCCTGACCTGTTTGCAGTGACATGAGGAGATAATGAAGTGCAAAGATAAAGCCCCAAATTGTTACAGGGCTAGACTATAGGTGAAGGGTTTTCTCTTGGGGGTTACAAGCTTGAACTTACAGCTACAGGGGAGTGAGTGAAGTGTTGAGCTGTGTGGCAGGGAGTGGCCCTTCAGACAGACAGAGCCCATCTCCCCTTACATTTTGGCTTCCTTTGCAGCATTTTGGGTTTGCCCATAGCTGTCTTTGCCAGCAGCTTGTAGCAAAGCAAACTAGCAGCAGGCAGTCACACAGGCTGAGCTCCCAGTGATGCTAACCCCACTGGGATGTAGTGTGACTCTAGATCATACAATTATCTCATAATAATCTCAGCATTTATCTCAGATAAATTCAATCTTCCATATATTTACCAAACTTGCAAAAAAACTGAAAACAAATACCTGAGGAAAAACTTCAAAGATGCTCTCAGGCTGGCACCCAAGATGCTATAATAAATATATGAAAGAAGGCAAGGGAAGTCCTTAAAATAGTTTTCAGATACCAAAGGCCTGGAAGTGAGAACTTTGCAGCAGTTGCCCACAAGTGCAGCATATGGCTGAGCATTTAGCTCTGGCTCATTGCAAGCTCCTGTGGAACCTGAGGCCACACAAAGAGTTCACTAACTGGGCTTCCAGGTTTATGTGTCTTGATAAAGAGGTGCAGCTGTAAAAATGAATGAGTCTCTAGGAGGGTGTGGTTTGGGTTTTTACTGTGTACTTCAATTATTTCAAGTGTATTAACAGTACCATCTTACATTAATTGGGTTATCCTGAACTATAGCATTTGACGGGCAACAAGAATTAAATACAATTTAGGTACAATTGACTTAAGAGGACTTATAAATGTGTGTGGATTACAGGAATCCCCATAATTAGTCCCACAGCATTCATTTAATGTTTGAATTTTGAAGCACACAAATTATGAAGGTTAAATGCAAAATTTCTTTCCAGCTGACACAGTGGCATTTCTTTAAAGCTATAATTTGAGTTAATACAGCATTCATTAATAATAATGAAGCTTTTAGTTTTCATCGTTCCTTTATTTATTTTCTTTACATTTTCCACAGTAACATAATTGCTGTCAAGTTTCAGGTGTGTTCTACAGAAGTAATAAATTTATTATAAAAATAGACGAAAAGAGTCACCTCTGAAGGAAACTATCAGCTGTGATGACGTGATCCATTTGATCATGTTCTTCAAAGACCCTTTTTATGCATTTTACCATATTAAGAAGAAACATTACACTTAAATAGCATGCCCAGTTGCTGATTTTTAACTCTTTTTAGCCTGCTTGTGAAAGTGGAAATTATCAGTAGCTATACCTCTCAAAACATATTCATTGTACCTCACCCAATCTGAGTTCTAGAAAATGGAAATGTAATTTTAGAAGCACTCACTGTCTGTAAGAGCAATCGCGTGTTCACTTTGGGTTGTGTTTCACAGATAGTTAAAAACGTTTCTTTTATTGCAACTGACATCTTCACTTATTTGCCTTGTAAAATAAGCAACAGAAATATTTCACTTTTTCAGGGGAGTAAGCAGTTGCTGAACAACTACCCTGTCTACATCACTAGTAAACAGTGGGATGAGGCTGTAAATTCTTCCAAGAAAGATGGACGACGGCTCCTTCGCTATCTCATCAGATTTGTTTTCACAACCGATGAGCTTAAGTACTCATGCGGCCTTGGAAAAAGGAAAAGGTCAGTGCAGTCAGGAGAGACAGGTCCTGAAAGACGTCCTCTGGATCCAGTTAAAGTAACATGTCTCAGAGGTACTGCATCTTTTCGCTCAGTGTCCACCATATGTGATCTCATTTCACCACATTGGCTCTGGCTCAGTAGAAGCATTTGGCTGACAGTTGCAGAACTAGAAGGGGTTTCACAGGCAGGTGACAAGCACCCAGAAACCCTCCACTTGCTTTTCATACATACATACAAGTATGTATGTATGTATAATTTATGTGTTTTGGGTGTTTTTGAGGCCTCTTTTTTAAGAGGGGACCCCAAATGCAAGGGCACGTGACACTAATACAGTTTAAAAAGCAGTGAAGCAAAACCAGACATTGCTGATTACGCTCTTTTATAATGAACTCAGGTCATTGTTAACACCAATACACAGCAAACAAACCAAAAGAATAATTATTCTAATGTCTAGTAAGGATATGATGCACAAGAACACAGTGCCTCATTGGGATTAGAAGCTGAGTTTCAGAGTGGGTTTAAAAACATGTTCTAGGGTCAAGAAAATCTCCAGGCTAATTACAAAGTGTACATAAGCATGTTGTTAAGAATTTAACTTATTTTTTGGCATACTGATGCAACATTGTCTGAAAATGTTGGGGAACAACTTTTCCCCATGTTTAGCCTGTAAAGGAGGTGGAGTTTTGCAAGCATTTCACAATGTCTGAGAGTGAGGATATTGCACAGAAAAGGTACAGACTGAAAAGAATGTTGTGTACTTTGATTTCCTAAAATTGTTTGAAAAGGCTGGTAGCAAGCTTTATAATAAAACATACGAAACAGGACTTTTGAAAGCCAAAGTAAAATTATGTTTTTAGTTTCAACATCTACATTGTATAAATGCATATGCTTATTATTTCTTTAATTAACTCATAGTTAACTTTATAGTATTTTCAAGCACATACATGAAATTTTGGTTGAACTAACCTCAAGAATGTTGTACTAATCAGTGCAATGTAAAAAGTTGTATTGTGGTCAATCACTGATAAAAATATCTTCAGTCATTCAGCTGGAGTCCAAAGTGTCTATACACATCAGGTATATGGGCCTCTTCCCATTTAGGGCAGAAGAATCCTGCAAGGCTAAGTAGGTTAGGGTACATTGATGTAACCAGTTAATGAACTCAGATTTTACATACAGACAAATTAGGAAAACATGCTCTTTTTGCACTACAAAATAATCTCTTAAGCTGCTGGATGAGACCCTACCAGAGCTCTATCTGAGCTAAATGGAAGGGCAAGTCCATGGCACACCGTGCTGCAGAGGTCTAGAGAGAGAGATTCAGGGGCCCAGAAGTTCTCCTGGAAAATGAAGGCTGGATACAAGTACTTTAGCATTTAGTAAATTACTTTAAGTATTGCCCAATAATTTATGCACGAGCACAGAGTTGATACCCTTTTCTTCCCCTTTCTCTCACCCGCCTCCCAAGACTAATAGAAGATTCACCTGTACATGGAATTTTGCTTGTGGACACTCTTTTCTGAGTCCTGGATACACAGAATATGGGGAGCACTCCTTGGGAGAAGGAGAAAGGGTATTTTCTTTAATGTTCAGAAGCTTGAAGAGGAAGTCAAAACATGCAGTATGTAATGACCAGCTAAGAAAGCAGAGGAGACAACTCTCCCTTTGGGCTTTCGTGTGTAGGTGGGAACTTGACAACTTTCTCCAGTGCTGAGAGTTGGCCACTAGCTCCTACTCATTTACAAGCCAAGGTAACAAGTGTCTGACTAATTCTCAACCCAGCTAATTATGCCTTTCCACCATAGCAGGGAGGGCAAATTGGTTCTCTGTCTGCACTCAGTTTAAATATATATATATAAACATTTTTAATATACTCCTACAACTGACTGGTGTATAGAACCAATTTTAAAACATCCTGGCTTGCTTAAATTATAGTATTACTTCTTTACATGGTAACCATTTCTCTGAGAAAAAGACAAGTGTGTGGGGGCACATGTGAACATAACTAGGTAGGAATTACTGTTGCCTGTGTGGATTTCCAGGGAAATTAATTTAAAACAGAGATTGCTATCTCTTTTGCAGACACACTGCTGGAGGAGCTATGCAAAAATCACATCCTAATTGTCCAACAGATGAGATACCTTGCAGGCACAGAAACTCATGTAAAAGCACAGCATTCCCTGTCTGGAGATGTGGTGACAGTAATGAAGTTACCTTACAACACTTATTGTGCTGTTGGCTTGTCAACAGTAGAAAATAGAATTTAAAAATATTCTGGGACACACAATTCTGCATGAGGGAATAACTAATGTTACAGAATAAATAAGCAGCTCAGTTTCTATATCAGGTACAGTGTATCCAGTATCTCTAATAAGATGCCCTCACATTTAAAATCATGTTTGGATGTTTCAAAATCCAAATACACCTATTTGAGCTATGTCTAGCAGTCACAGCTCCAGAATTGGCAGGGCACCTTCTGCAAGTCAGGCATATAGGATGTCAAAGAATCTGAAAAATAAATTATAAAAAATGTAATCATCACATACAAATAGCTGTATGTGGCAGCAACAGCTATACAAATAGCTAAAATACATGCAGTACAATTCATTTTCTCCTGCATTGAAAAGTATTGCAAGGCTCCCCAAATCAGCCCTCTGATCTCATTTAGCTGTTTCTAAAGCCAAGTCAGTCTCTGAAAAAATAGGTGTAAAATACAGGGAGATGAAAATAGCAGAACTTAAAAGGAAGGCTATCCCAAAGAGACAAGAGCACCGAAATGAAATAATGGCAGTGACATTTTCCAGCAGGCTGGGGGCCCCTGCAGGATGCAGGTGCTGAAGGTGCCAGCGGAGGGAGGTCAGAAAGAGCCAACAGCAGTCACCTTAAGGTATAGATACCAACAGGCTTCTAATGGAATATGTCCTGGCTCAACGTCCTTATGTGTCCTTAGCTTCCACTCGTGTTGCACATGCTGAATCACAGCCTTCACTTCAGATTAGTTATTTGTACACAAGAAGGGATTTTATATCCAGGTCCCACGAGTCATGTAGGTAGCTCAGTATAACAACATACACTGCATGTGGAGAGACACACTCGTGCAGAAACAAAATAGGTCCAAGTGGCATTATCATGGCATCCCCCATAAGGCTTTACTCCTGCTAAAGTGGAGCAGCAATACCTCCTCTCTTATTTCCCATGAGCTTTTGACCCCTGGGCAGTAGCAGATGCTGCAGACAAGCTGCACTTTACCCTTGCATGTTTTCCTGCAGAGTTCATTAGGATGCACTGCACGTCCAACCCGGACTGGTGGATGCCCTCGGAGGAGCAGATCAACAAGGTGTTCAGCGACGCGGTGGGACACGCGCGCCAGGGCCGCGCCGTGGGCACCTTCCTGCACAACGGCCACTCCTGCTGCGAGGGCTCCGAGCCGCCGGGCTCGCAGGATGAGCTCTTCAGCAGGGGGATGCAGGACGCGTCCGGGGATTGAGGGCACTGAGAACCACATCGTGCAACAGCAGCAACCGCTCGGTTTAGGAGAGACTGCTTGTTCAACGTACTTAACCCTGCTGTCATTTAGGAGTCCAAAGCATGTTTGAACACATCCTGCATACATTTCAACTTCTCCATCCTACCATATCCCAGTTAACAGAAAGAATTCCATTTCGAGACCTGCTTTATGGGACTTCTCAGTGCCTATTATTTCCAAACCCTTCATAGCACACTCAAAGGGAACGTGCAGTTCATTTCATCCAGTTGTAGAGGAAAGGTCATTTAAAAACTATAAAAATGTCAAAAGAAACAGCAGCTACTATCTCTTCAGCCTATTGATAACAATCCCAGGCCTGGACTTGGAACAGCTGGGTGCTATTTGCTTTCACTGACTAGAAGATTTAAGTACAAGTCTGCACACTTAAAACAAAAAAAAAAAAAGTGATTTCCCATTTGCTAACAGAAAATAACATAATTATAAATGCTAACTTAAAATACCACACAAGATAGAAAATCCAGGGACTTTCTTAGCCAAATCTGTCAGGAAATCAAGCTTCCCAAGTAAAACAGCAGTACTCATCAACAGCAGAATCCTTCAAAGACCCAGAACAACAACAGGCACTTCTAACAG
Organism: Cichladusa arquata; assembly: GCA_026413545.1. NCBI lineage: Eukaryota > Metazoa > Chordata > Aves > Passeriformes > Muscicapidae > Cichladusa > Cichladusa arquata. The sequence goes on from JAOTQP010001652.1 coordinate 45,108,475, forward strand.
ATAAAAATTGCATTGTATATCAGATAGACGGTATATTTATCTAGATTTCTAGAGGATTAGAGTTGATCATGACAGTTTTCATTAAAACAAGATTGCTAAAAACAAATTGCCATTTCAGAAGACAGATTTTCCTTTGTCTGTTCCTATTTTGCAGCCGTATTACATAGCTTTAGAGGCTTTAAATTGCCTTTTCTTGTTTTCACTTTAATTTGTGTTTTATATCCATTCCTTGAAAGAGGTGAGGCAACGTGCTGGTTTTGCTCAGTGTTGCATTCAGGGAGGGGTTGGGCAAGAAGAACCAGGAAAGAAGAACTGGTTTATTGTTCTGTAGTAAGTAGACATGGGATCCACACTGAGAGCTGTAAGAAAGGAGCTGTTGGAGCAAATTCACAATGGTGCACAACATTGGAAGCAGACACTAGCTTTAAAAACAAATGTCAATCCACAAAAAAGAGTTTAATTTTAAATGTTTAGGAGTCCATTGTCCCTCTAAATTGATCCACGCCAGAAATATGCAATGCCAAAGAAACGATGCCCTTTCCTTTCCACATCAGGGTGTTTCCATTTCCTTACCTTTGTGTGCTCACTCAGGCCAGTGTTGGCACCCTCCACAGCCTGAACCAGCACTTCCTGAGGCAACATTTCCCCACTGGCAGGTAGAGGGAAGTGTTATTTGGGAAGAAAGCTCACTCCACTTCTGTCCATCCTTAGTGCTACCTCATCAGCGTTGGCTCTCCTGAACGCGTCTCTCCTCCTCCCCAGCTTTCCTCACCGCCTTGTGCAAGCCACAAGTGCAGCTACTAATGGCTCCTTTTACCCTCCTCCTCCCCTTCCCCACCTGCTGCCCACGCACCAGGCAAGGCAGGAGGCACTGGACCCTTCCCCAGAGACCAGGAGGGGCTCTCTGGGGTGCAGAGTCTGCAGCTCATCCACACAGGAGCTCCTTCCTGCCCTCTGCCTCCCCTTTGCCTGTGGGTTCCCTGTGACTGCTCTCTCCTGGCCCCTGGGGTATCAGAGACATGGGCTCACCCTGCACTGCCATAGGAGGACTTTGCTCTGGCCCCATGTGCTTTAGGCCCTCAAATGTCCAATACCTCTCACTTTAACTCACTCTCACTTTGGTGATTTTGGTTTTTTTGAAAGGGGGTTGAAAGGTACTCACTGGCCCCAAAATAGTTTATTTTCTAAAAGTCAGTTAGCAGTTTAGTCATACAGGACCTCACTAGAACAATGGGTTTAGAACAGCATTCCTTCATCACAGACAGGAGGTGACTTTCTTGGAGTGGTCACACCACATGGTGGCCTCTGGAGGAGAAATTCAGTGTATAGAAATGTCACAGTACAGATATCCTATAGTAGCTTTTCGGTGTTGAGCTTACACTTTTTTAAAAAGAACTATAATAGAAGATGTTACATTACTCAGATGGTGTAAGTCTTGCTGGTCTATGTTTAATGTGGTGACACATGCCAGAACTATTTGGTAAAACATGTCAGAACGTGTGAGTCAACATTATACTGTAAATTTGTCCACAGCGATATGTATCATGCTGTATTTTTGTAAACATTGTGATGGTTTCCTTTCAGATGCTTTATTGTATGATGTTTAAGATATAAACACTTTTTAACAGTCACAGAACAGAATTACTGAACTGGACAGACCTTTCACTTAATAACTGAAAGATTTGCTGAAATAACTAGTAAGCCTAGCTTTATTTTTAGTGTAAAAGTATAGCCAGCATCCTGGAGCCACTCACAATCCTCTGTCTCATTGTGCAAAATAACCAAAAGTATAATTTCATCCTGAAAGCCACTTTGGTAGTAGAAATGGCTTTCCAGGTTTGGACCTTTCTTTATGAACAAAATTTTGTCCTCAATTGCTTATGTGCACTGGCCAGTGACATGAATCATGGTCACAGACAGGCATTAACAGACACCAGCTCATATTTTTGTTCATGTTTGGTTTTAAAATAACAGAGTATAAAAACTTTTCTCAGCTGTTTTTAATTGCCATCATGGCCACTTGACCCACACATTTCATTTTTAAAATCCCAAACCTTGCACAACTTATTCCAGTTAATTTGTTCATTAGGTGTTATAAATTCAGACACATTGAAGCATCTAAATATCTGCAATATGTTAGATATGGGACCTGAAATAATAGATAGCACATAAGCCCTTGCAGAGGGAGATATCCATATTTAGGCAGTGTGGTTATAAGCCAGCACATCCCTTCCCAGCGACAGAAGGAAGCTGCTATCTATCATGTCACTCCAGAAAGTCCCAGGAGGATAGAGATTCTTGTCTTATCCTTCCATAGGCTTTAATCTTACTGTCATTTATGTATCTGCCTTCTCTCAAACCTTGTGTAGCAGCACCGCACGCCCATCTGTGCCAACATGCCTTCGCTATATTTTCTATGGCAAATATTTGTGGAGAAACTGTGATTAAAAAAAAACATTAATCCTGATATTTTTATTGTTATGGTGTAGTTAATTCTATGAATACTTTCTTATGATGATTGTACTGTGTAGAGTAAGTACAGGTTAGGGATAGACCTTTATCAGATATTGTACAAAAGAAAAGTGCATAGTGCAATATAGACTAGTAAGGTTTTTGTGACAATTTCTATAGGATGTGTGAGTTGTTTTCTATGTGGCAACACACATTTCTTTTAAAGAATATAAAATCTTAGAGAATTTTTTAAACAGCCAATATTTTTTAATTATAAAGACATTTGTTACCTACAGTTTACTATTTCAGGTGTTAATTCTAATTTGAGTATTGGTTTTATTACTACATACCTCCAGTTCCATTTGTTCTGTTGCATAAAAGTGCACAATAAAAGTTAGTCTCTGGTTAACCTGTCTCTTTCTTTCTCTAGAGGCAATCTTGTGTCAGTGTGACAGCCATGATACCTGCGTCTCACTATAAATATATATTAAAAGTTTAGATTTATATAAAGGGCTAGAGCATCTTCTTTTGCATTAAATGCTTATTTGGTATGTAGCATCAGAAAGCACAGTGAAAGATTATGAAGAATTCAAGTATGAATATAATATAAATCATGTTCACCTTAATGTACAACCACAGATTTATGTGCTGGTTAAATAGAAAGACTATTCAAAGGAAGTACCCATCTGCAATCTTAAAACCTAGATTTTCAAGCAGTGACGTTTAAATCCCATTTTAATTCAGAGCCCAGTGATGGCTGAATGCATCCTGTTCTCTTAAACGCTTTAGAAAATCCTGGCTGCAGATAATTTGTAGAGGAATTACAGTGACAAACATTCACCACAGCAAACCACTGCTGCTGGGCTGGGAAGCCAGGGCCTGCCCACAGGCTGGTGTCAGCCACTTGAAATGGTTATCAAATAGTGCCATTATAAAACAATGCTTTGGGGTGCCCGTAATGCTGCAAAATTAACTGGGGTTGGGCAAGTATTTCCAGCCTACTGCTTTTTTTTTGTGAAGATCACAATTAGTGAGAACAGTAAACTAACCCCCCATCAAAATAATTTTAGGTAACTCTGAGAAGTGGAGGTAGAAAACCTGTATTAATCCATCAGCAAAAAATTATAATTAGCTTCTCTTTGAAAAACTTTGACTTCCCAGACTTTTGGGCAATGGCTGGAAATGTGTGAGGGTAAATCAGAGGCAGCAGGGGACAGGGATGGGCTGTGTGTAAACCACACAGGGTGAAGGAGCAGTACAGGCAGGAACCCAGCAGGGAGGAAGAGCACCTAAGTAGGGAACCACAGGCAGCTATTGGGTTTATGAAGCTCAAAAAGAGAGAGCTGGTCTAACAGCAGGGTGCATGGAAGGGGATAAGCATGAGAGGTAGTGCCTGGGGCTGGGCAGGCAGAGAAGGGGTACAGAAGAGGTGCCTGGGATGGGGAAGAAGCAGGCCTGGGAAGTAACTGCAGTGGAACAAGCAGCACAGATGGGGAGTGTAATTCAATAATGTCACATTTTATCATTCTTCCACTAAATACCTGTTAAACATACTGGTAAGGCAATGGCTAAACTGTGCTCCTGCTGTGCAGCAGTGCTGGTGCCCTCAGAAACATGGCTCCTGCTGGCACTTATATCTCTCCTGAGGCACAAAATGTCACTGAAGAGAACTTTAAGATCCAAGTCAGACATAGAACCTCATGCATATGAAGGTATTTAGTTTTTACCTCGTTTGCTTTGAACAAGCTCATGTGCAAGCTCATATTTTTAAAGTGTTTGTAATCTTACTTTAATGAGATTACTCATGTTGCAAAATCTTGTCCTAAAGAGTTCAGCTAGGCAAGGTTTCTCTGCCTCCTTCCCTCTGCTGAGGCACTGACTGAAGCCAATGGACTGCCACTAGCTCAGGCAGCATGGACAACAATACAATGTGTACTGACTTGCAAAGTGAGTTTCTGTTTGGAAACAGGCACATTATCAGAGAAAGAGCTCCATATCTCAAAAAGAACTCATCTTTCCCTGCCTGACTTCTACTTATGCTCATCAGTAACTACAAACGGTACTCCAGTGCTCCAGCACAAGGTAAGTGTGAATTCAGCTGCAGGCAACCATCACATAAATCTTAGTTACTGACAGAGCAAACCCACACCACTGATGGGACCTGAGCACTCCTTAATGTCTGTTTAAATCAGAGGCTCTGTCTTGGTTACTTCCTAGCAAGTTCATACATAAACAGCTCTCCAGGGATAAACCTTCCCTGCTGCACCAGGGAGCCCCTTGGAATATCTGGCAGATCTCAGTATATGACCTTGCCCTAGGAATGTAAAAACCCTCCTCCACAGACCATTCAACATCTGAAGTATAAAAGCAACTTCTACTGCAAATGTATCACAAAAATAAATAAATAAATGCCACAACAGCAGATTAATTAGCTAAGCTGAGAGAAAAAAAATCTGACATGAACTTCTACAACAATGTTGGGAAAAAGCTAAAAAACCCTTTTGTCCTTAAAAATGCTTTAAACTTTCCCACTCATCTGACAGATATAATTGCCTCAACTTAGATCGTCTTTGTAGGAAAATGGAAAGAAACAGGTTTGCTAATGACTCAAAGTAGTTTCCCATTAGAAAAGTTAATATTAAATTTAGTTGCCATTTAGGAACAGGGTCAATAGTACAGCAGAAAAAGTCTCATTAAACCTTTCAAAAATGCCTGGTAGCAGTGTGATTGAAAAGCTGAAGTTCTTCCAAAATTATGTGAGAACCTCAAAAAGCCAAAACCTGAACTACTTACTGAACTGCTGGAAAGAGGGATTTTTTTATCTTCTAAAGGATAATCCAAAGAAGCAGAGCAGCAAGTTCCAACACAGTCTCTTGACAAACGGACTGTCAAGGAAACACCTTCCCCATCCACAGTATCAGGAAGACTGTTCCAGGCTGAGACATTTCCATGAAAAAAGTTGACCTTACAGATGACCACATTCATAAACCCACCAAAGGCTAGGATTACCACTGCACATCCCCCTCAATGATCCACAAGTGTCCAATTACCCACTCAGCAGATGGAGCACCTGGAACACAGATTTTGGAATTAGTCTTCTCCACCTAAAATCCTTGTTTTGAACCACCTGCAAACTGAGGTTTTACAATGAAGGACATAGCCTCACTGAAAAGTCATTCTTGCATCAATGTTTCCAAGTTGTCCAAATTCATACGGATCTTCATCCACAGTATTTATTTTTGCTGAGATGCTGAGAAAGTTGTCTTTCATGAGGTACAAATCTGCAGCCAAAGACACCTATGTACAATTAGATCATGCAGACACAGAGCTTCATATATGAATGCATTTTTATGCACATCAAATTCAAGATGGATTTTCTTTTTGACTATCTTAGAGAAAAATAAACCCCTCACATTTAAACCCTAAACTTAAATGCTTTGTGTATCCAGAGTAGCCTGATTTAATGATAAACTGCTGTTCAATCAGTATTTGGGGTAAAAAAAATACTTCTGTAAAACACTGAATATCAGTTTACATTTCGAGTAGTGAATAACATTTAAGTTACCTCAAGTGTCAGAAAGAGAACCTAGAAAAAAATCTTACTAAGCCTCAATTTAGCATCAGAATTGAAGTCTAAAAAAAAACTGAAATCACAAAGAGCTTGGGTAAATCAATACATGTAATTTACTGGGAGCTGAGCTGGCACAACTTCCGTGAAAGCAGAAGTACCTTTTCCTAGGGTTTTCAAACAAAGTTTAATTCAAATGCTAAAGGAAGGTTTACTTTTCATGATCTTTAATTTAAAGTCCCTCAAGCTATTTGCAAAGATAGACAAAACTCATTCTTGAACAGGACTTTTTTTTTTTACTTTTACGTTCACCTTCCACCAGCTGACTGCAAGGTCCCGCTCAACCCATTACACCTGTTTAACACAATTATTTTGGAAATGCCACAGACAGCAAATAAATAATGGATTTTGAAGATTCCAGGTTACATTGCATGAAAAGACAGAGCTCTCTCCCTCTTTCAAGGTGGCTGAGACTACATGTTTTGTTATTCCAACAGCCCAAAGACAGCCCAGTATTTGAACTTGACCTCAAATAGAGGAGATGAGGCCCTCAAGTCTGTCACTCCTCTGCTCAGGTGAATCTTGTGCCATTTGGTTGATTAGAGAAAAAAAACTAACACAACTAAACCACAGGAAACCAACAAACTTCCCTTGAGAATGGGAGTCTCTTAACTATGAAATTAAACATCTTTAGCAATAAGGACATACAGTGCATAGCCAAAATCTTCCCTGCAGTATGTTGCTTGACCACTTTATTTCTGGTATCTAATACCATACAGACAAAAACTCCAGTTTTTCAAGTTTCTCCAATTCATCAGCCAGATTTCTAACTCTTCTTTCTAACAACATAAAAATTTTCAGCCCAATTAGAAGTTCTTCCCATAACTGGATAAATAAGCAGTTTTATTGGTATTAGTGATAAAAAGTGGCACTTAAGGGTACCAGAAAGTACATTAAATCCTTTCTAAGCTGACTAATTTCAAGCTTTTATTTAAGAGGCTTGGATAGCTTTGCTGGAATTGTGAAACTGTGGATACTATGCAAGCCTAACACATTAATCCAACCTCTTCAAGGAATTCTTCATACCATTGACTATACAGACATGCAACCCATCTGTAATACTATCTTTCTTCATGTCAACTTTACACCTGGATCAGGACAGGTAGTCCAAACTGCAGAGAGTACCAGTGGGGCCTCTGAGCCAGGCAGAAGGAGCTTTCTCAGTACAGTGGAAGGAACTGTCCTGTTTGAGGGCCGGGGATGAATAGGATGAAAGGCAGAGTTGGCAGTGAGGTTCAGAGAACAAATACAGAGCTTGGACAGCCTGAGCAGGTTGCTCCCTCACCAAGCATATGCTATTGAACAGTGTGTGCCAGCATCACAAAGGCAGATTGAATAACTAGTACAGATAGATGGACAGAACCTTTGTTTTGCATCTATTAAATAGTTATATGCAATTTGAATTCAGAAACGTAGCAAATCATCAGTTGCCTAAAGCCACTGTTATTGCTTACCTTTCCAATACAAATAAAATTGCTTTAATTAACAGAACACAACCCTTACTGGCTATGTAACATTTTACTGAGTAATTACAACTTTCAGACATGATACAGAATGTACTGAATTCAAGTATAATTACAAAACAAAGAACATATGCAGGTAAGTATTCCAATGTCTACACCTCACAAACCAAAATTACTTCCCCATACTAATATGGAGTAACCAAGACACAGAATGAAAAAGCCAATACACCAAAATGCAAGGTGCAGGGTGGGGAGGGGGCAGGTGAATCTGATTAAAAGGCTGCATGGAAAAATGGATTTTGACTTTGAGACTGCCCTTTGAAAGTTCTACCACGAGTGAAAAATCATCACTGTTGACTTTCAAATTTAATACCATCTTGGCAATACCCACAATGCTTTCCAAACACTTTAGGCATTTTTCAAACACTTCTCACACAGCTCTTCAGCATATTTAATTTGAAGAGAAACTTACAAAATCCCTTTTATATTACATCATTTACACATCATTGCTTTTGTTTTTCTTCTGACTTCAGATTTGAAGCAGCTGATCACAACCTCTAAAGTTTTAAACACAGTCTAAATTCAGATTACAAAAAACAAACTTATGCTAAACTATGGACCCATCTTCCACTGTTTTAACAGGCACCTCCTCCCCAAAACAGAACTATGAATACTGGCTATACAAAAACTTGACTGGGCTTGCTGCTAGTGTAGCACTTATAAAAAGTAATCATGACCTGTTCTTTTAATTGGAGACTTTGATTTACACAGGAAAAAAATGTCCACAAGTGCCCTATGTAATACTGAATATTTTCTGCCTATCTATTATTATAGGCTATAGTGTCTGTGATATTTAAAAAACATACATCCTTTTCACAGTACATTTTGAATGTTTTACCTCCTTTTCAGAATGTGATTTAATTAGAAATCTTGCTTATCCACAGACATCTCAGCAAATTGAAAAATACAGATGATGTATTCATCAATTACTACAGTCCACTGCAAGAATTCTGGAGACCTTGGAACAGAGCACTTCTTTTTCCAGATCACATTCAGTATGGTGCTTCAGTCATCTCCAGTCTAAAAGAACCAATTAATTTTCTCTTTAATTCACTCCAGCTCCCACTTCCACAAATAACATTACTCACCCTCCACTTACCAACACATACCTCACCAACAAAACTGAGATTTCAACATCACCCTTAGCAGTTTTCAGTGGACAAATGCAAGGCTGAACACCATATCAGGACATAGTTAGACAGAGACTCTGATTTTCAGTACAGGAAAATAAAAGTTTTTGATGGGGGAATTACCCAACTATCAGAATATTGGTAAAAGAAATAAATCAATTCTACCTAGTTTTGTGCATTCTAATAAAATATAATTTCTTACTGTTCTTTACTTCTCCTATCATTATTTCTTATTTCTGGGCAAGTTTTTTAGATTAGTTTAATCCTTTCCGATTTCCAAACTATTTCAATGTCTTGGTGCTTTCCTTCATTGTATTCCTTTCTTTTTTATCATATACTTTTAATTTAATTTCTTCTGTTTCAGCAAAGCCTGACTGACTCCAGTTTCTATAGACCATACATCCACTTAGATCTTCCATTTTATTTTCCTCAAAGGACATACATTTCAAAAATTGAACTACTGTGCTTTAGAGCCTGGATTCCTATTTATTTTTTAATGTAATATAGTCTACTTTTGATCTTAATGATTTGTGTCTCACTAACAAGAAAGGAAAAATTACTTAAGCTACGCAAACCCTCTATTAAAAAATAATCTTTTTTGGTACATCTCAACTTCTCATTTACATTATGCAGGTAAACTGCAAGAGAGATGTTAGTGGTACTCTATTCAGAGCCAACAGCAAGAATAGAAGCAGCACAATACTTAAGCTAGAAGGAAAAAAGCACACTTTTTTTATGTTCACTTCTGTAAGCCTTTAGGTATGTGCAGAAGGGAAGGTTTTGTACAGGAGTCAATATTCTTCCATTGTTCTACCATCCAAAATGCCTCAAGAACATATGACTATAAAATGAAACACTTTGTTTTTAGATCTTAAAAAATATGGTGCTCTGGTTTCCTCTATAAGGAAGACATCTAAGTCAAGTTTAGAAAAAAAGATTACTTCATTGACAATTTTCAAAAATTGCCACACTTTGAATAAAACTCTTTGCATGGAGACTGTATTTGATGATCACTATTAGAGGTACTTCTATAACATGTATTTTTTTTCTTTGTTACAGAAAAAAGAAAAAAAATAGTTAGGATTATTACAAATAAAGAGGACACAGGAGTCCAATCAATGTATAAGCTAGACAAAACATACCTAAAAACAATCCTATACCCTCCTTTATCAAAGAGGAGACAGTAGAAATCCCTCAAAAGCTTAGTCTCCAGATACAGCTGAAAGAGCTGCACCTGACAATCAGAAAACTTGGTTCTGGCTAACATGGTTTATAGCTTTCAAAACAGTAATCACTATTCTCAACTACTAATGAACAAGAAGTACAGTACAAAATTTCACAGACCAAGATTAGAATTTAGCCCTGCTTTTAAAAATATAAGATGTTCATAATAGCTTCTTCCTCTAAAACTAAGAGTCATTTTAAAAAAGCAATAAAATCTGCGTGGGAATTCAAGGAAGGAAAAAAACAGAGTCTAAAAAAGCCTTCAGTTCAAGGATGAATCACAAGGAATAAAGGATGCAAACTGTCCTTAAAAATGTGCTCCCCCCCATTACTTCTGGACCAGAACCCAAACAACCAAACAGTCCCTGTAATACAGTAATCCACTGAGGTATTTACTACCACCACTGTATCCTTAATAAATGCTTTAAAAGTGGAGGGGGAAAGGGGCACCACATCAAATGTTGAATTCCAGTGTATAATGGAGACAATTTAGACTTGAAGTTCATTGCTGGGGGAAAGATAATCACTTCAAAGTTTTATCTTTGACAGAAAAAAATATTCTACAGAAATTCGGACTTAAAATACATTAAGATCATTCAGTATATTGAAATACTAAGACAAGTTTTTCAAACATTGCAAGTTTTACAGAATTATGAGTCACTGCACAGCATGTAAGAAATCTTCCACAAAGCAGAGAGGGCAGCCATATTTTGAACACAATTTGAAGAAAATAGAACCTGCAAGGCCAGTCTACAGAAATAAATTATTTTAAAACACCACACCTTAATTGAAAAAATCCTAGAATATAACTTTATTGTTAGGCAAATCCTCACTTCTTTTCCTTAAAATCAGTAAAAAAAAAAAAAAAAAAAAATCCATTTTGTAATTGCATTTGTGATAAAGAAAAATTCACTCCTCCACACATGTACAGTTCTTTAAGCTGAGGATTCTACCATGTAAAAGTAAATGTATTGGTTAATTATTTTCCTCAAAAACAATAAAAAAAAAAAATAAACTAAGTAGTGGACCCACATTACCTCAAGGTTTTGACTATAAAGACAGTTAAAGAAAAAAAAACAGTAAAAATGTCATATCTGTTAAAATCAATTTGCAAATTATAACATACAAATCAAAATGTAACAGCTTGGAATTACTATTCCTTTCCAACCTGGCAGGCTCAAAGAATTAGTAATTCCATCCAACTGCATGACATGTAAACTTACAAGGTACTGCCAAAACCAGTCTGCCTGCCTTTTTGTAGTACATCACCATCCAAGTCATTTTAAAAAACAGGACTGGGTCCACAGGTTGGTCAATAATAATGTACCCAAAAACATTCAAATCCTGGCATCTTGAATTTACCATATCGTGATGCTATAATCAGTAAAGTAACTGGGAGACAAGGAACTCAATTCTATCTTGGAACATAAACAAAAGGTGTGGATGGGTATTTTTCTGACTCAAATAAGGAAAACTAAGATCAGAATTCAGATAAATTACATCTCCAAGGAATAAAACACCATTTTTACAGGCTTTTGGAGCAGATGTCCTGTAAGAATATAAGCTCATACCTCCTCTTGAAAATGATATAGGAATACTGCTATTGAGATAATTTACATTGAGTAAATTTATATTTACTAATCTTGCAGGGAAAGTTTAGCCCTGCAAAGTGCACACTAACACTACTCATTCATCAGTAACTCCAGCATGCAAACCACTTGGATCACATTGGCTGTCCTCACTAACCTCTGCAGGAAGAACATTTCCCCAGTTTTACTTCTCTTCAGGTTTTTGATTTCTGAAGTAACTGGTTTATTAATGTGTTTATTCAAAATCAAAATCCATATAAATATTCTAGGGAGAAGAAAACATGTTATGTGTTACCACATTCCAGTAGTCTTCATGAATAAGACTAATACCAGGAGAGAGACTGATACTGATACTGAGATGAGATGAATTTTACATGAAAGGGCAAGGAGAAAGGTAAATTATTTATAATGTGCTAAAATATACCTTATTTAGCTGATAATATGGGAGACTTCCAAATTACCTCTAAACTACATTTTAAATCAACAGGCTTAAATATACTAACTATTTTTACAACAGGAGAAAACCAGATAAAGTAAACCTTTTTTAGAATAAGCCATATAATAAGGTAATATGCTATAACATAGCCACCAGTGAACAGGGATTATGGGAAAGGGTACCAAGGAAATCCTTTCACCCATAATTACTGTATGTGAAACCCCATCTGTAACTTAACTCTGGAATGTTTTTCTACTTAAAATGACCAGCATGCAAAGTGCTTTGCAGTTGTCAAAAAGGCATGTTATTTTAAATTCTCATTGCTCACTGGTGACACCTAATATGAAAAAAAAAAATACTCTAAAATGCTTTTAGTCAAATCTGGACATATTGGTCTCCACAATTACTTGCTGCAATGATTTTAATATAATCTTAAATTGATTTTTGAAGACTTATGTTTCATATCAACATTTCTTCTTTCAGCAATTCAGCCATTACTCAGCAGATGAGTTACTAGGATGGTCTTATTACCACCTGTCACCCACAAGCAAATCTTATTTTACATTAAAGTGCATAAAGAATTTTCCTCAGTGCTACTTAAATATGGTTATTTAACTTATTTCAACTTGCATATTCAGTACTCATGGCCTTATTAATAAAGGCTGGGTCTCAAAGGATCTGGTACAACTTGAGTACCTACTGCAGAAAGCCTTGAGACAATTGTACACAGTTGTAGAATTTCACATTTCAAAGCTATAAACTAATCTAACTTAATCTCTGGATTGTTGAGGATCACTGATAGAATTAATCTACTTTCCCAAACAAGCAAGGTCAAGTTATAAAAAAATTCAGAGTAAGTGGTTTTGAATTCAGGTAATATCTAAAGGCAAATAAATTAAAAATACAATGTATTCATTTGTTTAATTATAAATAGATCATTTTTTTACTATCATGTATTCCAGCTACATCTCTCACATCTTATAGACCATATCTGGCAATAGAGTCTATTAAAATATAAAAAGCCAAAAAATGCCAGGTAACTTTTAATAAGCACTACCATAAATATCTCCCAGATTACATCTGAAGATACTTACAAATAAGAAAACAAGTGTCAAAGTAGGGGAAAAAGCAAACAAAATTTAAAGAGAGGAAGTGCACCGAAAGTTGTATGCAGTAATTTTTCACAGTAATTTAATGTACTCTGGCTAAACCCATACAGCTGGCTCCTCTAAGGTGAAAAGCCTTGTTTTCCTGAAGTGCAGTTGTAATTGTAATGGTGGCAAAAAGCAGATTTCCAGGTCATGGTACTTGAGATAAGGCCAGCGCCCATTTGAAACAATTTATCTCACAGGAAAGAAAAACTGTGAAACAATCACACAGTTGAAATGTTACAATTTAAGGTTGGCAGGTTCCACTGGAACAAACTCTTCCTATCTAATCTTAATATCTCCCAAGAACCTTTAATGATATCTTGAAAGAAACTAAAGAAGTGCAAACAGACTGCAAAGGGACACAAATGGAAAAACTACGTGTGTTGTATCGTTCCAGGCAGCTGTATTTGCCTAACTAAACCTCAAGTTTTAAGTTCTGGATCGAAGTAAATATACTTGGACAGACTCTCCTGTGGAATTTAACTCAGGTAGTTTTTTGAAACTGATTTTGCCATGGGTACTTTTGTCTGCAAGTGTAGCGCTCTTCCAGAAACAGAAGCAGTGCTAACAGTCCAGGAAGCCTACAGCAAAGGAAGCGAGGTACGGTGCTGAGTCACTGCCATCTCACAAGCTTTTCAGCCCTTTACATCACTTCTTTCCACAAGGGGAGCAACCTGAAGATTTCTCCTGTTCAAGTCTACAGTATCTCCAAATCCACGTGACGAACATCAGGATTTCGTTGCTGAAACAAAATTTAAAAACAATGTATTGAAAATACTCAAATACATTCTGCACACGGTTACAAGTAATGCGTTTCTGGTATGATGTTGTCAACTGGATAGCAAATCCCCTTTTTGGATAACATAAGGAGTATTTTAAAATAAAGAATTGTTTCAACAAACATTGTCCATATTATAAGGCATTTTTGGAAGGCTAAGTCATCTTTTTATTTGAAAAATACTTTTCAACGTCATGGACAAATCCGTTCTTATGCTGTACAATGTATGGAGGAACTCACAGTTTTAACAAGGCTGTAGAGTTTTGTACAAAACTGTTCAGATACACATATATATACTTATTTCACTTTCTTAAAGTTGTAACAGATACTTTTCTGAATAATGGGTAAGATTGCCAAAATAATTTGTTCTATGGCATTGAAGCTATTTATAAAGATTCAGAACACTGTTTCTATGAAGAAATATGTGTTTTCTGATATTACAAAACTATGTCATCACCACTGCAGGAATTATACAATCCATGGGAAAGTCATGACTTCAAAGACATCCAGCATGTGAACCTGACTAGCATTTTTAGTAAAGCACATTCAATACCAACACAATCACTATATATATGCCTATACCAAAAAGTAGTATCCGTGTTTATAAAAAATTTAGACATGACCCTGCTCCTCAAAAACCTTGCATGAAGAACTGATTCATACACTGCAATTAAAATCAAAAATAACATTTTGATTCTTAAATAGGACAACCCTAGGCATGGAAACCTAAACTAGAATATTTATTAAATATAACAAGCAAGGACAGACATGCTCTTGAGTAGTGTCTCATGGCCAAAAGAGACAGTCATGGCAGGACTGCATTTATCCAGAGGTCAGTATACTTGGAGTTCTGAATTCATGCCAGGAAAGTAAAACTGACAGCCCAAATATACTTAAAAAATTAAAAATGGGAACAACCCTTTCTTGTATCACCCAGAGGATATTCAAATTGCAGAATGAGAAAAAATTATAAGACAGGTGAGCAGCTTTTGTAAAGTAAAAGAAACACAGTCAGTGAAAGATGTTGAGTAGCAGTCCATCATCTAGAAATATTTGATGCAATTCTAAGAACCAGTTAAAAAAACAAAAAGAAAATTTACTTTTTTACAGCCAAAACAAAATTAAACAGTATATAAATAGTCTGACATTCAGCGAATAGAGAAAAAAGAGACACTTCTAGGTCTATTGAATGAAAATTTGTTCTATGTTGGTATAAAATGGAACAAAAGGTGTAACAAATGGATCAGTGGCAAAGTAAGGATTTGGTGGTGGTCAGAAGTTAGATAATAATACTATAAAAATCTGCATTTGTAATATCAACCCCTTTCCATCTCTCATATTTACAAATGAAATTCCAGAAATTAGATGCAGTGATATTGTTTAAAATATATCAGAGAATAAGCACTCACTAATAAGCAGTTAAATTTACCTTCAGGTCCTTCTCAAGTCTGTCTACTTCAGCTCCCAGCATGTCAATGATATTCTCACCATGCTTAAGCATAAAGGCTTCTAATTCTTCAAGGGTTTTCACTTGCTGAATTTCCTAGGAAGAAATTAAATTTAAGAGATTGAGATAAGGAAAAGAAAATAAAGGAATAACACTCCAGAGGGTCTTGACATATTTCAAGAGGGAGGAAAAAAACCTAAACAAAACACTTCAGCTTGTGCCATTTACTCTCAAAACATCATCTGTTCTCATCTCTCAAAGACACAGAAGAGTTGCATCTATTTGATGAAACCAGCTGGCTCTGTCATTACACCTGCATTTGATAGAAAAAGGTTTTGTATCTTAAATTGATTTCCTCCTTAACTTTCCAAATAAGTTTAGAGAATTTCATTCATTTTCTAGAAGTTTCTGAGGCATTCCTCACAGCAAGGCAAAGCAGGGTACCCCTGTGTATTCTTTCTCCTTTTCCTACATGCTTGCCATTCCATTACACTGCCTACCCTGGGCACCACATAACCAACTTATCTGAAAGTCCTTAAGGATTACAACAAATGTTGCTGTAAATGACTCCTCCATAATATCAGAAACTTGAAGACAGGAACTCAGACTAAGAGACAACAGCATATGAAACTGAAGGAATGAGATTAAGGAAAACATGGTGTTAAACTCCACCCTCCAAAAATCCACAGACATCAGCAGCACCAAAGCAGGTACTACAGTACTGCCATAGAATCATACAATGGTTTGGGTCAGAAAGGGCCTTAAAAGTCATCTAGTTGTTCCCCTACTGCCATGGGCAGGGACACTTTCTACTACACCAGGTTATTCAGGGCCCCATCCAACCTGGCCTTAAACACCTCAAGGGATGGGGCATCCACAGCTTCTCTAGGCAACCTGTTCCACTGTCTCACCACTCTGGCCACCACAGTAAAGAAGTTTTTTCTCATATCTACTTTATGTCTATCACCTTTCAGTTTAAAGCCATGAGCTTTCCTTAGAGGTCTCTCACCAAGCTGTCTGGAAGCCATTTGTCCTGCAGCTTATCTCAGCTGCAGAATGTTTAGGATAAATAGGTTATTGCAAACAGACAAACTATGAAACACCCAATTCTTCTTATACATACAGGTGCATGACAGCAACTTCTTTCCCCTTCTCACTACTCTAAAATTGAGGAGGAATAATATAATTGAGCAAGTTTAAAACATATCTCAACCACAATAACCCATGACCACAATCACAGCAAGTCTAACAAGAAAAAAACCAAGGTAATCTAAATGACAGCATTTCAACAAATATTTCACAACTGTAGAAAGAATAACATTGACAGCAGTGCTGGTTGAATGAGCTGCTTATTTGAAAAAGTACAGGTCAAAAGGCAAGCACTCTGTCTGCCTTTGACTTCAGATGGCTGAAGCCTACTGAAAGGAGCTATCTTTCAATGATGGTTTTATAGCTGACATGAGGTTTCTACATGAAACAACAATGACCTATGTAAGACAGCTGCCAACCTAGAATCAAACAGAAGATCTTTCCCAACAATATTCAAGTATTGGAAGAACTAGTGAAGATTGTATGCAATTGCCAAAGGGAATAGCAGGTAAAGAATAAAAGCTAATAATACTTTTAAAAGAAGACTAGCGTACTAAAAACTGCAACAGCAAAGCAACTGGCAACATAAAACCAGGCAAACTTGCAGTGTCTCAGTGGTACAAAGCTGATAGTGCTCTTCCTCTCAAAAATGTATGAAATTGAAATCCAGTAGATGAACAGATCAGATATTGCACTATATATACACATATATAATGTGTAGACATTAAAAACAAAGACATTAGCATGTCTTTTAAAACTGGGATACTGACTAATAATTTTTAAAATTGCAATGTAAAATTTAAAAGTAAACATAACTCCTAAGTCATGTTTAATGGACAGATAAAATGCAGACATCCATGTTTGAAAGGGTAGAAAATAAAGAAATTTTGTAGACAAACAAATGTACACAAGCAAGGCACTAGAGAAAATAAATCTGTCTTGTCAAAACATTTCGCTCACTTAAAACTCTTCTTTTAATTTAGATAAATAATTATTTTCTTCATACTTCATAGTTCTGCCATATAGAATACAGCAGAGAACATTTTTATATTGAAAAGAGGGTTTAAGAAAAGCCACTCTGAACTATCCTGAAATCAGAGACGTTTACTAAAGGATGGCAAATTTTTAAACATCATCAGAATGCTAAGCCATGTGATGCAAGCAATCTATATTCACACTGAGTCTGAAAGGCCAAACCTGTAAACCCCAACACTGCATCACCAACACCCAGGGCAAATGGCTCTGCCAAACAGATGCCTATTTGCAGGTGACAGCTTCTAGTTTTAACTGCAGCTCTTTTAAGTCAATAAATGTATTGGATTAAATTATGTTCTCATCACTTTTTTTTTACAAATATCTATTTTCTAAGAAAACAATCACAGAATCATAAAATATTCTGAGTTGCAAGGGACACATAAGGGTTACTGACTCCAACACTTATATGAATGGCCCATGAAGGGAGCAAACCCATAATGTTGGCATTATTAGCACCTGGCTCTGACCACCTGAGCCAATCACATTTCTCCTTCTCAGGCCAAAAACAGGCCTTTTTCAGCAGCATGTAATACAGTTCTCTAAGTACATTTAAAACCCTAACACAAAGTAAGACTGCAATCCTTCAAATGAAGAAGTGAAATGTATCTCTTCTATTTGCAAGTCTTAGGTTTAAAGGTACTTGAAATTGGAAAGTATCAAATATTGAGGGTTACAAAGGCAATTTTTTACACATACTTGTAGCAGCTGTTCAATGTCTTGTTTTTCCAGGTAAGACCGAGTAACAACACGTCCATCAAAGTCTACTTCTGCCTTGAATCTCACTTTGCTCATTCCCATGTCTGTGGCTTTAACATCATGAATTGCTCTGAAACACATTTTTAAAGAAAATGTAAAACAACATAGAACAAACTACTAGCTAGTTTGACTTCTCATGTTAACAATACTGTCACCACAAAACGATCCTGTAATTTTAGAAGGTCAGTCTTTGACAAAATATCCTCATTTTGCCCATTCACACTTCCATTAAATACTGATTTATGTTTAACTGGTTATATCACTTCCACAGGTTTCTGCAACACCAACACATCTATAAATCACTGCAATAAAAGATAACTAGAAGCATCACAGATTTAGAACTAGACTAACAGTATATTAAAAAAATAATCCACAATTAAAAATGTGAGAACTTCCCTATTCTGTGTTAAAAATTTAAGTCCAACTTATTTTCCTCTGCAGAGAAGTTTTCATGCATATACATGGCACAAGGAAACATTGTAACTATAGAAGTATACATTCCTAAAGTTGGTAAAGGCATGATCTTTTGGAAAATTTTCAAAAATACATTTGCCATAAGAAAAAATTATGGATATTGTGTTTGGAACTCATTTTTGATCCTTCAGAACTACAGCTTATCAAGCTACACCTGTTTGTAAATACTGAAAATGCATATTTATTTAAAGGTTCCTAATAAATACTAGAAGATGAAAGCTCTAATGTTTGTATTTTGGTTCTTTGAAAAATTCTGGGTTTCTGAAGCAGACTTTTGTTCCAGCTTATTGGATAAATTCTAATATATGAAATATAGGTAGTAAACAACAAGCTCTTAATTTTTCTGGGATAAGAAGCAAACTCAGGACCAAGACATACTGTGAAGAATTGTTCACATTTTTAGAATTCTTGCTTCTGACATTTTCAAAGTAAAACAAGTATAAAATATTTCAAAGACTTTTAGTTTTATTAACAGAAAAATGCATTCTTGACTATTTGGTAAATTCTAACAGAAAATTTAGATTCAGCAATGCAGCTCACTTGATGGAAAGTATGAAACTTTACCTCCGTTTATTTTGCTAAACCGTGCAATTTCACAGAATCCGTAAATTTAGCAAGCCCTTTGTCTTAAGCAAATTTACTCTTCCCAACTATAAATGTTTCTTTGCATCTGATTGTTTATAAATCATAAATAACTTCACAGGCAGTGCAGGAAGAAAGCAGAAGGCATGCATACTGGAAGGAGCCTGTTAGAATGAACAGCCAAAGAAGAGCAGGAGACAGAAACTTAAAGATGAAGAATCACAGGTGATTTTTACAGAATATTTTTTGTTAATACTCAGGGTGGAGGAGAGGTAAGTATATTAAAAAAGAAATAGAACACAAACTAAATATAGAAATACCAAAAAATACATCTTAGTAAATATTTAAGCAGATTAAAAGAACTATCAGCTTAGTGGTAGCAATAGACCTTCTAGCTCCATTCCAATTCACACAACTATTCTGGGGGAAGTTATCAAATCAAAACAGTATTAATTGGAGTAAGCTAGATGGCATCAAACTACCTTATCCCAAAGAGAATATTTAAGATAATAGATGTGTTAATAAAGAGAATTTGGAGCCATGTGATTTAAAAATGTTGAAGACATATCAAGTACCTATCAGAACTAAGCAAGAAGATAACAAGTGATATTTGAGATTCTCATTAAGCAGTAGCCTGATAAAATTCAGTGAAATTATGCATATTCTATAAATGTGAAGGAAATGAGTCTGCATATAATCTGACCAGGAAAGATAAGACAGTGAGTCAGGAGGAGAAAAATCACTAATCATTCAAAAATACAAATGTGTATGCTAAAGCTTAAGCTACAGAGCTTGCTATGGAAGCTTTTGAATGGTTAGTAGACACCATCAATTCTAACCAGGGAAAAGAGCAAGTTTCAAATTAATGAAAAATTTGTCAGAGAACGTCACGTTACTGGTTTTGAGCAATTGGTTGTAATATTTTCGGGTTTTGTTCAAATTAGAATGACAGATTTTCCAGCACAACAGAAACACAACTACACAACAGCTGTTACAATGAAGTAAAATTAAGGATGAAACTGTCATTAAGAATAGCTTGTGCCTAGGAATCTGTGATTAAATTCCATGAGGACAGAATCAGGACAGAGTCTGTACCACATCACATATTTTATTTCATGGTTATGAAAGGCTAATCTCCCACAGTTCAGTTAAGCTGAACACAAGAATGATTTATGCACCAAAGGTGTCAATAAGAGTTAAGAATTGAATGTTTGTATAGCAAAAATAAATAATTTTCCAGCTGAGAACAACTCTGAAAGTCTATTCAGGATCATGAGTTAAAGATGAGCTACAACTAGAAATTACTGAGAAAAATTAAAAGAAAGGGGAAATAAAGAGCCATGAGCCTAAAAGAGAAATAAGGTCCAAGAAGCTGAAAGGAGAAGCAGAAGAAAAAGTCACAGAATGTGATACAAACCAACTTTTTTTAAGAATATCAGAGCCAAAGGACAACATGGAAACAAGCTTGCTACTAGACAGAAATTGAAAATTGTTACTTATGAAACAGAATAGAAAAAACCATGCAGTAATTGTCTTCTTGAGCTAAAAAAGCAAGATTATTGCAAGTACAACAAAGCATTTCCCTAGTAATAGCAGAGAAGCATATTGGATATTTAAATGGAAAAAAATGCTTCTAATCCAACAGGTTCCATAACTTATATTCATGAGTTAAAAGAACTGAGAATAACTGTGAAGGCAAATTAATTTTTCATCTTGCAATACTGATGAGAATTAAAATAAAAACAAACCAGATTAACAACACTGTCAAAATTTAAGAACAGTAGACAGATCCATCCATTTAAGTGAGGACAACTTAACCTGACAATTGAAGAAAAAACAGTTAGAAAGGTGAGGAGAAGAATTATATATTAAGATTTTAGGAGAGGTAGGTCTTGTCAAACAATCCTGTTATTAAAAAATATTAAAGTATCAAGATTCAGTTGAAAAAATATCACCACCACCACAGAGACTTATTTTAGTAGGACAGCAGTTAGTATTGTCTGATAATCAAATACTTCATAATCAGCAGCGGATCACGATGCTCAGGCAAGCTACTGCTGGAATAGTAACTTAAGTGGTGGTGCTAATGGGCTGAGGGAGTAGATATCAGAGCCCCTGCATCCTTTGGTCAATTTGGATCTAAAATACTTTCTGATGAATACTAAATGATTCCCTAATATATCTCCTTCTGATTTGGCAAAACATATCTGAAAATAAACATTGCAGACCATGTCTGAAAGAACAAGGGAAGAATATTTGGTGAGCAGCAACTGCAAAAAGTATTGCATTGAGAAGTGAAAACCCTGAAAGGCTGAAATAAAAAAGCAAATATTAGTTGCAGCTTTAGAAGCAGGCCAGTAATCAGGAGCTTTTTCTTTTACATCTGGTGTCAGAAGGATACTTAAGAGTATGTAAGAGTATAACATACTACTACATATCTCCATTTAAGACAATGAGAGAGTTTGAACATTCAAGAAAATGCTGACACTCCTAGAAGTCCAAAGCTTATCTTGATGAAAATGTACAGATAGCCCGCTGAAGAAATACTTAATGTTAAAAGGATTCCTCATTTCAGCTCCTATAATTTTTTTCCTTATTTCAGCCTTTGTTTTGTTTTTCAGCGTTTTCCCCAGATTATACCTAGTGAAAAGGAAAGGTAGTTTACACTGCAGAGAACTGAGATTAAGACCAGGTATCTTATTAGAAGATGTACATTAAAAAGCTAGAGTAATAGGCTTGTTGTAAGAACTTGGGCAAAGACAAACTGGGCACTGAAAGAAATCAAAGCTGATAATGTAATGGATCTAAGAAAGAGATAACTGGAGATAAAGTGCATAAAGAGGTACTAAATATGTTTCAGCTTCTAACCTCGAAAAAAAAAAATGCAGTTTGTCACAAGTCTTTATTTCTTTTATTATTCATGGTTTTTTAAAAATTAAGGTATTTCTTGTTTAAAAAAAAAAAAGTCTATAGCAAGAACATGAACTAAAGTCTGCTCAGTTGAGAAGTTAGAGTCATCTACGAAATGGAATGCAATATCAAATGGTACTTGGCCTAGAAGAAATTTTATTATTTCAGCCTGAGACAAGCAAAAGCTACCTGTGCACTTCAGAAAAAAAAACCTACAGAAGTCATCTGAACTCACCTATTCTAACACAGCACTGTTGACACATCCTTCATCATTCAGACTAATCCAGGGCCACCACAAATAATTTACTGATATGTGAAAATTCTAACAGAATTCTATTCCAAATAGGATTTTTGTTTAGTTTCTGGAATGAAGGGCATGTCATCCAGACCTCCTGCTTGGAACTGTGATGATGTCAGCACTTAATTTCTTTCAAGTACTCTGGTATTAACTAATGAGCTTGGGGTTTTTCCCTCCACAGCTCAAAAATCAATACAAATTTAAAAAAAGCACTATAATCTCAGCTGATTTACACAGAAATATATTCCTAAATAAAGATTAAAAAGAAAACAAAAAGAAGTTTTCCTCTAAATCAAGGTTAACAGGGTAAAGTTAAAATAGCTCACTGAAAAGCATCTAAGCAACATTTTTAGACGTACAATGAGCTGTAAGTTTTACTACAAATTGCAGACTTGCTAAGGAGAAATTAGAAATTAGTTAATTTTATAAGCATGTAACATGAAGAGTACATTACATCATAATGCTACTGCAGCACATCCTGCCAACTGCTACAGAATTCCATACACTGAATATTAACAGTAACAGAATTTAAATATTTAAGTGCTAATAAACTATTCAAGCAACATAACAGTATCATTTAAGTGCTCGCATTTCATTAATTTGAAAATTGTTTTAAGTTTGTGATGGCTTTCTCATTAGGTCACTGTCAATTCCTGTAATTAATGTGACTATTGGGATGTATCTGCTATGCTATTTTAGCTGCTGAACACCCAAGAGATACACGTATTCTTTTACTGAAAGCTTTAGCACAGAAAGAGAAGTCAGCAATAATAAAGATATTAGAATCCAAATACAGTAGATTCCACACTAAGAATAATCTTACCAGATTTCTCTCATTAAATGTTATTTTCTTGCTTTTTGTTGCTTATAGTGAGGCTGAGCTGTAAAGGTTCTTACCTTACTACAGGATCACTTTCCAGTAACTCGGTGAGCCGCTGCAGCTGCTCAGGTTCAATGGATCGTCCCAGCAGGGCTTCAGTGTTAGTGTAGATTAAAAATGCTGACACAGTTCCTAACAAAGTTCCAACACCTAGAGACCCCACACTGTCATAATACGGGTTTCCTAAACAAGATATATCAAATTAGTTTCACAGAGTATTTCTAAAACATAGCAGAGAATTCCAATTTCACATTGGAAAGAGTACATAGTTTTGAGGGGTTTCCTGGGTTTTGCTTTTTAGTGAGATTTTTTTTTTTGGTTGGTGGGGTTTTTTCAAGTTGATCATTTATTTGACTTTTTTTTCTTAATTCAGAGAAATATTTTTCCTACTGAAGAACATTATGAAGCTGGAACAAAACAATTTATCATAAAACAAAGCCTTAAGTCCCTCCTGTCCCTTGAACACTCTCCTGTCTCCTGCAGGACTACTAAATGAGTAAACTCTTGCATATATGTGTTTCTATATTAGTAAACAAATTTATACATGAAGTCATATACACTGAAACATAGGTAGCAGCACAAAATCCAGTGTTCTTTTATCAGTAACTCAAAAGTTTGCAAGTATTAACCATTTCTGGAATACAGTACGTAAGTTTTAAACACGCTCAGACCTACAGAAATAGTACTGTGTTTTTAAGCTGATGAAGGAAACTAGAAATGAAATTTTAAAATTCCTTCTATATAAAAAATGAAACTTGCAATTAAATCATTAGAAGCCCCAAGAAACAAAATTCCAATATTTATTCTCTTAAAACAAACCAATACTTAAAACGGGATGAATAAGTAATCCCTTATGAATAATAATCATCCCTCTTTGTAAAACTTAACTACGCAGCAAAGACGTACTTTGAACCACTTGGCATACAGATCATCTTACCTTTAGTAAAAAAATTACTTAGTTTCTATGACAAAATAGGTCAAAATCTGCTTACAAAGTACAAGTACCAGAAATGAAGAGCAGAGACATATGTAAGTCAATCAATATAAACTAAATGCTCTGTGTTCATATCATGCATGGGGAAAAACCCACATTCTGCCTGCCTCTGTGCAGAATTTTACCTGTTACAGAAGTCAGACCCATACAGGTAGCAGCTACAGCCACACTCAGAACTGCTGCAGCATCCTCCAGTAATACCACATTGGTACTAGGATCACGACTCTGCACAACTGCACATACAACAAAAAAAAAGTTGCTCTGAAAGCTTAGCTTTACCATGTTATGCACATGATTTAAACTATACTAACAACAGCAATTTAAAAGAACAATTTATGCAATTATATAAGTGTAAACTGAATTTTTGCATATGCTCACGCTTCCCAAAGCAGTTATACATACACAGAAAAAGTCAAATCATGGAAGCTTCTCAAAAACATTAGAAAATTTAAAAGGGGCATTAACCTTGAAAAATACATGCACTTAGCCAAGTATTTAAGTAGCACTCTTAAATCAACAGTTCTCACCTAATTTGTAAAATGTTATTTGTTAGTAGAATAGAAAACAGATCAATAAAGGGAAAAGGGAAAACAGAAAATTGTTTCTATCATTATGCAAACTCTAGTGAACAGATTGTGTTTTAAATAACCACATACCTTACTGCTATAATGATACATACCATATTGATAAAATGAAAGACCCTTGGCTCGAGCACTCCTCCGAATTTCATTAATAGCAACAAGCAGGGTAGCTGAAACAACAAAGTTGTTGCTGAAAATTGCTAGAGGCAAAAGGACTTTTTTCCATTTTGAAAAGAGGGAACTTTTCATTATAATATCACAACAACAGATCATCAGGAAAGCTCTGATTATTGGTACTTCAAATAAAGCATAGCTGCTTTCTTTTCTACATGCGTGCCTCCCATACAAATCAGAACAGTTACATTCATTGATAGTTTAATTCCAAAAAGGCAATCCATGCCTAAATACATAAAATACATATATAAAAAAGAAAAGTTTTCACATGTTTCTTTTTGTTTGATTACAAGTATTTGTAACAGAGCTCAAAACTTCACTGTGTAAGCAAGGATCGATCATTGCTGTAATTACTGACATTGTAATTTTAAGAGATTACAAATACTTAAATAGAAACTTTAAACTGCATACCTCCTTCAGATACCAATGACCCTGCTAAAATGCAGTATGCCTGTATGGAAAAAAAAAATCAGATATGATCCTATAT
>JAOTQP010001652.1:45134276-45150469 GCA_026413545.1 Cichladusa arquata
TCTCTTCACCACAGGCTATCCAAACATAGCGCTCCAGAACCACATTACCCACTGTGCCATGTAATTGTCCCTAAGCAGAAGGAAACCAATAATAATAGAATCATGCAATATATTCCAAACAGGAAAGGAGGACCTGTAGGAGGAGGGGATATGAAAGGAAGATGCAGGGTTTAGAGAACAGCTCATTTTGCTGCAAGATCAACTATAGTTTAAAGATTTCTTTTCCTTAAAACACATTTTCATTAAGAATGGTTTGAGTTAATTGTGTTGGGATTCAAACTGACTTAGGAAGTGAATTTCGGACTATGCCACTATTTTTTATTAAGTTACTGGTTTTAAATACAATACCAAACAAGATTAGCTTACCCAGAGAAGAGATTCTACAGGATGAGGGTGGAGTAAACCTATGATCCCATGATACCAAGAAAGTCCTGCACCCATCATGAAAATGCCTACTCCACTAATCAGGGAGGCAATATAGCGCATATTTGTGAAACCATACCTAGGAGAAAGGAAAGAAAATTATTTTAGGAATATAAGATTCTACATCTCCACAAACATATCTCAAAGTCTGACATTTTTACTTGTCCCAAATTATCATCATATGGCTTGGCATCTATTTAAGACAAAGCTGCTAAATCCAATCTAATCCAAGGGGGAAAAAAAACCTACTTGAAAAAGGATACCTAATACATGTAAAGAAATCAAGCATAAATATTTTTCTAACTTGCTTTTAAACAGCTGAATTAGCTCTTGCACCGTGACCAAGGATTTTATTTTACAGCTGAAAAGAACCCACAAATAAACAACATTTGTATCACTTTTAGATTCTAGTGAAATGTTACTTCTAAATGAGGACTCCAGTTTTGTGAGCAACCATTCTACATAACTCATAAAGCTAATTTAAAGGGAATAAAATGTATACATCTCTCAGTAGTTCAGCTAACTACACACATTGAACACTTGCAGTTTTTAAGTGCAGTGGAGGAATTAAAGCAATATTAAAATTTTGTGTTTATTCCTTTTTTTTGGTTTTAACTCCATCTACAAACAGTGCACTTCTTTTGTCTATATTGAGGAAGAAGCGAAAGAAGTGAGAGAGAAAAACAAGATAAAACAAACATTTGCACAAATATAGGATTTAAATTTTTCAAATATTTTTGATGCTGTTAATGAAAAAAAGCATAATTAATTCCCTAATTTAGATGTATTTTTTAACTAGTGTTTAAAGAATTAATGACTTGTCCAAACATATGAGGAATAAAACAGGTTGACACTGAGAAAATATCATGGAGAGTACAACTTATAACCTTCACAAACTTTTAAGAACTTATCGAGTAATATTCCTGTTACTAGATACAAAGCACAGTTTATGTCAAACACAACTCCTTATGGTACAAGTGCATAAAAGCACTTTGTTGAAAAAAGGAAGAGGACAGTAAGTTTTATTTTTAAAAAAATCCTGTGATGCACATGCACAGTGTTTAAAAAGTAGATCTATTAGCTGGAAGAGGCAGAAGAGGCCAGAACAACTTAGAGAAATAATATCAATTAAAATAAAACATAGCAAAAGTGTTCCACAACAAAACCCAAAAAAACTCAACACATGCACCAAGCCACTGAAACTACAACTCCTGGAGCTTGGAAGAAAACCCTTTTCTTTATTTTATCTGTTGTAAAAATAGAAACAATACATTTCAGCAAATTAAAAAGAAAAAGGTGATGCACAAGCAAGAACTGATCTTACTCCTATACATAGTTACAAAATCTTTATTTACTCAAAAAGCTTACGGATGACTAGGGTCAGGTGTCCTTGCAGACTGACTGATGCCCAAAGCTAGCAACGCCTATTTAAGACAAGAGGTTAAAAAAAAAAAAATTAGAAACATTCTGTATCAATTGAATTTGAAAGGTAAAGGCAGATGGCATTTGTTGAACTGCATATATATGCTTTGCTACTGATATCTTACTAGAGCTGGAATATAACCCTCAAAATTTGTCATCTAAACCTACCACTCCCAAAAAATTGTTAGTTATACCTACATATATAAAATATAGGCAATTATATGGTGTGTATATATAATTACTGTTAATTATAATTTTAGAATCGCAACTGAAAATGAACATTACATGCAATCACAAGTGCTGTTGCTGTGCTTCAGTGTAAAGGAATGAAGTTGCTCAGGGAACAAAGCTATTTAAATAAATTCCTCTCTGAAGAGAAATTATACTGAGACTGGTGTAGAATGGTGATGACAATATTTAAAGCAGTAACTTTACACTGCATATTTTAAATCATAACTTTTCAACATATTTTGAAAGAAGAAATAATCTCTTGCTATCTAAATTGCCTCTCTGATACATTCAATTAGGCATGTATTAAGTTGTTGATGCAGTAAGTTATAAATCTAGACCCGAATTCTGCAAAGCACGCTTTTTGTTAAACACTACGGATAATGAAACATAGTAACAAGTACTAAAATGCAAATACTTTAGTCTTAGCGACAGCAAGTTGCTCTGAGACAGTAAAGTTTCTCCTGTGTTTTTCCCAAAACCACATACTCAATCATTTGAAAAAACAAAACAAATCCTCCACATTTCAGTGGAACGCTCAATTTTGATATTTAAGAAACAGAATAGCTCTTCAATGTATATAATACCACTATCAAACTTGGTTCACCTATATATTAACACACTTGGCCAAGTCAAAAATCACACTTTAAGGCTGGCCTCTCCATAAATTTAACTATTATCAGTTGAATTAGGAGCACCCTCACTTTATCTTTGGAACAGCTGAAAGGTTGTGTGAAACCATCAAACAAAATGCGAGTTGTCAGCTCAGTCTTTCTGGATGGAGAAGCATAATGGGTCCAACTCAAGCAAAAAGTTTGCCACAACTGTGTTAATAGACTTTTTGAGATCCTCAGTCTGATATAAGGTTCCACAGATTCCTCAAATTTGGAGGAGCATAAGACTGTTGCATTTTATGGGTTACAAGGACTCCTCTTGCTTGAGCTGCAGGAGCCTTTTCTTCAACCCTTTCTTTAAGGGTTGATATATTTTCCCCCGAAGCCTTGCAATGTCATTTGAAAGTCTCACAACATATGCTTCAAGCACACCATAGAAAACAGTGGAAAAAGCAATATTAATTTTATCCCTGCATATTAGTATTACATGTTTAATTCCGAGCCTGCCACTCCACTTCTCTACTACTACTACTTGTGCTGTGAGAGGCTGATAGGCAATCTAGGAATAGAAAAAGAAAACAAAATGCTCAAATTCTCATCATTATTCTACCTAGAGATGAATAAGTAACGAAGTCTGTCATCATATTACAATAACTGACAGGAAAAGCATTTCAAGTTAACATTTAACCAAAATATTTACCAAAACTATTTCAGTTTCAAGTACCACTCATAAACCATGAAGTGAGTACAGTTCTTACTGCAACTCCCCTTCCCCAACTTATTTCTAAAAAACTTCAAAATCTACATTCTGACTTCTCATTATTACATTAATACAAATTAAGAAGCATACTATTTTTTTTGCACTACAACTGCTGGAAGTATGTGTCTTTATTCCCCATTTTACTACAAGTACTAACTTTAGCAGAATGGAAAAAAATACTCACCTGGTTACATGTGTCTGCTAAAGAGTGTATGGCTTCTGAAAACATACTTGCAGAACCTGTGTAAACCCAAGCAAGTAGCTTAAAGAAAAAATTCAATCCATTTCTGAAAACAAAGAGAAGAAATAGCAATATTTGATGTTTAATATTTTCAGCAAAACCAGAAGTGCTCTACAAACATACATCATCTGCCAAAAAGAAGTAAACTCAAATATCAGTTTAATAATTAGAGAGCTGTACAGACATAATTCATAGAGATTTTCGGCATGGTTTCTGTGAAAAAAGTCCTTTCAGCTAACCTTGATAAAGATACACAATTTATTTTTCAGATATCATTAACTTCTAAGCAGTCCTAAATCAGTTAACACTTCCTGAAAACTACAATCACACTCACTACTCAGAACTAATTTTCTACCAGTAGGAGAATATAACTCTTAACAACTTCCTTCTCTATTTTTTCAATCCTTTGCCCCCTACACATCCTCTCCCAAATACTATAGTGCCAGGTTCCCTACTTCATCTTCGGTCTGAGCCATTCTCAGTGTGATACAAATGTGAGACAACAGACAGGAAGACAAGGTTGTCACTAGATTACACTGTAAAATTATCTATGGAACTTCTCCATTAAGGTGTTCAGTGTGAATTATGAAGATATTTTTACAGCTACAGGTTTACTGTAGTAAACATTGTCTTATTTTGCACAAAGGTAACTATTAACACCAAAGTCCAAGTCCCACTTCAAACATTATCAGAATCAGTAGGTTAATTGCTACAAATGCATTGCACAGAAAATCAGACTAGAGAATTATAATATCCAGCTCTATCTTTTTTAACATGAGTTTCATTTATTGCCAATTTTTTACGTATCTAAATAAATTGTTATAAGAAACTATTAACAACATCTTATAATGGCATATTTTAACATGAGCCAGAAATTATATCCAAGATAGAGGAAGCAAACCCATCTGAGAAGGCAACTAAAATGCTCTGATTTGGTTGGAAACAAAGCTGTATTTTACATCAGTGACCAGCACAGTATTTCCTCTATTGTACTGGACTGAACTGACTAATTTAGCTACGTTATTTCTATCTACATGGACCTGAAAGTAGGAAACCTTAACAGAACACAAACCAAAGCTATTAACAGTATTCCAGTGCAGCTGGTCTATACCCTCACACACAGATCCATAGAACAACTCTGCTTTGGACTGAACCACGTTTCATCCTCACGGGGGAAGCCTGAAGTTTGTTAAAAGTCTACCAAATAATTCCAACTGGAAAAGTTAAGACAGATTGATCCTTCTTGACACAAAACCAAAAGCTATTAAAAAGACCACAAACAAAGGAGCACTGATAATGGCCTTGACTTTAATCTCTGAAAAATCATCAGATATATGAGTTCCAAGAATAGTTTGAACTTTTGGAACAGCCCCACAAAAAAATGACTGAGCACCATAACCATCTGTAGTTTGTGTCTACAAACTTCTCCTGGCTACCAGGCATTCATGTATAAAAACACCCAATAATCAAAAGGTATTTATTAAAAGAATGCAATGTTTACAGCAATGCTCTATCTATAAAGCAGGAGGAAAGGTCTACTTTCTCTGTAGGAGTGTAAGAAACAGAAGGAGGAAGAAATGACAAACAAGACCTCCAGTCTTCTTTTTTCCACTAGAAACATCCATGCTAAAAATTCTTACATGTTTTAAACTTAGAAGGCTCTGAACAGATAGTAGTAGAATAGTCAGTAAAGACACAGATTTTCAGTCAAATGAGCTTTGTATTTTTCTTCCCCAAATAAAAGAATATAGTTTTGCAGAAGCTCCAAGAGTTACTTCCTGCTCCAAACGTTTTTGTTTCCTGGGCCAAAAAAAGTATTTTCCCCTTTCTACTATGCTCAGTTATATCAATAGTGTCTTAAAAAATAAAGAGCTTTTATAAAAGAAAAATGTATTTAAAAACTGCAAGGTTTCATGGCAAATAAGTTTTAGCCTTCATTTCCTGAAAGAAACTTAACACACTTCCTCCTACTTCATGCCAGATAGTCTCTGTAATAATTTGCTTTACATTGGAATCATTAACTTGTTTCATTCAAACTCGTAAAACATGTGAAAGGTAAAAACCTCCAAAAACATCCCCTTTTCAATTAGAAAAGAAATAACAGCATAAAGAGAAAAGTGAATTATTTTCTGTTGGTTATATGGAAAATTCTTTAAAATGTATTAAAAACTTCCTCTCAAGAAGGAGCAAGAAAAGGGGACAACTTAAAATACCTGCTTCTTCAGGTACTTCAAAATTTTAGCTTTTACTTTAAGAAACTCTATAGTCTGATCAACTTCAAAAAAGTTGTTCTTCTCTCATCAGAGATATATCCAATACCTGTTGTCTATGTATTGATCAATATATTCACATAAACTCTCTCCTATCAACAATAAACAGATAACTCTATTAACTTTAGTTACAGACACGGGTATCTTTATCTTAAATACACACACTGTTTCTATTTCCAGGATAATATTAATAAATTGCTTACTACTTGCATAAACAAAACTTTTTTTTTTTTTTACTTACATGCAAATAGCTACCATTACCACCTTCCCTGGTCCCTTGAAAAACATAGCTGCTGTACTGGAGCGTGGCTACATAAAGAAATAAAGATTATTTAATAACTCAATCTTGATCTCACAAAACACCAACCATACAAATTATTACATAAAAAACTTTGCACTGCCCAGTATTGTGAAAGTTCTTAAAGGCAACTAATTTACTACTGAATGTTCAGCCAAACTGCAGTTGGGTCTTATGTATTTCTACAGATGGTTGGCTGTTAAAAAGACAAACATCCAATGAAGTCTCCAGCAGAGGCCACTGCAGTCATAAGGCCCAGAGCCTGCTAAGGAATCATTCTATACACCCAAGCATGTGGATTTAGGGTGTGTGTCTGCTTAAGCAAAGAGGAAGGACCAGCAGTGCATAGACAAAAAGCATTCCTCTTCTGGGGTCTCTTTTCTTAAAGAAACTTAGATTTTTTTTTTAAAATTAACAATATATTTACAACACATAGTAATAGGTTATACTTTAAATAATGACTACAGCCGCATTTTTATAAGAAGGCAACTGAAAAAAACCTCTTACTGGTGGATTACACTGTTACTGTATGAACCCATTCAAGCTGTCATCTTAACATTTACTACTGCATAACAATCAGATACAGATCTAGTACATTACACTGCAAAAAAACATTCCAGTAATATTCAGTTACACAAATTTTCCTTCAAAAGGCATCATAACACATTTCACAACACTTTTCTAGTCAAACACTTGGAAATGTCCTTACCTTAGTATTTCCAAAGAACTCCTTGTATTCCCACAACAGCCTTTGGTTTCTAAACAGATCTGTAGTACAAGATTCACATCATGAATATGTACTAGTAACCAGTAGTTTCAGGAATTGAAGTCTTTTTTTTATGCAGCAGCCAACTCCTAATAAGAGCTAGATGATCTATCTGTGAAAGAATTCCTCTCTTGATATTGTTAATCAGAAACACACGTTGTTATACACTTATGCAAAATGCCAAATACAATCTGTTATGATCCTATACATTGTTACCATTTCTACCAACAAATGATAATACACAGAGGGAAAAACTCAAAATACACTTCTACAAATTCAGGCATTTTATTTATACCCAAAAATTATTCTTCAGGTCAATAAAAATTTTTAGGCTTCTGACTGCACTTCCAGTACATGTACAGATACCTTAACAGATGTCTGCAGTTCTAGCATTTTTTGACAGAAGGGTGTTCTAGTGGCCCAACTGTTTAAAAAACAAAAAATTACCTCTCACTTTAAGGTACACAACTGGACTAAGTATCTTGAAGGAGTATTGCCTCTTGTGTCATTCTAACTGACTAGACAGATCCAAATACATTACCAACTACTGATTTGGCTGCATAAGTTATTGATAATACCAGCAAGGATAACAAAAATAACGTTACACAAAAAAAAAAAAAAAAATACTATTTGGGGGTACTTCTCCCCTTCTGAAACACAAAGGCAAGCTAAATTCTTTTCAGAGGAAAAATTGAGTAGGGGCATGGTATAAAGATTTGCATCAGTTCTAACTCTTTTCAAAATTCTCCATTTAAAAAAACCCGCAAAAGCATTGAAAATGTAAATTATCATCCAAAAACTGAAAGCCACCCCAAGAGTAGACTATAGATCTCCACTGAATGTATGGTCTTGCTGTATCACAAAGGTGATGAATTGCAATATAGTAACTGACTGTATCTGCATAGATAGCAACATTTTACCCTAAGATTATGTCAGAAAACCTAGTCAGCAATTGCTAGGTCCAAATTTACATGTTTTCAATAAAGTAACACTATCTTGCAGATTTCTAACAATCCTACTTTCTTGTCACATTTCAAGGAATTTGAAAATTCTATACTCACTTTCTCTGTACTTGATCTCTGCCTCTTTGCGTCGCTTTCTTTCTCTGGCAAGAGCCTCTGGACTACCCCAAACTTCAAGAGACCTGCATAAAGTAAAAGTAACTTAAAAATGTTTCTACTAATGCAACTCTTTTATCAAGCATAAAACCATACTGTCCAATTTTAGATACACAATGTAATTAAAATAATCGGGACATAAAATGTGTTCAGATAGGAAATGGGAAACATTATTGCCCTTTCACACTGCAAACCTGACTTTTAAAACTTTTCTCTCTCTCACACAATCCTTTTTAAATGTTCTTACTTTGCCTCTACATCCGATCTCAGGTACACCGTGAAAGTCTCAGTGTCATCGTGGGGACTTCGTCGTTTAATTTTTCTCAGCTGGTCTAAATCACTAAGGAAAGTGGACAAAGAGTTTAGTTGTAACAAACGGATCATACTGTTCTCTTTTGACTTTTATGTCTGGGTGATGATCCACAATTTTGACATTACTAATTTGTTGTACAAAAAAAGTGAAGTTTTCTACTTCAAACAGACTAGACAGACAACATGAAGCAAGTGATCTCTAGCAGGCTATTGAAAAGGACTGTTTTTCACATCCAGAAGTCCAAATCATGTCTTCATACCATGAAATACTACTGAAGACAAAGTATTAAAACACTAAATAATAAAACATCCAACGAATGATCTTTATGTAACTGATAATGTGCACAGATGCTAAACAAGAGGCTATATGAATTAGCCTTCCTAAATGGAAATCAGAAGTCATGTGACAAGAAAATTTAAGAAATTTAATCCCAAAATTTGGCTCCCAGCACAAGCTACAAAAGACTGAAGATAACAAAGCTACTTGGGGAAACACAAAATTTCCTCTGCTGAGCTACACTTTAGGGTATCTACACCATTATGTGAACATGGGAGGAAGAGAGGTGCCTCCCCCCAACTAGATTTATGGCCTCATAAATACAGATAAACTACTTCAAGAAGCAAGTACTGAAAAATTAAGTGCAAGCTCCTAGTCCACTGTAAAACTAAGCAAGAACTAACTTTAGCCACTTGCACTTATGTACACCACAAAAGTATTCAGAAAAAGTTGTCGTGCAAAATCACTCTACAATCACAATTACTTCTCATGCACACATGAACAAATAAAAAAAAAAAAAAAGTCAGAATTTAAATTTCAACTCAAACCCATCATACCTGGATTTAAGACAAAACTCATTTATTGCTCTGACTCCAGTGATGAAGTTATTCTGTGTGTATTTTGGTCCATACTCTCTTTTCTTAAGGACTGCTTTCACTTAAAAAAATAGATACACAAGTTAAGTTACCCATAGAGACTACAAAAAAAAATAGATACACAAGTTAAGTTACTCATAGGGACTACAGCAGAAATTTCAAAAAGTAGTTCAATCTAGTGTCATGCTGTGATATGTCTTAGTGGAAATCTGAAAAACAATGCTTGTCAATGATACAGAAAATTGACAATGAAGAGAAAGGTATCTTCCTCATTGTGGAAATGAATAAGGGTAGAATCATTTACCTCCAAAAATGCTACTTACTAAGCTGTAGTTCAGGGTTCTCAAACCTAACTGCCACAGTCAGCTACTTCTCCAACTTTGATGTCAGAGATGGTGCTTGGCTACATAAATAGCATTCAAATATGGCCGTTTGGAAACCCTTGGTCTAACAACTGAAATAGCAACAGACTGCTTCATCTCTATTTTTTCCAATAATCAAGTCCACTTTCTCCAGATAAGATTTTTGACCTTTGCAGAGCATACAGAGAAATGAGACAGACTGTATACGTAATTTTTCTTAACTATTACGTTCAAAATTAGTACTCTTCACATTGGGCATTTATAAAAATTAAATTAATTAACATACATTTACTAAGCTTAGAACTAAGGTTAGGCTGAAAATTTTTAAACACTTCCCATCTTTTATTTAAAATAAACCTACACCCAAATCGTTTTAACCTTACCGAAAAACAACTTATAGATTTATCAAACCCATACTAATTCATCTTTCAGAAATACAGGTAAATTTCACTAAAATAAATCATATATTGTACATTGTATATATTGTACTGCAGTTGTATATTGCACATTATTTCAACAATTCTACCCCTAGTTCAAGTAACTGTATAAAACTGTAGTAAATGTGGAGAAAAAAAAACTTACTTGGTGTTTCCAAGAGAAAGACAAGCTCAACAAAAGATTATGTAAATAAACCACTTTAAAAACACTGTTTTAAGATTAGCGAGTTACTGTCTTTGTAATACTTAGTAATACTTGGATCAGCAAGTTTCTAAGTCAGAGCAGCATTTTAAGAATTCCACTTCCTACACACAAACAAAATCCTTAACATAAGCATTTCTCCTTGCACATCTTTCATTAAGAGAGAGGAAACTCTTGCTGAAATATATATCTATTTTCACAATTATTTCCCAGAAATGTCTCCTATCTACCTTGCATTTTCTCCCTGCACACATACACTATGAGAAATTTACATCCCCCTGCACCATCGTGGATGAGAAGGTAGAGAAAGGCAGAAGATTAAGCCTGGGAAGAAGTGAAGGGTTAGAGGAAGGTGTTTTAAAATTTAGTTTTTATTTCTCAGTATTGCAGTCTGATTTGATTGGCAATAAAATAACTGATTTTCCCCAAGTCCAATCCTGTTCTGCCCATGATAGTAATCAGTGAATGATCTCTCCCTGTCCTTAACTCAGAAGCCTTTCATCACATTTTCTGTACCCTATCCAACTAAGGAGGGCAGTGATACCCCAGCTTGGGTGGGCACCTGGTGTCCAGCCAGTGTCAAACCCACCACATTACTACACACAAATGGGAATTTTGCAGAACTCAGATTAGGCAGTTCATGTGGTCAAGATATATTTAGAAGCAAGACTGATTAGGTTAACTCAGTAATAACAAAGAACAGAGGAAGACTTAAAACAAGGAATGGGGAAGACCAAGTATTGAGCTTAGCCACAGTAGGTCTGAGAGGGGGAATGGACATGCCTAAAAACACACAAGGAGGACAGACTGCAAAAACACATGAAAAAACAAATAGGTCTTTTCCTGATGAACTCTGCAGCTTAAATGAAAATTACAAACAAACACAGAAGAGTGAATAATTAGAAGGAATACTGCTATGTTTGATTTTTTTTTGGAGTCACTTTCAAGCAAACAGTACCAAACAAAGCTGGCACATAAGTGTGTTTTAAAATGTTATTCACAAACTTGCTTACACAATTGAAGAGGAACTACAGTTTCCTTACACTTTTTTTTTAACTACTAGCAAACAGCATTAAAGTTCCAATACACTAAGTATTTCTTTACCTTTTACTTGGATTGGCTGTTTAGGTGAAGACTGCTTTTGGCCTGCATTGGTTGTATCTTGACCTGTATAAATAAAATTAAAGCTCATTGTAAATATGGAAGCACCTACTTTTCTTTTCAGAAAAGAGTTTGACTGACATAACATTAGGATATATCTTAATATTGCATTGCACCCTGACAATTAGAAAATGTATTTGTCAGATTTCCAACATTTAAAACTCTCAAAAGACTGAAACAAACAAATAAAAAAAAGGTAAATATTTAATATAGCATTGTTCGATAAACTCCTAGCAGCTTGCAGAAGAACACCAATTTTCAACATATTTTCCAAAGCACTCCAAATTTTAAAAAATATATTTTAACAGTGCACTTGTGTTTGGGACAAGTTTTATGCAAAACTTTAGATTAGTAAACATAATTAATAATAAATATGGCCTGTGGCTGCTATGTATCAAAGTGTTTCAGAGCTTCCAAGCTGAGATTCAATCTTAAGGGATAGAAGCTTCTTTGTTTACAAAAAGTTAGTTCCTTAAAACACAGAATATTGAAACTAAAATCCACAACTCATATGCAACAAGCTGGAGCTGGAACAAAAACGAAGTCTTTCAGCTGGTTTTGAAACTTGAGGATATGATTCTACTAAAAAAACCAGCAAAATATAATTCACAATAGTGAAATTAATCTTAATATTTGGAAAAAGATAAATTCCAGTAATTTTAGTGAGGTTTCTACTTAGAACCAGAAGTACTGCTTAGAAATTCAAACAAATATTGCATCCTTGTCTCATACATCTCAACATAGCTTTCAGAATAAAAACCTTATAGTTCTAGCATGTCAAACCAACATATCCACTCTTTTGTGCCCTATCACTCTATAACATTGGAGGTTTGCCACACATTCATATTCATTCACAAAATTAAAAATTACCTTCTTGAAAGTGATATATTAAAGAAATGAAGATTTTTTAGCAGGTTAGTGTTAAGTAATGAGGTACTCCCAGCCTAACACGGTACCTAAATTATTTAAAGATCAGATTCTCTTGAAGCTTGGACTACATAACTATGTTTCAATCAGGCAATTAGTTAATGCCCTAAAAGCAATTGAGAACTACAGCTAATAACAATTCAAGGATATTTTCTTGGAAAAATAACCATTATAAATTTATTTTGATCTTACTACACAGCAAATAAGGTTGCATCATAACTAACTACCATTCCTTAAACAGTCATCCATCCCTTTCACTTGAAAACAAAAGAAACAAAATCCCTTTGTTGTTCCTCTCTTTTCTTACCTGGTTACAATACCATGTAGCTGATCTATTAATATTAATGATAAAAAACTTCCACTAAGAGTGCTTTACAAAAACTGAGTAGCATTTCTTTTCAAAAAACATGCACAACCATTTATATCATCAAAATAAATATCACAAACAGTATTTAACAAAAGATTGCATCACAAGACCTGGGGGGGTGGAGGGGAAAACAAAAATACTAAGATTATATCCATGCACAGACATCTATATACATCAGTATATAGATTTTTCAAATTTTACTACCTCAGCTTAGAGTCAGAACAAAATCACAGTGCACCATTGAGGAAAAAGATGTAGAATACTTCCATTCACAGCCACTGTTTTTCAGACTAAGTAGAGTACCATAGTACTCTAAGTAGTTACCATATCAACATATGGTAACTTTCAAGACTGAACAATGTTTAAGAGTCACTTTTGTACTTCCAAACATCAGAATGTAATCCTCTTAGCTGGCTACAGTAACTAGCTTTTAAAGACTGTTGCAAGCTCCAGGAATTTACAAGTTACTAAAGATGGAACAAATATCTGCTATCCTGATGAGGAAAAGGAAATTTTCTTCAGAAGACCGCTCCATTATAGACAAAAGCACAAAGAAAGAGAGCTTTCATTTTGAAAAGTGTCTGTTATCTCTTAAGCACAGTCTTCCAAACCTGGATCTCTGTGGTGCCACAGTTACTAAAGCATCAAAAATAGAGGATGTTACAATGAAGCAAGGACAAGACAGTTCTGAATTTCACAAGCATCTAAGCAGCACAAGATCGACAATGGAACAGCAGGGAGGGTCAGGTTATGCACACTGTATCAAATGTTTAATGTGAATGCTGCAGTTCTAACAACTGTCAGATTAGAAAGCTCCAGCAGATGAAACAGCTCAGCCTTATTTACCAGTCATTTATAGCCTGGCCTTGAGATGCCATAATGCTCAATAGTGACACTCATTCTATCTTTATCATTAATTCCTTTGACACAGACCAGAAATACTACCAAAAAATTCTAATAAACAAGCAAAGTGGTGAAAGATGAGTAATGCATTCAATTTCTTACCCCTTAAATTACTTAATCCCTTTCAACATCCACATTTTTCCATCACCACTTTAAATTTGATTACATTTAAACCCTTAAAATACCAGAATGACTGAGAGAAATAAATTTCAGCATTCCTTCCTCCCTACTTATGCATTTGAATTTCCTATATAGATGTCCACAACCAAAAATATTAAGAATTCTGTAATATCATAAAATAGAAAAAAACTCAAAACATCATTATCAGTAAATATATTAAGCTTTTACATTTTTATAAATACTCTCTATTGTAGCTTAGTACTACCTGTTTCAACTTTATGCAGGGTTTCTTCACGGGCTGATCCATTTGTATCTTCTGATCCAAGATCTTTCTTCTGACCACTGGAGGTATAAACTCTCACTTGACTCATCAACTGCACAGGCAGGCGATTACATGGTAGAATATAAGACAGACTCCCACTTTTCATTGAAACTTGCCATCCTAACAAGGGGGAAAAAAAAAGCTATTTCAGGCAGCTATTTTGGAAGGAAAAAGAAGGGAAAGTGGTCCTGGTATGGCAGCATAAGTTATGGAAAGTCAGCTTGTAAGCACTGACCCGTGCTTACTTTACCCATGCTTATGAACTACAAAATGAGAGTACATAGCATGTTTTCACTACCTCTCTTCAATCATCCACTTTTAAATTTCATTCTAACATTAGAGGGTTCTTCCTACACTCCAGTATGCATTTTTCCCAGACCTCTGGATGATCTTAAGGGTTAAAAAAAAAAAACAAACCAAAACCAAAGCCATTTGACAAGACTGGCTTTCTGATATACTAAGTCTCATTCTAGCCATACTGCCTCAAAGTCTTTAAAAACCATATATTGATAAAAGATACAGACCACTACTATTAGCCAGTGTTGCCATTTTATTTCACTCTGTGTACACTGTACAAATCACAGCTTACTGAAGCTGTGAAGAATGAAGAAAAACTGAACTGTATGCAAATTATACAGTTGCTATAGAAATCACGTAGAAAAGCACACAACACTGTACAAAACATTTTATAGGGAAATGTCTTAAATTTTGCAGCATTCACAACAGACAAATTACAATATCAATATGCAAAAAGTCCTCTGAGAAACCACCTTGGCTAGGCAATCTTCCATTTCAAAAGATTAGCCAAAAGCAGAGTTGCAGTACAGACCAACCTGTATCAGCAATCAGTTTCTTTTAGGGAACACTTTGGTAGAAAGGGTAAATAACACCTCCAACCAGAAATGCAGCAGGGAAACTGGCTGCTTTGGAAAGCACTCACTAAAAAATAAATACATTTAAAAAAATATTTAGATGGTGACAGTAAATAAAGTCATATCAAGCATGACTACTTAAATATGAATAACACAGCTCTCACAAAAAAAAAAAAAAAAAGATAATATTTTAAAGAACTGTCCATTCCGTAAAAGTCTTAACCGCTTCTGCACCCCTGCACGTCTACATGCACTGACCTGAACCTTACTGAAGGAAAAATTTCCCCAAAAAAAGGATAGCTCTTACTCATAGTTGTCACAATGTGACAAAAGCCCTTAACGATGAACTCAACGCAGTTCACTGAACTTACTGATTACAAATTAATAAAACACTACAATAAATACGTGGCACAAGATGAGCAGTGTTGTTTCCTAAGCTCTGGTGACACTGGAGCAGTTAAAAAGGAAAAACTTAATCAGCACATTTAGAGGGCATTTTTCCTACTAATGCACGCACACACAGGAAGCCCTTACCAAAAAAAAAAAAAAAAAAAAATCATTTGCTGTAATTTAACCATGACTACACGAAAAGGGGCAAAACTGCTCAGAATTTAAATTCCACGAGATCTGTGGCCTAAAAGAAAAGCCAAGGCTCGCTCCTCGGACCAACACAAACCCTGTATTGACCACGCTACGTTTTATGTAATTACTGCAAACTTCGGCCCCGGCAGGGGCATAACGCGCCTGCTCCACGTCAGACGGGGCGGCACAGCCCGGCCGAGACTCCCCGGCCCCGCAAAACACCTGCACGTTTTCCTTCTTTTCACAGCCGCCCCTCAGAAAACAGCGGGCGCTCGCCGGCCCGTGGGCGCCCGCAGCCGGGAGCGGCGCCACCGCCTCGGGAGCGACCTCGGCCGCCGCCACCGCCGCCACTCGCAGCGCCCCAGGCAAACGCGGAGCCCCGTCACAGCTCCCTCCGAGCGCCGGCCGGCGCGGTGCGGCGGCCCGGCCCCGCAGGACTCACCGTGGCAGGCGCGGGGCCGCGGCGCCGCCTGGCACCGCAGGTACAGGCGGTAGAGGCCGCGGCAGCCCCGCCGCTGGGGTCCTAAAGAATTGCTTTCATCTTATAATATTCAATTACCTTACTAGGATCACATGTTTTACATAAATACAGTGTTCCAGGGAAAATTTCTTC
>JAOTQP010001652.1:45150920-45172625 GCA_026413545.1 Cichladusa arquata
GAAGCGGCCCGCCCGGGAGGCGGCCCGGCCCCGGGAAGCGGCCCGGGCCCCGATAAGCGGCCCGGCCCCGGGAGGCGGCTCGGGCCCCGGCTGCCGCTGCGAGCAGCCCCCACTCTGTTACTGGACCTGGTGGAGCCTTAGTACGTGCGGGTACGTGTAACAAACGTACATGCATTAAACTTCTTAGCACAGGTGAAAACATATTAGAGAATTTTTTAATAGGGTCACTTGACAAGACCTCCGAGATCATTGAGTTCCACCTATGACCAAACACCACCTGGTCGACTAGACCATGGCGCTAAGAGCCACAGACAGTCTTTTCTTGCACACCTCCAGGGACAGTGGCTCCACTACCTCTCTGTGGTGTTCCAATGTCCAATGACCCTTTCTATGAAGAAGTTTTTCCTGATGTCCAATCCATGCTTCCCCTGGTGCAGCTTCAGACTGTCTTCTCGTCCTGTCGCTGGTTACCTGGGAGAAGAGGCCGATCCCCACCTGGCTACAGCCTCCTTTCAGGTTGTTGTAGAGAATGATGAGGTCTCCCCTGAGCCTCCTTTCCTCCACGATAAATACCCCCAACTTCCTCAAAAACTCTGCATAACACTTGTGGTCCAGACCCTCACCAGCTTCATTGCCTTTCTGTGGACATAAATAACACACCTCCTGCCCTGCTCAGGACCATGCCTGTAATCAGTCCCACTGGCACTGTATTAAACTCTTTTTTATAAAAGGTTGTGTTTTTTTCAGTATAACTTTCATATTGGTTCACATGACTGAGAAAATGTCTCAGGCTTCCTTGTCTTCATTTGCACACTAGGAGGAACATGGGAGCTCACCAGAAGTTAGCTTGACAGGGAATTTGGA
The DNA here is from genome assembly GCA_026413545.1 of Cichladusa arquata. Lineage (NCBI taxonomy): Eukaryota > Metazoa > Chordata > Aves > Passeriformes > Muscicapidae > Cichladusa > Cichladusa arquata. The sequence continues at coordinate 45,151,785 of JAOTQP010001652.1, forward strand.
TAATTAATGTACCTGATAATCCACAAAGCATTAGATCACTGGGGAGAGTTATTACGGTGCCTGTCTTTAACATACACAATTAGATTTTAAAACAAAGTTTGCTGGCACATCTTCACCAGCTGCCTAGCGAGCAGAATTGCCAAAACAAGTTTTCCTAGAAGCCCTGGGGAGGCAAATTGAAGTAAAATACTTCCACAGAATAATTAACACTCATCTTCCCAGTAATACAACTGCAGCCATACCAAATGAATCAGGAGTATTGCAACAGATGCTGTATCATTAAGTACCAGATGTACAGCACTGGAGTTAAATACTAAATTGACTGCAAGTTGTAAAGTAGCACAAGTGAGGTCAATTCACCAATTTCAGTTGGAGTCTAACATGCACCTGATACGTGTTTTGCTAGCTGCTTATTTTGGCAAGAGCCTAAGAGCCTTTGTAAAAAACAAAAAGGAAGATTTTAAGAGTTCCCTATTTTTATCAGCTACATAAAGATGTTTGAAAGCATATAGAAATTCTTGAAACATTTGTACCTGAAGAGTCACTGCTATACTGTAGAAGAGATGCTAAGTTTAGGTTTATTGTTTCCTCTCTAAAACCAAATTGAACTACTATTTCATATTCTTTTATCCATCAGAATAATTCAATTTGTTTTGTCTGGTTTTGGCATTCTAAATATGAAACAGGAAGGAAAATAATAAAGCTGGAATATCATAAATTAATAGATACTAACAGTGTGGTGGTCAACCAGGATTTACACAATCAGCTGCTGTGCATGACCTTTTATATTGGCAAACACTGAAAACTGATGGAGACAAAGAACAAGTAAAAGAGCATCAATAACAGCCTATTCTGCATGGGATAGCCAAGTACATAAAGCAATTGATAATGAATTACAAAGACTCCTGACATGCGGCTGCAGCAGCATCCTAAGAAAAATGTATTAACTTTATTTATGAGCATCTCGAGCGTTAGTTATCAATCACTAGCAATGAACAGAGAAACATTCCAAACGATATGGTACTTCAGGACATCCAAACTTGATACTTTAAGCCTGTATTTCATAAAATAAAGCTAGTTAAAAAAAAAAAAAAAGTAGAGTCTCATTCACATTCAAGATACTAAATGTGAAACTGATAAAAAAATATTGTTTCAATATACCATGGGCTTTTGTGCCATCTGAACCTCTTCCTAGGAGACTAATTGTGTGAAGATCATGGTATGTTGCTCCTAAGAGGAGGGAGACTTGCTACCATCAGTCATTTACTCAAGCTTCCTTTTGCAAAAACTCCAGGACCCTTTTTTTATGCAGCATATTACCTTGCCTACAAAAAATTATAAGGTTAAGTTGCATCACCAGGTCTTCAGGAAGAACAGGGACCTTTTAAGACTTAGAACCTGTTTTATGGAGACACTTCAAAAGTTTACATAGAACGGCTTGCAGACCAAGAAAGGCAGGTTTGAAATATAGGCCTTTGAAAACTTTTGTCATTCCTGTTTATTTAAAATAACTCAGTAACTGACTGTGTTACTCAAGCTACAACAGTCCATCATGATGAAATTCTCCAGTATTACTGTCTAGCAAGAAATATGTGATATGCAAAGGCTAATAAGAAATGAAGGATTTTAGTGTTCCTTGTATGAAAAATGAAGTAATATAAAGCCAATTTGAATATTTTTAAATCTGAAATTCATTAAATATTTCAATTTCAAACAGTGGAGAGAGACTTGCAATGTCCCCAGATCCACCAGAAGAGCTGATGGTATTGACTTAATATAGTTTAAATGACTGTTCAGGATTCCCATCATATCCTGCCTTGTGAGTCTCTCATACAGCATAGCAAGGGGAAAAAAGGGAAAAGGGAAAGACTTTCAATTTTGTACCTTTTATGATCCTACAGTTAACACAAAGCAGCTACATACCAATATCAATAGTACAAAAAAAGTGTGAATACATAAAGTGGCCAGTGACCCCAAACAGCCTTTAAGTTTTTCAGGCAAACCATTTAAATCCACAGAAAATGAGACAATATTTTGTGGCAGGCAGGTGCACGAAGGGAATGACTCTTCCAAAGCATGGAATGGTGAATCTTCAGAAGCCTGCATTACAGCACTCTGAGTCATGCAGGTCTGTAAAGCTATTTCATGGTCATTGGGTCAAAGACCTATATAAACTAAAAGTAAATATTTTCATTTCCAGCACATGGATAAGTGTTTTCAGTTATTCACATGCAGTACATTCACCTGAATATCAGCAGTCGTCTGCAGTTTCTTAAACTGGGGGCAGCATCCAGTGACTGCCAAAGGACAATAAATCGTGAAGATAAGTTATTCTCCTGAGAAATTTAAATGGAAAATTACTTTCCTGTAGCAAATAGACTCAGGAGGAGCACATTACATTACTAAAATTTTTAGCTTCATAGTTGCAAACCAGCCACCAGAGGTCAGTGGTTTGGAATAAAATTAGCACAGGGAGGAAGAATTCAATTTCATTTCAAATGGACAAATCATATAATCGAATAAAATTCCAGCCTCTGAGTAAGGAAAAAGAACTCTTAAGGTTAGCAGCACTTATCTTCATCCAAAAGCAAGAAAGCTAGCTTAAAATTCTTAAAAACAATACTAGGTACATAATACATAAAGCTGAAACAACTACTCATTCTCTACAGTAATATGCAGACATGCTTAAGAACATAGGATTGGAGGAAGCTTCTTGCACCACCAGCTCTAGTCTCCTGCTACTCCACTTGTCCTAAAATTTCTTACATGAACCAAGCACAGACCAGCTTAAAAGCAGCTTGACTCTTTTGCTCATAATGAAAAAAAAAGAAATAGAATTACAAGAATGTGAAATAAGCTCAATTAGTACTTTTGAAGTGCATAAAAGCAGTATATTAGAAATACCTGTGCAATGCAAGAATCTTCTTTTACAACTTTCAAATGTGTAACACTCTGCAAAGAGAGAAGGCTGCCAGAGGACAGGAAGAGGCTGTTTCATCATGAAGTGCAAAGTGTACTACTATTTCCAAAAAGGGGGAAAAAACCTCAAAATATTACATTTTATTTGTCATTTATCTGCTCCTGTAAGTATATATACATATCATCCATTCACAGTACATACATATTAATGCAACTGAACATCTTACCTCTGCCCCAGAGTGATGTTAAAAAATTTGAGATAATTAGAAATGTGAATAGAGCCATTGAATGCTCAAACGCATGCATGCTGAACATGATTCTTGTTGTTGTACCTGTAGTTTTCTAAGACTTCAATATTTCTCTGTATTATACAGTTATACAACTATGAGTTCATCTCATAGAAAATGCCACTAGACACATGAAAATTTAGAAAGCCAACCTCAGATTTCCATCTACCATTACAAAAAACTTTTCATTCGTGTCTGATTTAAACTTTATCACTGAAAGGATTCACAATTCTTTTTGTTGTGCTTTAATGAGAACCTAACTGAAGTTGTTACAGCAGAGAGTATGTTGAAAGGGACTGTAGTATGGAGACATCCATTTGGCCAGGTTTTCTAGATTAAAAAATAAATCCAAAAATATTAAAATACTAAGTTACAAATATAATGTTCTATGCAAACATACATCAGGACAAAACCTCATGAGTTGCACATACAAGGTCTTCCCCCAGACAGCCAAGAAAAAAACATAGCAAAGCAACATGGAACAAGAAAAGCCAAAGAAAAAAAAAAAGGCAAGCCAAGAAGCCCAGAGTATTTCTTCCTTTACTTTTTCACTGCAGTACATTCAAACACAATAGAAAAGAACACATAATTCCACTGCAGCTGTTTTCCATTTTAAGTTAACCAAGATTAGACTGTCAGCTCCTGTACAGTGGGGCTATTTCAATAGTTTTTAATGGAGAATAAATTATACATAATTTACAGCTTGAAAATTTAATTACTCTCTAGAGGATACTGATGGCATAAAACCATGAATGGTGAAATGGAGTTTGTGAAAGCAACAGAGCACCCAGCAGGATTTCCAGACATCTTGGTATCACAGAACTGGTGTGACTCTTGGAGTGTCCTGCGTAGGGCCAGGAGCTGGACTTGCTGATCCTGATTGGTCCCTTCCAATTGAGTATATTCTGTAATTCTGTGATTTTCTGCATTCCCCTGATTTTTCTCCCCATTCTTCTACCTTCTTCTTCTATTGCATTTCTACCTTCATGAAAACTATAGTTGATGTTACTTTAACTCCTACAGATAATCTAGACCTGCACCTTTTACCATTTCTGATTTTCAGCTTCATTTTCCTGTGAAATATCTGAACTGATGCATCATCTTCATCTAACATACTTTTAACACTGCTTTTAACCCTGGCAGAGGAACATGAGTGAATATTCATAGGGACACATATAGCAAATGAAAATACATGATCTGCACTTGTGCAAAGCAGTTTCCTCATGCCAGGCAGGAGTCTGGACTGTGATAACACTCATGTTACAAGCAAGTTTTTGTAGTCAGACACATGGAAGCTGTGATAGAGATGAACTCAAGAACAAAGTTTTTCGTGGCTTCTCAAAATACAACCCACACTACTGCTTTTACAAAACTCCAGTTGCATGGTGGTAGCCTGGTGTGGTAGAACAAAGCCCATCTGGTTGGCACTTGGGTTGAACAGAAGGCAGCTACTAACTGTACCTTCACCAGTGAGCTAAGTCCAGCCCACAAGAAGGGGGAAACACAGGGTCACATTATGAAAAACACTGGTTCACAATTTTGCTTAGTATTTGTGAAACAAATATTATTATTATTTTTGTTATTATTATGATTATTATCCTGACAAAAATTCCAAGTAATTCAGCAGTAATCATGATTCATTCTCAGTTCAGCAGTGGCACCTACTTAGGTAGTAGGATGTAATCATAGTCACAAAGTAACCTATTTTAAAATTAAAAGGACAGGAAGGACTTTTGCCAAAACACACGTGTACAACTTTCTCTGCTAACACCTGCACTGAAAATACAGCAGTAAACTGGGCACATAGACAGATTTTTTCCACAAGACTTGATATTACCTATGCCAGATATAAGGTAGAATAGTTCCAATGAATTAAGGGCAGGGATCAGCTCTTTTTCTTTTGATATACACCTTAATCTTCCTGTTTCTGCACTATTCTAAACACATACACAAAAAACCAACACCCAACATGCACCTGAAACACTTAACACAAAGCTGTTGGTCAGTAACTCAAACTTACTCAGAGATTTGAACTTAAATAAGTGCTGTTTTGCAACACACTAGTAATATTTAAAATCCAGAAAATATACACAATTTGGTTTCAAGAACATCAACAAAACAATAGGTATCAATACAGAAAACTATTTAATTTGTTTCAAAATAAATACTTGACATACAAAGCACATACAGTGAAAAAGGATCACAATAAATTACAAATGGAGATACTTGCTCATTCACTGACAGAAGCCCTTGGTATTTCCAATTTCATACCATCAAATTTATCATTCTTGCTGATTTAAGCACAGCACTGAACAAATATGGATCCCAGTGCTTTCTTTCACAGGTACTGGTATGGATAATTTACTGCAGTGATCCAATTTGAAAATCAGTAGGGACCAGTAAATCGCTGCATAAAAGAAAGAGCGAATGAGGTGCTTTTTCCTTGGTGTCAGCAGCCTGTGATTATTATGTTTATTAGATTTTCTTGAAAGGGCTTCACATTTTCTCAAATATGCAGGAGAACTATATTTCCCCTCTGAGTCCTTACATTAGCATTTTGTGCCTCAGTCCTTGAATACAAGTAAAAGATGAATTTTTCAATTAATTTTAAAAGTTTATACCATCTGGATGGCACAGAACTAAGCAATGAAACTCCCTTACCTGCACAACATCTGCCATTATCACAGAGCTAGCTTGGGCAGAGAAGTTAAAAAGTAATGCTGAGATTTTTATGAAAAAGATTTCTGAATCCAAATTCAAGATTAAATTCTATTACATTATCCATACTGCTATCTTTCCGTCTTTGAAATAAAGAGTTGTTTAAGGTTCTGTCCTTAAAAGGTGATTTGAAACAGCAAGGCCTGACTGTTCCTGTGACTTTAAGAAAATTGTAGCACAATAGAAGTCACAATACAAAGACACACTAACCAATTTCAGTGCATATATAGTTTAACCACAAATAGGTGTACCACAGCAGTTAAAAACTGTAGACAATGAAAACAGATTAGCATACCCTACTACCATCTTGGGATCTTACTTTGTTGCATTATTTTTTGTCAGAGATGATGATACAAGGGCCACACCTAGCATTGCAATGAAAATCAATTTTTGACACCACTTTAAAAGAACATGTTGTTTTAGCAGTGTCTTCTTTACCCTTAATCTGAGCACTGTAAGGTACAGCACATTTATCTAAGCAATGTAAGGAACAATACTTTTTAAAGTACTTATGACCACAGTTACAATAATTTTAGGAGCAGGGCTAACAAGTCATATGTTGAGTAGAAATAAATCAGTTTCATCTGGGCACTTATCCAACTCTTTTTTCTATTTCCTGATCTGCCAGAACTCTTACATCCACTCAGGCAAATGCTCTTTCCTTCCATGTCTCCATTCCTGTCTTTAAAATGGGTAAGAACTTCCTGAATAAACACAGCATCTGTACAGGAAATGTTGCAGTACAGGTGCCTAACAATAAAAGGGTCTAACACAGACTGTACAAAATCATTGGTTACGTTATTTGTTTGGACAGTACTATCACATACATAGTTAACAGCTCCAAAACTGTTGGAAGAAATAGAAGCTCATAATTATAATAATTTTTATTTAAATCCTTAAAACATTAACAGATATTGCTCCACTTAAACACCCATCAAAGAAGGGAGCAAAATATAAAACTGACAGCACAGAAATGACAATATATGTATAAAATTAAATAAAAGGCAAGGAAGGAGAGGATGAATGTATTGGTGAGTTACTTTCCGTGTAAGAAATCCTAACAGGCATTAGCTACTCCAACAGACCCAATGGCTCCTGATACTTCATCTACAGATGAAAACACACAAGGGTTAAACTGGAGCATCACTTCTACAGAAAGCTTGTAGAGAGCAAGGCATTTGTATACCCACAGGATCTATGCAACAGCACTTAACTTATGAAAGCTAAAACAACAACAAACTATGAGCAGTATGATTTATACCAGTGGAAACAGTTACCACATTAGGTAGGAAACCTTCCAGTAATACAAAAACTCTTCTGCTTCATTTTGGGATTGGCAGGCACTTTATGGTCAGTTGCAAAATTTCTCTACGATCACAGGCTTTTGTCACAGCCTCTGCATGACAGCTAGCTGTTGACAGCATAGCAGAATGAATATACAGCTCTCTTCACAAAAAAACCCCCTCAAGCTATCAGGATACAACCAGCATTTTATATTTACTTTAATCATTAGAAGAGAAACAGTCACAAACTGTGGTGAGGAAGCAGGCTCAAGGATAGAATGTTATTCAATGGAGGAAACTCGATGTTATCACTTAGGCAGCTGGAAGGCTACAGTAAAACATCAAAGATGATGCAGAGCACAGGTCAGGTGCCCTACTTATTTGGCTTGAACATTATGATTACAACATTGTTCCATGTTTTCTCAACACATCAGAGAAGTATGTTTTACCAGGCCACAAGCTGCTCTTGTTTGCCAAGCAAAGCCAAGAATATGCTACTGGCCAAACCAAATCAAACCCATTTTATGAAATTTCCTCCACTTGGTCCATTTTCAAGACTTAACAGAAAGAGATAAATTCAGTATCCACATTTAAGTTCTACTTCACAGCACTGTCTTCCAACTCTTTACTCACAGCATTGTCATTCACTTATTCCTTCTAATCCTTCTCCTGCATTCATTGAGCTGGATCTCTACTTCGCATCCCTCAGTTACGGACTCATCTCTAATTTAGTAACTAATTTAGTCTCTAAACATATAATTAAGGAACAGTAGAATGCACCTGTAACAGCAGTCAGACCACAAAAATTTGCTCAGATGTAACATGTTATTTTGCTTACAATAATTACAGATTTATTTGCCTTCCAATCCCAGTATGGGGGATCAACTTAGATGACCAAATTAATTTTTAAATTGCAGTGGTGCAAACAGCTGAATAGAATCTGGTGTCACCATTCAAAAAACACATCATGCAACATGACAGAGGGTCTAGAACCATGCTGAGGAACTGAAACAGTAATAAGTAGGTCCGGATTCTTCTCTCTGATTAGACACCATTGTTGCAGTGCTTATTCTTGAATTAGATTTTGAAGGAAAGGGTCGTAAATTTTTGCACTTTAGAAGGCAAAAATTCCCTATAAAATAATTTATAAGTGCACAAGACATTATATCCCAATTCAGAAGCAGCAGTGGGAATATAAGAACATGCACACATACACACAGGATAGCATTCTGCTCAACTTCCAGGTTCAAGCATCAGTAAGTTGGGTTAAGAGAGAAAATGAGCCTGAAGAGCCTAGCAAGTTACATTCAACACTCCTTTTATTGCAGTAGAAATTTTAGTTTTTATAAAATCCTCAAATTATAGTATACACACATAATCAATCTCATTCCAAGTCTTTAGCAGCTGTAGAGCATTAACTGCATGCAGTTGCTTCTGCAGTGTGCGAGTATTCTATAAATAGGTAACCATGTTCAGAGAGCAAGACAAGTAGTCAAAGAATATCATATTCAATTACAAACTGGTTCATCAGTACCAAGAGGTTGAGCAAAAAAATGAAGTAAGTTTATAAATACATGGCTCTGATCTAAAAACTAATACAACTGTAAAGTCAGAATGATATCCATATCACAAACAAGATAACTCAATAGTTACAGGAAAATACTTTGCTTCAAGACTATTTTTGAAAGCTTTTCTCATAAGGTTTTTCTGACCATGGAAGAATAGTTAAGTTCAGTGCTACAGAAGTTTACAAAAGGCCAATGAAAGTCCTTTAACTTTATGCAATTAGAATACTAATGCTAACTACAGAAAATTCAGCAAATATTTTGCCTTGAATTTCTGGAAAGAAGTTGTGATCAGACAGATAGTATTATTTTTCCATGATCTACCGTTCAGCTGCTGGGTGAATGCATAATCAGTGTAATTAATTTATATACTTAATTTAATATTCATTTCTGTAGTCATGACACTGGCTTCAGATCAGTCATCAGATGGATTTATGCCAAGAAATCCTACACCCATTTGCTTCAGAAGCTGCCTAAACAGGTGCAATTCTTTAGGTAAATTTCCCATCACAATGAGGGTCTCAGAAACTGGAATAACAATTTATATAGAGCTACCCACAGATTAATTTTTTAAAAAAGCTAACATGCTTGAATTACTGCAGTCTCACGTTTGTGTGGACACAAGAACAAATCTGCAATGACTCTGCAAAAGTTACTTCACTAACATTGACTAGTTCATTTCAGACATGGTTAAAAGTTTAAGCATTACATCTTAGTCTGAAAATCCTACAGGTCAGCAGTTTGGCTTGGTAAAACAACTTGTTATGACAAGAAAACTGCACAGAGTTTTCTGTGATCAGTCTTGGTATTTCTTCCAACAGTGTAATATAAGATTATGTCACAAGGTAGAAACATGGGAGAATTCTTGTTATGTATTATTAATAAAAATAGCCTCTCCTTCAGAAAGGAGTGTTATCTCTGTCAGCCTGATAGATTTTAATCCCTTGTGTTAACTTCAAAGTGGGCCATATTTATACACTAAGTATAATAAATTGGACAAAACAATTCTACAGATACATTTAGTAAGCAGAAGAGTACTGTCCAAAGTGTACTGCATAGGTATGTGTATCAACTGCTATCCACTGGAGACATCCTAAAGTAGCTATAGTTCCAACTAATATAAACCTAGTGAGCACAGATCTCTTATATTAAGTTTCAATCAATCTCAAACAATTCTTGATTTAAAAAAACAAAACAAAACAACAAATCTGTATGATAGGGCATGTCTTAGGTAGGATGCATCTAATTTTTTCATCAATTAACAATAGAGCACAGTTAATTTAAGTTTCTATTATTTTTTTTGATATGCTAAATTTCATATAATCTCCAAGAAAAGCATATATGTATTTTTACACAGCCCAGAGCGAGATCAGTGTAAAACCAGGAATTTCCAATCATCAGCAGAAGTGCCAGCTGCTCATAATGTTCACAAAACACGAATGCCTGAATTTGGCTATGCAACATTTGGTGCCAATCTGCTTATAAAGGCAATGCCACTGAGGCATAGTCTTCTTACAAAAACAGGGCACGAGGGCTTCGTTATTAAGTGTTCAACAACAATCCTGAGCTCGGTGAAGAGAGTCCTGAAAAATCAGATTTAAAGACACTTTTAAAACCCTACAGCATAGATCATATATCACATACCATATATCTTTTTCATCCACTTATTTTCTCAATATCACACTCACATAGACATTTTAAGTTAAATTCTTTAGGCCAACTCAGTGCTGCTTCCAAGAGCTTCAGAATTCTTGACTTTTAAATATTAATTTTTAACTAACTCTATATCCATCCTCAGCTGGAAGTTACTGAACTAGAGAGAGCAGAAAAACTCCAAGCAGAAAAGAAAACAAATGAAAAAAATAAAGACTATAGAGGCTACAGAAGCACTATAAAAAAAAGAGAAAAAAGGGTAATGCTTTATCACAAACAGTGTAAGGAGCTGGGAGGCTATTGTGTTTGTGCTACTTATTGGAAATATGCAAGAACCCTGCACTGCAGAAGCAACTATTAGAACACAGACCTGAGAAATAAAACCCTCATCCCTAATTTCCCTTAAAACTACAAAATTGCCAGCAGAATATTTTGGATAAATTCGTTTTACCAAATGTCAATTTTAGTATTGCACAGCTTAAATTGTGTTTAGATACCAAAGTAGTAAAGCAACTTCATAGATGTTGTTGATTTTGTTAAAAATAAATACATGTAGTAGGATGGAACAACTGATTTCTTATACAAATACAGAATAGAAGACAATTAAGCTTATGATTCTTACACCTGTCTCTGCATATCATGGCAGCCAAAGCCACTTTTTTGGCACTCTAACATGCCATTTTCTGATCAATTAGACTGGAAAGTCTGTTCACAAAATCTTATGCTATGCAATGGTCGTAAAAAAACTTTTAAAAAGCACTCAAATGAGAAAACGCTCATAGGAATATTTATGATTTCAAAGTCTAAAGCAATAATATTGGCTTGACCAACTTTCAAGATCAATAAGGTTCTATTTCAAATACAATTAGCCTTATTTATGAATTTAACGAAAGGCAATGAACATGTTTAAGATCATCCACAGGATTTTCTCTCAATATCACACAAGTTTTTAAGTGTCAGCCTCAGATGTACCTACAATCTAAAAATAAGGCTATCTCTCTGATAAGAAAGACTTTCTTCTCCCAAAGTAGTTTTAATTACACAAGCATGTTCTGAAAGCTCCCATTCAAGAATGGTGAAACATTTCTGATCACTTACATGAAATAACTCTAACCTTTAACCAGCCACGGTTTTATTTAGCATCCAGGTGTATTTAACATTCTACAATTGCCATTTGCAGATGTAGTGTTATGAGTTCTGCATTCATTTTAGAATGAAACATTTCTGAATGCCTAAGCACTATGCAGTTAACACTAACATCAAAAATCAATGTAGTACTTACCGACAGTACGGATTTCGCCGAGATGAGTAGCGTAATGTAAGAAACCTATAGTAAATGAACGGCTGGAGCAGACTCCCTTGTCCACTGAAAGAGAACAGTTCAGTAGAGCTTACTAGTGACAACAGAAAACCCAGAACAAAGCACCAAAACAAGGAATTTTTCTAAGAAAAGCAAGCAAACTACTTGGGCTCAAAAAAAGGCTAGATTTGGGTCACATTGGTTCAGAAAATCTAGATCTGACAAGAAAAAGTACATAATTATACACTTAGACATGTAGAAACATTATAGAATAAAAGTGCTCAATGAAGTAGTTAAAGAAGTGCTGTTCTTGTATAGATTTTATATTTATGAAGTGTTTTTATATGCCTCATTTCTGGTGGTGTGCAAAGAATCATAGGAATGATGTTGAACACGTACTTAATAGCAAGAAAACATGTGTTGGTCAAGCCCAGAAACTGGCTGACATAAGTAGTCCAATTACATTGACCCTGTTCAATCTAATTGCAGCACTTTGAATATCTGGACCATATTTCTAGTATCTTTTGCAAAACTTCTCAGAACACACTGCAGACAATTACAGATGTATTATGAGACTTTAACGCCAAGCTAATACCATTTATTTCAGTTACTGTGAAATGAGGCTTTGGTATTTCACAAAATTGCTGTTTGATATAGCTGTGCTGTGAAATAGTGGAAACATTGCACACAAACCATACACAGCAAAGCACAGAAATGCCCTAAGTTTTAGTCACTGAAGCCACTTTAAATAACACATTATTTAAAAAATCTGTTTGAATTTAAACATGACAGTAAGTAAGTTCCAGTAAGTAGAACTCCTTCAAGTATTAGCAGCATCTTTACCCAGAAGAAAAATATAAAGTGGAAGTGAGCTAGAGGAGGGAAGAAAGATGAAATCTTGAAATCTGTACAGTATTGACAATTTAATATGCTACAACATTTAAAGAACAAAATTTCACAATAGCTGCATTTAGCAATTAAATTATTTTAAAGTTTGGCATATGACCTTTTGCAAGCTTCAATATCTACCAGATGACATACCAAGTAGCAACATTTCACAAACTACATTCTCCACAGAGAGACAAAAAGAAAAAAAAAAAAAAGCTATACTAAGTTCAAAGCACTTGAAAGTTTCAGATACTGGATAGAGTGTATCTGCCAGCTGGTAAGTGGTCTCAGATGGAATGCAATCCTTGAGGGCTGAAGCACTGAAATCTTCAGCTGATATATCAAAAGATAAAGACAAATTATCCATCCTATCCAAGAAGGTAAAGCCTCCCTTCTACTGCTGATGAGATCACTCAAGACAAATGTTCCCACTATGCTATAACTTGTAAAAAACAAAGGCTGCACTCCCCCTCCAAATATTAAAAGGCAATGACCCAAACTTCTGTAACTGGCAGGTCATTATCACCTTCAAGATCCCTAAAATGACTTCAACAGGCTGCACAGCAGGCAGAATCAAATGGAACAAAAAAACCCAGAAGGGTCACTGCTCAGAAGCAGCATAGGAGAGAATGCAACCTACTCCTGCTTGCACACTTTTTGCATAATCAAACTTTGTCATTTAAATTTCAGGAACCTATTTGTCAAAAATAAGAGTTCACTTCCAGTGAAGCTGAAGATCTTAATATTCTACTAAACTAACCAAAATTAAACTTACTTATCAATGTTCTGATAAAAATGTGGGCGAATTCAAGTTTCAAGCCTGAAAAACTCCCATGTGACTCATCACCCACACTATGAAAGGGAAGGTTTTTTTGATGCTCAGTTACATAATAGTGAATGCCTTTTGATGTCAGGATGCACAAATTTAAGAAGCCTAAGAGTCACTTAAATTTTATTTGAAGTTCAAGCCTTGGTCAGCCAGAACCATACAAACAGAGTAATATGATCCACAGAGAACTCATTTGGAAAAAGCAGTCTTGTGTAGCAGTTTCTAATTATTTAAATATTTAACATAATTCTTACCTGAAGAGCATGAAAACTGTAGCAGGCATCAGGAAAATTTCATTGCAAGCAATGAATTTTAGAATATTCTGTTGATTAGCATTCAGTTTCTCTAAGAGATTTCTCAAAAAGGGCACACTGTTTGAACTTCGTGCCTTTAAAGAAGAAGAAATTATTTACAGAATACATAAATGTTATACCTATCTTCATTAGCACAGAGAAAACAAAATGCAAACAACTGCTATTTACCACCCATTTTAAGACTTCATCAGTTTTGAGATTAATATTCTACAGAAAACTACTGCAGGCTTGGAACACCATCATTTACAGAGTTCAATTAATGCCATAAGATGCTGCAATTCCCTCATCCACCAATTTTAGGTTCAACTGCACAGAGACAGCCACAAGCCTTGTTCAGTCCACTAGGAGGAAGTGCCCACGGCAGCAAGACAGCCCAGTTAGGAACACCAAAGTCTGGAGTTATGTTAGGATGCACATGGTAGTGCATTGAGCAGCAAGAGCAACTGGCAAGTATTTTGCTTGCTAGTCTCACTCTGTAGTTTGTTACTCTACTACTGAAACAGAACAATAAAATTCACAGGCTATGGTTTAGCCTGAAAAATACACGTCTTAAGTTTCAACTTAACCTTTCCACAGATTTTGTTTCCTTCAAAGAAAAGCATTTGAAGAAAAATAATTAGCATCAACTCCGACATATCATCCCACTAAAGGGGAAAAAATAAAAAAACAAACCACCAAACCCAACCAACCCAAAAAAGTCTTCTCAAATTCTCTGTGTTGAGATTCCATACTACAGTTTCACTCAAATTCCTCTAGTGCAGCCAAAGAAAACCAAACCAGAGCTGCAACTTAAACCTGTTTATAAACCCCAAGAATATAAAATGTATTAATTGTAACATATGCGTATCATACTTACATCAAGAACCTTCTTCGTGTATGTGGCAGCATGAAGCAAAGAGAACAGCAGAACTGGAAAAATACTCACTGAAGCAAGCCATAAGGAAAATTACAGGTTGTGCAAGTGCCTCATTTCTCCATGATGTTATACTACACCAGTCATAGCTTGATGGCTCTTTGCAAAAGTCTGGCTGGAATGACCTATACTGGATGAAGATAAGTCTAAGACCTATATTTATAGCTCTTCCTTTTGCTTCTTACACTTCTTTGCTATGCATTTTTATTAACTTCAAAATATGGGTGTCTGCAAATATGCAAAAGTATAACACACACCATTAGACACCAGCGAGCTTCTACTGAAATGCGTTCTCTCTACACAAAAGGCACATGTGAGCTTACTACTCAAAACCTCTTAAATAAATGTCGTTGTATTTTTTGTTAAAAGATGCTGCAAAATTAATTTCGTTACCAAAGAACATGCAGTTGCCAGCCATTCTGATTTTACAGAGCAAGAATGTAGACATTTCTCTGCCAGAATGATTTTAAGAGTAGGACATTCAGCGTACATAGTGTGACATAAAGAAATGTCAGCTCTGACATGTCACCTTTGACAATCCACAGGAGCAAACTGTGCAGACTTTATCAGTTTAATAACTTATTTGAGAGAGCTACTACTGAATAATTCTCTCTCTACATGATGCATGTCTACTACAGTGAGAACTGTATAAGCTCTGTATTGGCAATAAATAAAAATTACCAACTTCTCCAAATATCACTGGAGGCTGGTCATAAAATCCACCAAACTTAAGCCTCAAAAAGAGAAAATCTAAGTAGCCAGAGAATGCAGTGCACTAATTACAGGGCTGATTAAACTGAATATGGATCAATCAACATAAGCCTCCCATATTTTACATAGAGTATGTTCTATAAATAGCAAACATATCAAACTAGTTCAAACAAGTTTTTCAAATCATGGCAAAGGTGATGAAAAGAATCATGTTTTTAATATATTTAAAAACATTTAGCAGGATGACACAAGAAAAGGATACTTGTAACAGGGTAGGAATTCACAAAGATAAGGGAGTACAACAGGTAATGGCAGCTGTCCTCCAGCAAAGCCTGGGCCAGAAACGCCCTGCTAAGCTGGAAGTGCGGTAGCCTTTGGTGTAGTCGGAGGGCACTGGTGAGAGCATTTGCCAGCAAGGCACGCTGATAAAAGCTTGCTGCTTCATGCAACCTGCAAATCATCATCAGAGATGTTACCATGTGAACCAAGCTCAGAAGTCTTCTACCCTCGAGGACTGCATCACAACTGAACAATACCTGAAGCATTTATATTTATTTCCATTATTGTACATAAGCACTAGTCCCAAAAAATAACTCAGAAACTGTTTAATACTGACTTTACTGCAGGTGCCTAAGACAACTCAATATAATATTCCATTTACACACAAAAACATGCATTTACCACTACTTTACATTTGTTCAATACATTTTCCAAACACATCTGTGTTTTAAACCAATCTACAATCTGTAAGCTATTCTGACAAAAAGCATCCAAGTCAGCTGAATAACAGCAATTTACCTGACATGAAAAAAACAACTATATGCAAAAGGAATCTAGTTTGTTCGCAAATTTTTAATGCTATTTTACAGTATTATGGTACATACCCTAGAAGAGGCAGGACAAATAAAGCTGAGCAGTAAACCGTGAACAAGCGGGAAATCCACATTGCTGTATCCAACTTATTAGCCATCAGAAACTGCTACATTGGAAAAGAAAAAAAAAAAAAAGAAAAAAAAAGACCAGCCCCAACAGAAGCTGGTATCTTAATACTTGTGTACAATGAACACTCTTCCCAATTCTATTAAATTGCAAGTCTTTCCTCAACCTCAGTATAAGCAAATTATAGCTTGAAGCAGAAAGGTTTTTTTGTTCTGTGATACTTGGCTCATATGATGTTACTAGCCAGATGAAAAATAGCTCGGCTTCCCCAGAACGAAGAGGCTCCTTTGCACATTACAATCAAATACAGTAGCAAGAACTTCTAGGTATCCAAACACGCCTCACTAAACAGTCAGCTTCACAAATGTGATCATGTAGGGTCGCTAGACCTGACTGACTTTTGCTTCAAGGTTTCTTTTAGAATATACTGCACACACCTGGGGCTAAATCTCCACAATTCTTAGCGAGGGAGGAAAAATATAGGGTGAGGTAAAGCTGGCATAACTATATTATAATGAAAGTGGCATCCTTTTGGCTCACATATTCCTGACCTTGAAAAAGCAGAAAACTTTTCACAGTAATCCTGACCTCTCCTCTTGTTGGGCTCTTCCTAAGCACAGCCCTGCTCAATCTTGATATAGCCAAACTGCCAGAAGGCTCTAATGAAACACAGAATGCTTTTGGCTATATGTGCATCCGAGTCAAAACAACAGCTTCCCTCCATCTGAAAGAGTCCATTTTTTTTTCCAAATTTGGACCAGCTTTTGAAGATTACTCTTTTCCTCTATATTCCTACTGCATCACCATGGAAATGACCAGAAACCTACAAGCATCTTCACAATACGATTTTGTATCTTACTTGCACAATATAACTACAGAAATAGCATGAAGCCGTGTCAAGGCTAGGTTAGATTATCAGGATAAGGTTTTTCACCCAGAGGGAGGGGGGGCACTGGAACTGGCTCCCCAGGGAAGGGGTCACAGCACCAGCCTGACAGAGTTCGAGCTCTGGACAATGCTCTCAGGCACACAGTGTGACTTCGGGGGTGTCCTGTGCAGGGCCACGAGTTGGACTCGAGGACTCCTGTGGGTCCCTTTCAACTCAGCATATTCTATGATTCTGTGAAATACAGATGCTACCACACTGAATTACGTCCAATTCAGCCATTTTCAAGAGCGGCGGCACCCCAGGAGCACGCTTTCAATCGGAAAGCGAAAGCCGCTCTCCCCCGCCCGCACCCGGGCGAGCAGTGCCCCGCTGCCCCTGCGGCAGCCCCGCCGCCGGAGCAGCACCGCGCCCGGCCCGGCCCCAGGCCCGGCAGCTCCTTACCACGGCCCCGCCGCCGGCCGCGCCTGGCATGGGCCCGTTCTGCGTGGAGTCCGCCATGGCCGCACCTGCGGGGAGAGAAGCGCCTCAGTTCGCAGGACACGCGCGACCGCGATCGCCGCCCCCGAGCTCCCGCTCCCGGCCCGGCCGCGACCCACCGCAAGCGCCACACCGGGCACGGAACACGCTCCGGCGGATCCGCGCTCCCGGATGCGGCCGGACGCCACTTCCCGCGGGCCGCGGGCTGCCGGGCAATGTAGGCGGTGACTGGGATGTTCCCGGCGGCGTCTCGGGACGCGGCTGGGCGGCAGCGCGGGGATGGCGGCTGCGGCTGTGGGGTGAGCCCGCCGGGCAGGACGCTGGCCCCTGGCCCGCTGTCCACAGTAGCCCGGACACAGGCGCTCGGCTCCGTCTGTAGGGGTGTTTAGGGCCACTTGGATGTCGTGGCAGCAGCAGCGACAATGTGAATGCTCGCTTCGGGCCCGGTGTGGGGAGTGTTTGCTCGCTGAGGGCTGACTGGGTTTCCGGGGCTCCGGGTTTCCACAGCAGCCTGGCGCGGCTCAGTGCCGTGCATCAGCAATACAAATGGGAATCGTAGGGTGGCAGGACGCGTGCAGGGCCCTCCGCAGTTCCCGGTGCTACGGTGCAAGGTTGTGTCCCTGTGTTTTAGTGTCTTTGGTTCCCTATAATGTAAAAAATGGGGGGGAAAAACCACAAAAACGCACCTCCTCAGTGCCAGGTGGGCCTAAAGTCAGCGGTATTACATTAAAAAGCTGGATTTTTGAAACAAGTTTCTGAAATCTGTGCTCAATAATCATCAAACCATAAAGTTAGGGAGCTTTACTCGAGTACAGGTATATCAGCAACCTCTGACAGGAGGGTGGCACAAAGCAGAGGTAGCCTTCTGCTCACTCTCCGACATGTAGCATATGTAATTTCCCTTTCCAGGGAAGGTTTAATCCTCCCTTCATTAATCTTCCCCTTTCCATTAATCTTCCCCTTGCCTTTAATATTTTTTAAATTACTTTTGCCAGATAGCTATGTGAACATGTTTCTGTTCTCAGTTGGAAGTCTGTAACTCGTCTGAAGTGGCATCAAAGCAAAAGAAAACAAAACGTGGGCCTCATGACCGACACCTTTGACTTTTGGCTGCTGTGGCTTCATGTAGTTGTGCTTCTGGCTTCCTCCAAAGGATGTGCAGCAGGTTCCCCCTCCTGGCAGCACGGCTCTCAGGACAGCAAGCCGTCTGCTCCAGGTTCTAATCGTTCCCAGAGGCTTTCAATTCAATTACTTTCTAACAGCAAGAAAGACATATTCCTGTGAGCAAGGATATTGGAATCAGCATCTGCAATCAGCCTCATTTCTGGCTTGTGGTGATTAAACTTGAAGATTGATTGGAAGACACTAAGGAAGAATGTATAAGGAAGTGTGTTGACAAGAAAGTAGGAAAAGAGTCAGCTGAGAGGGATTCTAATACCATAAGAATTATAAATAATCTAAGCAATCTTAGGCTAGTTAACACTTTTAAATTGAAGATGCAGAACCTGATTTCCCACTTCTCTCCCAACCATCCATCTCTCATTTAGGTGACTGAGAAGTGGGCACGAGACCTACCTCCTACTTTGAGATGATTTTTCTGTGAGGGGAGGAGACTCTACTGAGCAGAAGTAGAGAATTAGGACTCTCAGTGTGTCTGCTGGGCATTCTCAGGTGTGTAAAAAAAAGACTGACAAACATTTATGCTAAACCAAAATAAAGACTTCAAATATAGCCCAGCAAATTCAAGTTGAACTATTACCAAATACTATATTTCAAAATTAAATATTGATACATCCAGGAGATTTGTTTAGATGCAACTGAAACATGAAAACCACTGAATGTTTAACTGAAATGTCACAAAGGAAAAAAACCTGGCCAGTGTTCAAGATTACATGTATTTCTTAAATGAACCTAGGATGACAACTCCATGTCTTTAGCAAGAGTGCTTTTTCATTTCTTAGCACTTGTAATTTAAGAAGTACTCAGTGCATTTTTATGCAAAGCATTCATTTCCAGATTCTAGTTTGGTCTCTTGGTCAAAACAGCAAGAGTTGTCTTTCACAATTTTGCCTTAATTTCATTTAAATAGAGTGTTAAGCCATTATTTATTTACAATGGTAATGGATTTAAAAAATATCGTACTTTGGAAAATTTAATAAGAAATGTCCCTCTTTGCCCTTTGCAACTAGGCCCCTTTTTCTTCATACCAGTCCTTGTTTGCCTGACTTTCCACCTTTGTTCTGCACCTGCTGTTGCTTCTTGTTCAATGTAATCTCTCCTGTTGAGCACTTCAGACCATACTACTGTTTAGTTTATCTTGAAGGAAGACATTAAATAATATTTTTAGAAATCAAGTGTCAGCTATTGGCTTCTCCTTTTCACAGTTCTCCTCTGCTATGGCATTACTGAGCCAAGAGGAGGAGCAGAAATTGATCTGTCTGTTACTAATGATCTTGTTTCCAACAGCTGTAAGAGGATTCTTCCATACCATCAAGGCACCCATTTGCTTTCATTGGTGATTGATAGTTCAGATATTTAGAAGAGTATCATTGTAATTGATGAGGACTCACCTACCTCATTAGCAGTACAATCCCATTTTTCCACTGTGGCAGTCCAACACAATCAGCACAGACCCAGCTGAAATTGTAACTAACACTTCCATGTTTTCCTCCCAAAAATTTATACACCTGTCAGAGAATTACTGACAGTAATGATAATGATACCTGGGATCAGCTTGCTCTTAATTTAAAAAGTTATGGATGCAAAGGGGTGTATTTTGACCTTTTATGCCCAGATATATACACCTACTTCCACTAATCCATTTGATGTCTCCTGGGAAAAAAAAATAAAAAAAATAAAGCACCTTAGTATGTCTGCAAAATAAGTCACACATTTTAAAATTATATGGAAGAAAATATTAGTGCAATGCTTTACATTTGCTTAGCAAGGCTGAGACTTTGTTTAGAAAGGCTGAGACTCTCCAGAGGCAGTGAAACTTTGCTAAGGCTCACATCACCACCATTATTTAGATGAAGTTCAGTGAAGACTTTAGGTCAAAAAGATTAGTAATATACTTGTAGGTTGTTGGGGGTTGAGTGTTTTTTTCTGTTACTGTGTCAATTTGAAGAATTTTTCCCATTATCATGCCAATGGAGC
>JAOTQP010001652.1:45172725-45185493 GCA_026413545.1 Cichladusa arquata
TTGATTCGAACAATTATAATACGTGGGGGGAGTAGAATTAAAGCCTCTATTTCAGAGGAAACTTCTGCCTCTACTGGTAGACACCTGTCCTTCAAACCAGGACATAGGTACACAAGCAGCAGCATATGGATAGAAATGGAATATATAACTCCAAAGCCAGCATTTTCAGTTTTCTTCTTAGTCACTATGTGTTTTCAGATGAAATCATATGCAAAACTCCACAGACAATTTGAAGCCAGTTTGAATATCCAAAGAAGTCTGTGATGGTGTTTCAAATTACTGAGAACCACATTACAGACACTATGGAAATAATTTATAAACAGTAATTCTTTGCCAATGCATTTTGACAGCCATAATAAATACTTTATAGAATCAGTATTTTGCATTAAAGTTTGGTTGTTTTAAATTTGATTTTTTGTTGTCTCTTTAATAACATCACCATCACAAGCAATCTTTTGTGGTCTCCAGTGGCATCAGTTCTCAATCATTTTAACAGACAATGGTGTAGCATTGTTTAGGTGGTGTTCATCACCTTGCAGCAAGGGGCATTTGAGGTTCAGATAATGATTTATCTCTTTTGTCCTTCTTGATTTGAAAGAAGGTACTGTTGCTAACATCTGTATGCACTTTTCATTTATTTCAAACAAAAGAGAGAACATTCCTCCAAGATTGATAGGATTGCAGATCCTCATAGCCAAACTAGCTCCATTATTTGTATCAGTAGTGTATAACGCAAAGATAAAATAAGTTTTTATGCAAAGTTCTAATGAACAATTTGGTTCTTGTTTGTGGTTATCTCAAGCTGGCTATCCAAATCTCAAGAAACAATAAAGGACATTGGGTAAATGCCTGTTACATTTTTCAGAAAAAGAAACAGAAGTCTTCTGTCTCTAGCAGATTGCGTTGTGATTTTTTGCTGGATGGTCTATAGCAATATCAAATATGTTCTTCTTTCTTTTCCTTCGCAGCTGGAGTTTCCATTTATTCACCCTTCCTGGAAGAATTAATCTTTTAATCACTGAGTGTGTGCCAAAGCAGTGAAAAAGAGAAACCAGAAAATTTTTGAAGATTTTGAAGATGTGTGAAATAGATGTGCAAAATTCCTTACAGTTGCTTTCTGTGTCAGCATTTTCATGACTCTTGGCATTTTGTTATAATCTTATGTTATTAAAATAGTGATGCAGAAGCAGCAAATGTAATCTTAAGACTGTATAAAGAAATATGATAACTTTATATACGTCTTTTGTAGGATTCAAGGTATGGAACAAGGATTGTCATGTGATTGAATCAGAGAGCAGCCTTACCAGTGTATTTTATTTGCAATGTCCTACCATTAAGAACATAAAAAAATATTGAAAACTTAAGAATGGAAACAATGATGGGCAAGTGTTCTTTTAAAAATTAATTAAAGAAAGATTAGGAAGATTTTAGAAATCTGCAGCAAGAGACCATATCAACAAATGGAGGAACACAGTGAATTATAGATGTAAACTTTCGACTGCCTGTAGTGCCTGATTATAAGTACCAGAGCAGGAGAGATTGATAAACATTATCTTGCAAGCTCAGAGAAATATCTGAAAGTGTATTGATCAATGCTGGACTCAGTACTGGGTTGCTGGTAAATGGCTTCCTTATCTTATACTGATCACAGGCTACAATGAGGGAATCAAAAGAGGACAAAGGACAAAACTCAAACCTATGAGCTTTCCCAAGAAGTTCTGTTACCATGCAAAGAATGTTAGCTCTAGGTATGCAGAAAAATGTGAAAGGAAATATTCACTTTTTAAAATACTGTCTGTTATATGATCTGAGTGAAACCTCATAAAGATTGATGACAGTAACACTTAACATGGTTCTGCACTAATAACTAAAAACTAATAACATGATAATCTGTGGTCCTGTTTTCTTCAGCAGAGATATTATTATTACATTCTGCCACTCATTCAGTGAAGCAGAAGTTTGCATAAATAATTGGGCTTGCAAGCTGTATAAACTGAATAAAAATGAACCACTGAGAGATTTTTTTGCCTTTATCTGAAGGTGACACAAGCCAAAGACTTCTTTTGACATAAGTGTACCAGCCAGTGTGTCAGGGATCCCATCCTATTCATATACAAAACTTTTCTCACAACCTCAACAAATGCAGGGGCTGCACATTTTTTGTTCTCTGCACCCACAGAGGTGCCTCTGGTTTCATTTACAAGCATCTTTAGACCTTTGATCGTGTCTGTCTGCACCATCATTATGTCCTAGGCAGTAAAGGTGTACGGGTGTTTATAAAAGACCTTATTAAAATTAAAAGAGGATTCAGAGAAAAGCTTTAGGTTTTGGACAGTTTTTTACACAATCTGGTATGTTTTCCTAACCAGGGTAGGTTTAAGTGGTCTTATGTATTATGTTGCATAATTTGTTCTTGATCTTTTAATACATACTCCAAGTGCTGAATTTTCAAAATTCACTTTGCAGTACAGACAAACTCAGAAATCAGTAACTTTCTGCATTCTTTGTGAGATCCCATTCAGAAATTCAGTCTCAGAAGACTGGCTGGGTGATTGCATGTTAGGAATATATAGAAGTATTTTTAGCATTTGATATTGGATATTAAATTTTAAACACAGTCAACTGACATGTCCACTGACATGTTCCACTTGGAGGTGGGAATGTTTTTATTCATTGGTGTTTATTCATTCACAGCATATCCAATTCCAGATATAGCAGGCAAGTGTTCCAGTTTATAAAATTATTCCCTCTGTTTTTTATTTTATTCTATATAATTTAGTTAGATTAATTTAAGTTTATAATCATTGCCAAAAAAAGGTATAGGCATTTTTTATCCAACTGTTTTTGTAGCCACTTATAATCAGTAACAGCTTAAAACTTAGAAAAGATAAAGAATACATGGAAAGACAATCAGGTTAATTAGATTTGTCCTTCCAAACACTCATAGGTAAAGTCCATCCATTTAAATCTGATTTAATCATGTGCTGAAGTGGCATGAAATTGAATGAAATCAAGCTGTCCATAGCCCAGAAAATGTTCTTACTGAGATATAAAAATCCACAAGGATACCAGTTAGTCAGATAGCCTTCTTGATAAGTCAAGGATAAGTTTCTTGCTCAGTCACAAAGCTTCTGATTTATATATTGACCAGAATGACTGGTAATGGAAGGATATTCTTTGAGGCACATAACTTTTTATTGAATTCTGTGCTGTGCCTTTGCAGAAATGACTTGTCTAACACTTCTTCTTTAGCAATTTTTGCTTGTTTATATAGAGCCAGTAGTAATTACTTCATTAGGAAGGTAAAATACAGGGAGGTTTAGGTTCAAAGCAGATATTTGGCATTTACACAAAGGACATTGTAAGCAATCTAGAGAGGGCCACAAGTAAAATGAAGAGTTAAACAAAGAGCAGGATTATTGACATGTATGACAGCTTCTGAAATTTAATAGTTAATGTATTATCAGTCAGTGACCTGGGAAGAGAAACACAAGGAATTCAGGGTATGGCTATAGAAAATTCACTCTTAGATTCTTCACTGAAGTTTAATGGAACTTTTGGTGTGTTATACTATTTATTATTCCTGATAGGAATTTCAATCTGTTGCACAGTTCTGAAAAGTAAGCAAATTCTCCTAATCTAAAGATAAAACTGAGATTAAAGAAAATTATTCTTTAAGTTTGCTTTACATTACAGTTGGTCCAAGACCACTACAAATAATTCTGACATGGCACCTTTGTTTTGATCTTCATGGATGACATTAAGAAGAGGGTCTTTATTAAAAACCTTGAAATACTAAAAACTCTGGCAAGTTCATCATGTTTCCTTCAGAGTCTTTTATCTGCTGCAAGAAACAATGTGCAGATGTAACATTTAAAATAATTCTGACAGAAGCTGGAAAAAATATTCTGGAAGTTCACCTGATGTGACAAAATTCAATGACTGCATGGATAATATCCCTGGAAAGATGCTCAAAGCAGAAGAAATCCAGACAGTTCTCAGTGTAATTCTCTGTCAGCCCACTGGGGAGGCAGAAGCTATGAGAAAATATCCTCAGCAGGTCAATTCATGATGAATGAGGTAGGAAACAGGGGAAGATGCTTGGCTGCTAGGAGTTATTAATGATAAGGATTTTAAGCAGAATTCTAGCATTAAGACTGACAGTGTGAAAAAAAAAAAAGGGAGAAGAAGATGTAAAGGGAAAAGTTTAATTTGTATACTAATTTTAGCACAATTTTTTAAAATCCTCTAAAAACAGAGAAATTGAGGTATTAAAATAGCCAAAGAAACATCAGTCTGGAGAAGGTTGAATTGTAAGAGCTGTAGCAGGCTTAGTGACAGGAATGTGCTTGACAAATGAGAGATGAACAATAAGAAATGAGGGAATAATTTACATGAAGCAGGATACGAATCTGCATCCTTGAAGATTTTCAAGATTCAGTTATAGTCCTACTTCAAGGGGGAAATTGGACTACCTAGTCCCTGGGATCTCTTCCAATTGATATTTGTTTGGTTTTGTGCAAAGTGAGACTCTTAAACAGCAAAAATGAAGAAACTGGAACAACTAGTGATGGGTTTGAAACCCACTATTGTCAGAGTAACAAATACCTCATGGAGTTGAGACGTTGCTAAGAGGTACTGAAGGATAAGGAGTTTTAAAGATTCATAGGAATTAAAGTGATGAGTAATAGTGAAGGTTCAAAACAGAACAAATGTTTTGATGAATTCCATCATTATGAGAAGTGTTGATTTCTAAGGTACAGGCACAGGAATACAGGTTATTTGTATCCATACAGTGCAGCTATTCTGAAGTGCTACAGCTCACAAATTTCCTCATCAATACTGTATCAAAAAGCTGAGCTGCTACACCAATCTTGGGTTTGGAAATAAAATTATTTCGATTATAACTATTTGTTGAAAATAACACTGGACTAAACAATTGCAAATTCACATGGTCCAAAATAAACTGGATAAACAAAAGCATTTTATATTTTACAAGAATATCCATCAATAAATTAAGTAAATTACTAGTGAGGTCATCCATTTAGAGAAATTCAAGTAAAAGTAAAATAAGATAAGAAAAAGTTATATATGCCACAGCAGAATGTCTGTAATCCTTTCTCCAGTCTCTTAACATGGCCAGGAGGAAAAAAAAATCTCAGTATTAGGGAGTGTAGGCTGATGACATAAATTTAAAAATGAGGAACTGAAACAGATTATCAAGATCTGTATTCTTCAGAGGCATAGCAGATTTTATGAGAGGACAGTAGAAGAGAATTGCTCTGTATTAGGTAATGTCAGGACAGTTATACAATTACTTAGGTTGAAGTTGATATAAAAATAAAGGAGTATAAATTGCTAATCATGTCTTTAGAGTAGAAACAAGAAGAATCTGTAAGATCCTTACTGTGAAAATGGTGGAAGTAAAACATCTAAATACTTTTAAAATGGAGTTTAATAAGTTTATACAGCTTGAAAACCCAGATGATTCCTTCTGGGATGCTAAGAAGAAAGTCTCTGAATCATTCATAGAAGGTTTGAGTTAATTGTACCCGGTCATTGGAAGGCATGAAACAGCATCAGACATGATTGTTTTTACTGTTTTACTGTTTTTACCACAAAATTAAGAGGATTTCAGTGGTTAGTGCATCCTTTGAGAACTGCTGCTACTAGTTCTGGCACACTAAAATTCAAAAT
The DNA here is from genome assembly GCA_026413545.1 of Cichladusa arquata. Taxonomy (NCBI): domain Eukaryota; kingdom Metazoa; phylum Chordata; class Aves; order Passeriformes; family Muscicapidae; genus Cichladusa; species Cichladusa arquata. The sequence goes on from JAOTQP010001652.1 coordinate 45,178,423, forward strand.
AATTTTTAATTTTTCATAGCAAGTGTTTCTCCATCATGCATATTTATTCTTTTGTGAATTTATTTTAATAATCTCATAAATGTTGCAATTCTGCAGTTTCTGAGAGAGAACAATTTTGCAAGGTGTCTGTAAAAAAAGCATCTCTGAGGTTCTGTGACTAAAATGAGATGCCATAGTGGATTCCACAGTCAAACAATTAAAATGTCCGTAAAAATTTGCCCCCTGCTTTCAAGCTGGAGACAAAATTCTCTTAGAAGTGTCTGAAAAACAAGTCACAAGGCATAAGAACAGTCTGTCAATTCTGTCTCCAAGCACAAGGTAATATCTTGACTTTCATCTGAATTTCCAAACATCAGTCTCTCAAACTTTACTGAGTTTCCAGTTGTTGGCTTCCTTTAGGATCTCTTTTGGGCACCAAGAAAGTCAGAGCCTCATTCATCAGCTATAATCCCGAGATCAGCTTCTCCTCAGTACCACACGGATGCTTTGGACCTGAGGTACTGATGAGCTAACAGCCTGAAATATGGACACAGAGCAGGTCACAGAGCTTGTCCTCTTGAAAGTCACTGTAAAGAAGTGACACTTTTGGCCAGGACACCAAACATTCATTCAATTAACATGGTAGAGTTGCCCATAGTTCAGATAAGGATGCTCTCAGAACTCTAGAGTTCAAAACATGATAACCATAAAAGGTCTGACTGCTTCCTCAGGAGTGTTTTCTAGTGTGTCTGTTTTTATGAAGACCTCGGCTCAAAGGAAACAACTGAAGATGTTTCTCCAGAAAAAATATAAATACTGATAACATTTGCTAGTCTGATGACCTTACTATGCCATAGAGGCAGTGTACGCTTCTAACTTTTAAATATGAGCTATATTTTACAACAGTTTTATACCAGAGATGCCTCAGGCATAAACCATAAAATTTAATTATATTCACCTGTGAGCATCAGCTCATGCAACAAAATAAAACTTGTGTCAATCAAATATATATTTGTCTTGGCTTTACCTATGCTTATCAGGGGATTTATCATGTAGCAGTAGAACTGGAAAATAGTAATTCAGAAGTAAAACATAGATGAGTAAAAAAAGAATATAGATAAGAGTATTGGAGATCTAACTGTGACTTTTGATTAAGGTTGAAATTATGAGTGAATTCTTCATAATTTCTCAGGTTAGTGCATTTCTATTCCTAAAGTGTTTTTACCTTTAATTAGAATATAATTTAAAATAGCCTTGTGATACATGAAAAAAATCAGTGCAAGAAAATAAATAGATTGTTATCCTCTTTACTTGGTCAGATTCATGACCATCATGAGGACACAAATGTCTTTTGTATCCTTTTGTCAGGGTGATATTCTGTGTAGTAGTGCATGGCTTAAAGAAGAGATGAAATGCTGTAAAACTAATAGAAATAAGAATGGAGAACCAAGTAACAGGTAAAGGTAAAGGCATGGTTAGTGGTCAAATATATTATTTTATAACAAAAGAATAAGCTGGTTTTCGTATCTCTTCTGAAGATGCCCCATCTTGCTCAAGAAGAGATAACAGGGCCAGAAGACAGATTTGTTTTCATTATGTCCCTGTCAGTGCTGGAAAACCTCACAATTGATTCTGTTGTGATAACAACATCATATCAGATGCAATTCAAGTCTTCCTCTCACTAAACTCCAGTGAATGAACCTCAGTATGTAGTTGAAAAATGTATTTGAAATAAATTTTGTTATTCTGGAGTTAATAAGAACTCTTTCATAGTAAATGGGTGATGAACATGGGTCAATTTCCTGTTTCTGCAATTTTCTCAGGGTTCAGTTTGATGGAGATTTAAAGCATTATGATCTGACTGTTTGTATTCTATGTGTACTGAAAAATTAAACTCTTACCATGACTTTCAAGTAAGGTCATCTATGATAATCCGGATGTCTAATTATCCAGAAACTGGATTACATCTACTAATTGTTTTTGAAAAGTAAGTACATTTGCACTTTTTCAGTAAGAACAAAGAGGTGCCCTTACCTTGGTTGATATGACCCCACCTACTTCAGTCAGGGCTTCAGACTGCAAAAGCCCAGGAATGAAAAGAAAACATCAAGATTTCTTTTAATCTGAGCAAGTGCAGCATTCAACAAATTCTCAATAGCCTCATTTGAGGCCCTTAGAGGTAGTGATTACAAAAGCAATAAAACACAGAACAATGATGACTGCAACTAGTACGTTCATAATTTGTTGTATAATTATCTCATAAAATTTCACTGGAGATCCTCACACTAAGATTCTTCTTGTTGAAAGTATAAAACAATCTAACACTGCTAAAAAGGTCGCTAGAAATGAATAGTGAATAATATTTATTACAAGAAGGATAGTTAGGAGACGCATTTTATATATTGAAGGACTTTTTCAATGGTGTTGGCATCCCAGTATTTCTGGCATCTGCAGATGTAGAATTGCATGATATCTTGTAGGAATGGTATTTCTCAAAGAACAGCAAAGTTTACTAGGAACCAGAAATAGTGTGGGGGGAATTTCTTCTTAAAGTCATAAGAGAACTTTCATGCTATTTATCTATTCTTTTGAAAATGGAACACTCATGCCATCTAATCACGACTTCCTCAGATTCTGCAAGACCAATAAAAGGGGCACATTGATATCCAGTGAATAGAAATACAGTATTACATTCTGGATTTGATCTGTTCTGTGCATTCTTTATATTCAACCCATAATATTCAAAGATTGTTTTCATGAACCTAGCTTGCTCAGTCACTAGTCATCTGATTTTGCTCTGCTCTGGAGATCAGTGTGAATAGTTTTTCTTTCCTATTTGAATACTGAGTATCAAGCCAACTAGTCTGAGAAATACTTTAAATTATGTCTACCATATGTATTAGTTATACATGAATAGAGACAGTGTTTCAATTTCTATCAGTTGCTGAGACCTTTTTCAGTAATGCTATTAGCTGAGATCAATTTGAGTAAAGGCATTAACACCTGGTATCAAAGTAGAGCTTTATTTTATGAAGAATAAAATTCCTAGGGCTAATACCAAACAGTTTACTTGGGTTTAATCTTTGATTAGACTATCTACTGGTTTAAAAACCGAGAGTGAAAATCAATTTAGTGGTTTCCTACTTGTTCCTTGTAGATATTTGTCCAGGTAGCAAAATCTCCACACAATTCAGTGTGTTTATCAATCTAAAAGTAAAAACAACTAGACAAGACAAATATTTTTCTAGTGAAAATGGAGTTTGGGTTCCGGTTTAAACTACCACAAGAGCCCATGTATGAGGAGGTTCAGTAAATCATTAGGTGATAAATGGCAGAAACCCTGTGCTTTAGTCTAGTAACTGTTGTAAGGCTACTGGAGGATATCCTTACAAAATGTGATATCTTAATTCAAACCTATCTGCAAAGATACTTTTCCTATTTATTTCAGGAAGTTTGGACTCCTGGCCTCTGTCTGCAGTCCATCCCATAGAGTCATCCAGCAGTCCCTAGACAAGGTGATGCTGAAGGCACTGTGTGCACTTTGGACAGCTCAGAAAGCACAAATGCAAATTTTTAAAGATTCATGTGATGAATCCACGGCATCATTTCTCATTTCACCAGAGATCCAGGGTAGTCAGGATGATGCAGAGGACATTTAAGCTGTTCAATAAAAGAGGTTCAGAAAGTGAATTTGAGCAGTTGTGATAGACTGGCCACACTACCAGTTCCTCCTTCGGTCTTTGTTCTGCTTCAGATTACTTCCATGAATTCTCTTCAAAGAGAATCTGCAAAGGAGACAAAAAACAATGTGGACAAATGTTGTCTGGTCATTTGGAGTCAGTCATACTGCCTAGCCCTTATAAATTTAGCAGTACAGATTGCCTATTCTGTGAGAGTTGTCACTGAGACACAGATACACAGGCACCTTCTGACTTATCCTGAGCAAACATGGTTCTTGTCCATTACTAACACTACGAAGCTGCAGAGATAATAGAAATGCTGTATTCTGATCCTTTTTTTCCATGTCCATACCATGCACAAGGCTCAGAGTGGTTTTATTGATGGAACATTTTAACTATTAAAAAAAAATCAACACTATCAATTCTATGCAGTTCCTGTAGGTTTGGAAAGAAATGTCCCAGCACAAAGGAAATTCTTATTAAAGATCAAAATTGTTCTTGATAAGTTAATACTGTACTAATTAAAAACATTTCTGTTGCAAGATTTGTTTTTTTTACAAAAGCTATAACCAAATGAAAACTTATTCATACTCTAAACTCTGATTCTGTCAGAATGGAATTAGTTCCTCCTGAATGTCTAACCCCATGGCAGGAAATTACGTGGTCCAACACTTTTACCTAATAGACTTTCAAGATCCCCTCAAAATTAAACAATCAGATAAGAAGAAATTACTTCATTTTTCAGCTATTCATAAAAGATAGTATGAGAAAATAGCTGTCAACATAAGTAAATAAAATTGGCCTGGGTCTTTTTTCTGGGCATATGGACAAAATATACAAACCCTGCCTATATACTCTGCCAGGACTACTTACTAGGAGCAGTCCCAGGTACATATTTTTCCCCAAAATAACGTCTATCCCTTGGAATGGGCCAAAAACCTACCAATGAGCACTGTAAAAATTGAATAGATCTAGGCAAATATACAGTCCCCTTAGATATAAAAATGACTCAAAATATTACTCAAAACTAAATAAAATCACAGGCAATTGCACTGTTTTGTCTTTAATTCTTGCAATCAGTCTGGCTATCGCCACACACAAAGACCAGCCATACCCTGCCATCAAGCTGTCCACAAGCTCTTTTTACCAGAGAGTAACAGGCTTATGATCAGATATATTTTCCTGAGATGCTGCACAATACACAGCCACATAATTGCATTATGCCTCTGGTTCTGACTGTAAGCAATGAACCTGGAAAGGCAGGGTTCTGGGCTAACTGTCCTAATGGGCCATTTCAGTTGTTTGTTTTCAATAAAAAACCTTATAAATTGTATAGCAAGATTTAGGGTCCAAAGAGAATTTTATTAAGCTCAATACATTTGTAGTCTGTTCCAGCAGTAGCAGACTTAATGTAATATGGCAAATTTGGAAAGAAATGTAGGATATTTCAGTTGTATATTCCAAATATTTGCATAGTTCCAGCCAAAATCTGTCTGTAACATATTGCTGAGAGTGGCTGAGACAAAGGCTGTGGATGGGGAAAGTAGGAGAGACACATATTTTAATAAAAAGTATGCGTGGTTTACCTTTTCCATTTATTTTGGGTATATTAATAACGATTGAATATAAAAGTTTGTTTGTTTCCTGGATGTTTAAGTGAATATTAGTCTGGAAATAAGGGAATATACAGTCTACTAAGTATAGTCTGTCTCTGCTCAGAAAGCTGCTACAGAAGACCATGGACTAGATTATCAGCTTTATCTGCTTCTGGTGGAGCCCTTGAAAAGAGCCTGAGGTGAAATTAGGGGAATGTGGTGGAGGTGCTGATCCAGCACATTCTGTGCTCCACCAGCAGACACTACTTCCTGGGAAATTAGGGTGGGGAGATACCTAGTTTTGTAAGTGCCAGTAGTGGTTACCCAAAAGGTACACATAAACAAAGGGGAAATCCTGAAATGCTGGTAAACGGTTTTATATACCAGCAGAGAAAATACAGTTATCCGTATGTTTTAGGTACTTCGGCAGATTTTGTGGAGGGCAACACATGTTCTGGGTCACAGAGGGGAAGTTGTAAAAGTATTTCTCTTCCTCTAAAACTGGGTGCTAATGGATCAGGAAAGGGTCCTGAGGATTGTTCCTCTGCCTAAGGGTGTGTCTGTCTACACAGCGCAGTACAGTGCCATTAAAGACACCTCTATAAAAATTAATTCGAATGGGAAGTTTTAAAGCTCTCTGAGAAGACTAAATTAGCGGGAGTGAAATGTGATCATTTACAGATAACCTGTGTGTCTGCTTACAGCATCTGTAACCGGGAGTCACTGAGCACAGGCTGCAGCATCAGAACAGCAAAACTCGGGGGGGCTTCCCTGCTGAGAAATAGGCTGTAGGAACAGCACAAAGCGTGGTTCCAGAGACACTGAACACCACCGACACAGTGGAGTGCCTGGAGAGTGACATCAGGAAATTACATGAAACTCAGTAAAGCCTTAATACAGGAAAAGCAACAGGTAAAAATGAACAGATATTCTTGTGCCTCTAGAATAGGCTTAACTATGGATCATAGAATAATATGATCTTAATATGATTATAGAAACGTGTTTTAAATGTTAAATTGAATAATGGTTTATTTGTTCTATATACTGCACCTTCACAGAGTACTAGCTGGCCTTATCTATTGTGATAGAACAAGATCTTTTGTAGAAGGACAGATACTCTTTTACCATTCTCATTTCTGGAAACCTCATCCAAGTGCCTTCTGACAGACTGTGCTTCCTGCAGCTCTTGCCTCCATTTTCCTGATTTGCCCTGCAAAAGCCCTGCAGCAGAGCATCCTACCATAGAGATGAAAAGAGCACACTCATTCTAGCAATGAACGCTGCTGTGTGGGATAAACTGCATCTATTTCTCGTTTGGTTTCATCTGGAAGCTTTTTCGTCCTCTGATTACCCTTTCAGGTTCTCTACGTGTTGCTCGTTAAAACCATGCTGAAAAACAAGCCAGGCTCTCTCCGGTAAATACCTAGGGAAGGGAACAGAGCAGGCAGGAAAGTGGGCTTCTTTGCCCTAAATTATGTGCAGATGCTTCAGAGGCGATGTCTGCCGTCTGTGTTTCGAAAAGCAGGATAAAATGAAGATGGTGGGAGAAAAGGACGTGGTGAGAGCTCGCGGCCGGGTGCCTGCGCTGCCGGCCTTCGGCTCCCAAAACACACACGTTCCCCGAGCCGGCACGGCCGGGACGGGAGGTGCTCCGAGGGGAGAACATCTGAGACATGCTCTCCGCGGGAGAGTCCGAGATAAATTCGGATGAGATTCCACAGAAAGAGGAGAAAAAATTGAGAAGGAAGGAAGGAAGGATTCCAGGAAGGAAGGAAGGATTCCAGGAAGGAAGGATTCCAGGAAGGAAGGAAGGAAGG
>JAOTQP010001652.1:45185593-45188093 GCA_026413545.1 Cichladusa arquata
AAAAACCCAAAACCTGATGCAAACAAGAAAACAGGTTCTTACCTTACTTCATGGTCCATTCTTCTTTATTTTCATTTTCTTGCTTCATTTTCTTGTCACCAAATAAAAAGGAAAACATTCTTGCAAATTAATTTTTCAAATACTCCTATAACTCAAGCATGCATATAGACCTCCTAAAAAAAAGCTGTACCTAGGGCTATCACTTTTATGCAGAAGTCATCTTGCATATGTGGGCACATGTTGAAAGAACCACAGACTGCTCTATGTGACAGGGGACAATTGGACAATTGGCAGGTTATTCTTTATTCCAAAGCTCGTTTATTTCTTTATTTATAACCTTTTTAATTCTGCCTCTAATTTGAAACTCCTCATGATTTTTTTTTCCTTCCAGAGAGGGAAGTAATCTCAAGAATTTTACCCATTTCTTGATGGATTGTTTTTTTTGTTTGGAGTTGTTGTTGTTCTTATTATTGCTGTTGTTATTTTCCTACTCTTGTCTCCCAGCCTGAAACCCTGACTTTGAAGCACCCCTAAGTCTGCTCCACCAATATCCACACTGAAGGATCTCAGGAAAATAAATTTTACATAGCAGATGGCAAAAATGAACAAATATTTCTAAACCATCCTTTCCACAGACTTTCACCTCAATGGACTGTGCATGTCCCTAACTCTCAGAGGTGTAGTGCCCCCACTTCCTTCACTTGGAGGTTGCTGAATGTGCTTCCTTCCTATCATACAACGAGCAGAAAACACTTCAGGTGTTACAGCATCCTCTGTCTCCTACAGTCATTCACAAAAATGAGATGTAGCAGAGATACCAAGAACTTACACTGCATGGGCCTGTATTTGAGACATAACTGGTTTATTTTCAATTTCATGTGCTTGTGCCATATCTGTCAGCTTTCATATCTCTAAAAACTCTCAGCCTAGAAGGCAGCTCTTCACATGCTCCTCCAAAGCCTGGCTTTCTGACTGCTGCTGTCTGACACAAACAAGCCTTGAGTGAAACACGTTGGAGGTGTGCTTCTATAAAATAGGTATGACAAATGTTACTTCTAGAAAGATGCCACTAGTATAAGCAGATCATTTATTTTCCTGCATTCACATAAAACTAGCTACTCCATCCTGTATGTGTCATTCTCTCACTAGACAAAGAATTCATTTCAGAGACATTCACCTCAAATATTTTGGAATTCTCTACTCACTGCTTCTCAGGTTTTCTTCCAAGGTTGCACAATTTGCATGGAAGGTGTACAGCATGAAACAATAATTAATTGAACACAAAAAAATAAATTGGTGTTCTTGTGATCCCAGAAACATCAGAATCTGCAAGAGAGGTAAGAATCTGGTCTGTATTCATGCTGTGGTCTCCAAAGACTGACACTGAGCTGGCCACCATAAGAATAAGAACAAGCTTGAAATTTATTGTAAAGTATAGATGCTAGTGAAAAGGGTAAAAGATTATGGTATTATGAAGGAGGGAAAGATGCAGAGAGACTAAAAACTTTTCTGAAATATGTATTTTCTCTAAAATTCTCACAGAATAATATTATTTTTAACCTTGCCATAGCAAATTATTAAAATTGAATTTCATAAAAGCTATAACTCAGACTAAGTCAAAAGATGAACACCTCTATTTGATTTTTTTTCCTTCTCTTATTCTTCTTTGAACCTCTGTGCTTAAATAAAAATGAAGATAAGGTCCTATTAATCTCTCATTTTATTTTTGCAAAACCTTACCTGAACTGGTAGGGCATTACAAAGTACAAACCTAGCCTCCTACATTGAACTACAGCAATTTCGCTTCACTTAAAATGGATGCAGTGAGAAACTTTCCCAGCTCAGTCATTTGCAAACATCTGGATTGCAATGAGCCTTTACACTGGACATTAATTAAGCCTGTGTGTGATGGAATAGGAGTCCCATCACTGAAGGAGAGGGACACTACACTGCAGGCATTTTGCAAAAGCAGCAGCACTACACCACTTGAATTCCCCCCACAGGCCGGGTGTTTTGGACAGACCAGCCTGTCACAATGTGCTAGTGAAGGATGCTCTCAAGGGGCTACTTGAGGCCACTGTTGAACTTGCAGAGGAAAAAAGAGCCGTGCATTGTTTAAGGTTGGTGCTGAGATAAATAAAGAACTCAGAATAATCTTTTTAACAAAATCCTCACACCAGAAGCCAGACTGACTTATGTCCTATCATTAATGGGCTCAATTTATTTCGATCATTCTTATAAACTGCCATGAATATTAAATAGCAATGAACATTTACCATTAAACCTGCAGAAACTAGTGTTTACTTTGAACCCAGGAATGTAAACCACCATCATACTAAAGAAGTCTTTTTGACTCAGTAAGTGACTTTGCATTTTCTGTGGAAACAAAACAACACATTATGCTTACAGTCTCCTAAAGCTGACCACATCTTCATGTATTTTTGTGCTAATTATAGACATTTTCAGTGTTAAATGAACTATTGGATTAAAAGCTAACCAT
>JAOTQP010001652.1:45193093-45214416 GCA_026413545.1 Cichladusa arquata
GAAGGATTGGTTGTTGGAGGAGGATTTTGCGTCTCGCCTTAGTTGTTGTTCCTCCGTTTATCCGGGGAAAACGGATAGCTTTCCTCCCTCCTGGCCTCGTGTCTCCCGCTACTAAACCGCGCTGGGAATTTGCTGGGGTGCTTTCGGCTCGCCCCGCTCTGGCTGTCTGGAGCAGAACCCGCCCCGCCTCCCACGGCTGGCAAGGAGAGACCGGGCTCAGAGGCCGGGAGTCCCGGACCCGGGGACGGGGACCTTCGGGCGGGGTTCCTGGGGCAGTCGAGGGGGAAAAGGCCGAGCAGTGGCCGAGGAAAATTTTCGGCGGAGCGAGGCCCCCTCCCCCGTGCTCCTTGCCCGAATAAAGCCCTTCCTGACAGGGGAGGGAAGGGGCAGGCTACAGGGCAGGGGCTTCTCTTTGGTCTCAGTGTGTGTTCTGTAAAGTTGTGACAGATTATTAGTAAAGGGAGGGGTTTCACAGTTTGATGAAGATATAACACACTCTGGACTATCCATCCTCCGGGCCCATTCATCAGCAGCAGAAGCACGGAGATGGGGGGAGAGAAGCTCTGTTCCTCTCCCCCACAGCAATTCATCACTGCGGCTGAATCGGGGAGCCTTGTCCTTCAGCGACCCGCTCCCTGGCCGCCCTCCTGGGATGCCTGCTCGGTCAGCTCCGTCCCAGCCCAGCCTCTCTGCGGGGCCGGGGCTGCTCCGCGCTCTCTCCGCGGCCGGGCAGGGACGGCCGCCACCGTGCCACCCCCGGGTCGCGGAGCGCGGACGTGCACGGGGGTCCTGATGTCCCTCTCACCCCGCCAAGGGGGAGATAACCTGCTGTAGGATAGAGGAAAGCTCAGAAGCTGCCTACAGGAATCGCGAGAGATGGAAAGGGCGAATAAACATACAGATAGATACAGACGGGGCGAGGATGCTCCTATGGCAGTCTTTTGTTTGGGAGTGAGTGATACTCATTGTCTGTCGACGTGGAGAAGGGAGGAAATTAATTGCAACCAATTAATAATTAATCCCGTTTAAACAGCTTTATTATCACCCAAGAACGAGAGGGAATTGGTCTGATAACCCCCCGAAGACCGAATGTCAAGTTTAACCAAATAGTTATTGCTTTATCAAACAGGGTCTGCAAATAAATTAATCAAAAGCAAATATGTTCTTTGTGCGGCTCGTTTGCTGGTAATGGATGGATATGAAGATTTGCCGATATTATTGTCTGTCATTCAATCTAACAAAGTGAACATTTATTGCATATATATTAAAAATTATCCCTTAATCGAGTGGGGCTGGGGTTGCAGTTATTGGAGTCTTCCCAGAGGTGAAGTCCCCTTGGATAGGAGAAGGGAGGGCTGCTCTTCGCTTCCCGTGCGATTCCCTTCGGAACAAGTTTCAAAATTGCTTTAATCCACCGCTAAATTGAGCTGTTTTACTAACTGTCCACGATATCACAAACAGTTTGAGGAGCTAATGGACGAGATGTTATAAAAATAGTGGACGTAAAGCACAGAAGAGGCGATATATTCGCCCTGGAGTGGTGGCCGGAGACCCAGCCACGGCAGACAAGTCCTCTTTGTCTCCCCCTTGCTTACATCATTTTCTAATTAGGCATAAAATTGTCTTCATACACTGGTATCGCTGGCTTCATAAACATAACCATTATGGTTCATAAAGACCCCATTGTGGGGAGCCTCTCTTAAAATAGAAAAGGATCTGGAGAGGCCCGAAGAAAAAAACATCCCCTTTGTTTTCTCTTTTGAGAAGACGGATGGGCAATGTCACGCAGAAGATTACTTTAGACGATTAAATTGTCAGAAAGGAAGAATTTCCCTATTAATAAAGGAAGTATAGGGTAGTGATGGAGCTGGGTGCTGGAGGCTGGCGAGGCGCAGTACCCGGTGCGGGATGCGCGGGGATGGCGGGACGCAGCACGGGAGCGGCACGGCCCGGCCCGTGGGAGCCGTGCCATTCCCCTCGCGGCATTCCCGGGAGCGGGCCCGGCCGTGGCTCGGTGCCACGCACCCGCGGACCAGCGGGCAGCCCCGGCCTCGGCGCCGGGATAACTGGATGGAGATGGATGGAGCCGCCTATCGCCCCCGACGCGGTGTCAGCCCCCGGACAATTACTGTCTCCAGAGGGATGGACAGACTGACTGACACTGACCTCTGCCCACGAGCCCACTGGCGGCCCCGAGGAGCTTATGTGCAATTTGCTGGATTTCGTTTACAATAACCCGACTTGACATAAATAACTCTCCATGCTGTGTCTACGCCCGCCTGACCTCCTGAACTAGCGCGGAAACACTGCCGTATTGATCAGGGGCGCGGGGGCTTTTTTGCTGCCTTTTTTTTTTTTTTTTTTTTTTTCCGCTTTCCTGTTGGGTCCGTGAAAACCCGCTCGCTCCGTCCCGCGGTCCGTGCGCTGCCCGAGCCGGACGGGCCCGGTCCCCGCGCGGGGGCGGCAGCGGGGCCGGCCCGGTTCTCCGGGCAGTGCTGAACCGAGCCCTCCTGAACCGGGACAGTGGTCCTGTTTCCTACTTTAACTTGAGGATACTTTCCCAACAAAAAAAAAAGCAGGAGTTAAATTTCATGTCGCGACAGCTATTGGCGAACCGTGACGCCCGGTGAGGGGCGACGGGGAAGCCCCGGGAGGGCATGGGCTGCCCGAAAGCCTCAGCTCCTTTCCTCTCTCCCTTCCTTCCCAGCACCAACTCAGCGCCAGACCTTTGTTTCGGCCCGTTGGAAGCTCCGCAGGACTTGCGGAGACGGACGGAGGAAAAAGTAATAATAAGGAAAGAAAGTAAAGGGAGAGAGAGGGACTCTGCGGCAGAAGCCTTGCGGAGTGAGGCTGGTGTTATCCATTTAGTGTGACATATGGAAATCTCCCGGTGGGGCCACAATTTAAGGAACCGGCCCTGCGTCCTTTATTCCCCGCTAACTTTTGTGTTAGATGTTAACAACCTGGCGCTATCCATTCTGGCTCTATCACCAAGTGAATGTTGACTCCAAGGCTGCCTTCCTTTCTGCCTATTCTGGGGCTGCCTCCCATGCAGATTTATGTATTTTTGATATTAAATTCTTTCTAACATTACGCCTGCTCTCTTGTTGACTTTCATTGACCCTTGCCCTTGTCCCCATACTTTTCCATATTTAATACATGAACATTTTTGCCAGTGCCCTCCCCTCTTTGTTACCTCCCGGTTGACTGCCGTCCCTAATGGCATGTGCTGTTTGCTCTGTTGTTGAACTTGGTAGGGTCACATAGTCTTGTGCTGTGATATCCTCTGCATTTCCAGCCCTGCCATTCTGGGGAGGTGCCTTGTGGAACAAACCTTTTTTTCCCCTAGCTACCGGCTTCCTAATGACTTAAGCAAACACCTTCGCTAATGATCCCCCAGGCTCCCTACTCCCCTCGGGGTTTTGTTTAGCTGAACTCCTAGTGCTCTGCCTGTCCCACTGGTAGCTTGGCCTCTCTGACCTGAGACATCGCAGCTCTTCTCCTTGGAGCGGGCTGCCTTGTCCAGCTCCGCCTGGGCCAAAGGCCAGGATCATGGGAGCATTGGATGCCACCAGCTGCTTGAGGTGACACCGAATTACAAAGAAGAACCGCCAAAGGAAACTTGGGCTCACACAGGCAAATGAATGTGTTCATTTATCTCTTCTGACTCCGCGGTTCGCGGCGTGCCTCGGCCCTACGGCTTGGCTGGGGGAGCGGCTGAATGTCCTTCCCAAGAAAGATTGTCTCACTTCTCCTAGCCCGGTCTGTTCAGTATCATTATGTGACCGGTTTTCAGAATTGAAGTTGCCTGGTGTTTTGATTCTTCCCTGCCTGTGCATTTGTGCCCTGGAGGTCCCTTCAAAATGGATGCTAATTGTTGGGGCTGCACACTGCTGCCTGCTAAAATGCCCCAGAGCTCCCAGGCCCTGCTCCTCAATGGCTTAATTGACAAGGACTTGTCTGTATTTAGGAGCAGCTGGTCCAAAGCATTGGCACATCAGTGCAATCTTAACACAGCATCCCTAGCCTGGAGGAGTATGAGGGTAAACGTGGTTAAAATGAAGGAAGATTTATAGTCGGCCCCCTTGGGTAATGCGACAGAAGACAGCTACCAAGATTTTCCCTAGTAGGGGTTTCATTCATCAGCTTCCCAGGCTTGGTAACGTGTCTAGGAGCCACGTTCCAGCTATTATTAATAATAGGAGGTGGCCATTTAGCACAATTAGGCAGGTGACAGTATTCCGCAATAATGCCTAGCCCTAAACGAGACGGGGAGCCGCTAACAAACAGATCCGCGGCCAAAGAGCGCCGGGGCTTTGCGCCACAGCCATGGCCCGAGTGGATCTGGGCTGGTCCAGGGGGCAGAGAGCGCTCACCCACCCGCGAGGGCCCCAGCTCGCAGCTCCGTGTGATGACAAATCCTGGCAGGCAGCAGTTCACCCACCTTCTACGAGGAAGGCTGGGAAGAGCATCTCCTGCAGAGCTGCTCCCTCTAAATCTCGAGTTAAACCCTCAGAAGTCACACACAGGGTTTAAAAATCGTCTTCCAGCACGTCTCCTAATTTTAAATTAAGGCTCTCTATAATTTCGGATGCACGAATGAAATATGTATATATTTTTTCCTCCCTCTTAAAACGTTTCTCGTGAGCTTCCTGTTTATAGGATTTTAAGCTTACATGGTTTCTAAACGGGAACGGCTGGGTTTATTTTCTGCACAGGGTTATTCAGCGTTTTACAAAGAAGGTTTATGGAGCGGCTTAAAAATAAGGGGTTTTTTGTTGTTGTTGTTTTGCAATGTGTGGGAAATACTTTTATGTTCACACAGCTCACTCCATGAATAGGGATAATAGGTTCGGGATCCTCATTGAAATTTGAAGTTTTTAAACAGAAATTCCCTAACTTTTGCTCATTTTCTCAACTTTTTTCGTAGGAACAATGCCAACATTGAAGCCCTCGGTTGGAGTCTGCACAGTTGGAGATCTTTGGTGCCATTTTAGACATCTTTGGATTTCATCAATCAAACTGACTGCAATTTTCCATAAAAACCCTGAATTTGGGTCAGAAAGTGGGCAAAGCAGATAAAGATCGTTCGAGCTGTCTTATAAGATGATAAATAGATATCCTTTCAGTCCAACAATGCAAGAAGTGCAGTTTTGTAATTCACTTCCATTGGTTTTGAATGCAGTGAGTCGAAACAATTTATACATGTTTTCCCATGGTTAGAAGATGTCTTTACATACTTGTCAATAGTAGCTTGACCTTTTTCCCCACTGAGCTACGAAGAGGTGCTTTTTTTTCTCCTTTTTCCAGAATACAGAACAGAGTGGTTTGGGGTTAGCTTTTTTTTTTTTTTTTTTTTCCTCCTCCCCACTTCCTTCCTCTATTTCTTTTAGAGACTAAATCAATAAGATATTTCATCTTATCCTGAGGTTTAAGCAGATGGTAGATGGTTCACTGCAGTTCACCGTGCTGCAGAGGAAGTATTTTGCTCTGTGCTGCCATGAGCTAGTGGCCCGAGTGAGGTTTTAGCCAGACCTGTTGGACGTCCTCAGTGTGCTCTTGAACTTTCATTTAAGGGGTGAGAAGCCCTTAAAGTCTCGGGCGGAGACCTCGCTGGGTTCTGCCAAACTGCCCCTTGCTGTGGAGCCGACGGGAGGGTTTCTGTCCACTCTCTGACTAGTCTAATCCTCTCGTCTCTAGTGCCGAGAGGAATGTCTTATAGGGTGCCAGTAGTCCAGCCCGTTGGATGCTACACGCACCCGAGAGGGGCTGGAATGGGCACCTCACGTTGCGTGGGAGGCCCGCGGATTTGCGGAAACACCTTCCCATCAGCAGCACAGGGCACCGATCTGGACGTATTTCAGAAAGTGAGCTGGGAGCATTGACCTGGGTCTGCAGAATAGGGAAACTGAGGCCGAAACGAAGCCTCTTTTCCACTTCTGGAACCGGGGGTGGCTCGGCACTTGCCGACTCCCGCCGATTGCTACGAAGCAAACTGGAGGACTCTTCTGGGAAGAGGGCAGGAGAGAAGGATATATATTTCGAAGATTTGAACTCCTCCACTGAATCACAGGGGAATTTGCCCCGGGGGGAAAGCCCACCAAGTCCCCACACTCTGCTGGCGCCCAGCCTGCCCCGTTCACGGGACAGCCTGCCGCTAGCTGGCCTCCCTCCCGGTCAGAGGAAAGTGGTGGAAGGACTAGGACAGGAGATAAGGCTTTGCCTTTTACTGCCTTGCCCTGAACACGACAGCCCTGCTAAGTGCTGAACACTACCCGCTAATGGATAATGACCTGCGGTGTGCAGCTGCCTCCTGCTCTTCAGATAAAGGCTGCTTTTACTATTAATTGCATTTGTAACATGAGCGCAGTAGGTTCACAACCAAAACGATCCAGGAACGGCAGCATCCACGTTGCGACGGGCACAGCCGCCTGCACGAAGCATCCGGACCCTTCTGCAGAGCGCAGACGGGGTCCCCGGCCTCTGCCGTCCCCTGGGGGGAAACAGTCGTGGGGGAGGAGGTAGTCCAGCTGCCCCAGAGCATTTCCGCCTCTGCAAAGGAGCACGTGGGAAGGAGGCGAGAAAGGGTTAAAGCACTCGTGGCCACTGGTGGCTTCCCACGGTCCGTGGGTGAGAAACACGGCCACTCGCGGGTGAAATTCCACCCGAACGAGGCAAAAAACCTTTTTGTTGTTGTTTTGTAGTATTTTTTCCCTTCATTCAGGTGAAGACAGGTTTGTTTCTCTGCTCTCCTTCCAGCTTTTTTTTAGGGCTGGAGGAGAGAGCTGGAGCCTGACTTGCCGCGGGGATCAGCGGGGCTCGGCCGGGGCTGGGCTGGGAGCTGTGCGGGCACGGCGGGTGGGCTCCAGGCAGCGGCTGCGGAAGTTTCTGGGACACATGAAGGAGAAAGACCACGTCTCCGGACTTGGCCTGCTTGAAGAATGACCCCATGTGTTTATAACTCCTCAGCAGGGGCTTAGCGGGTGACACGCGGCAATAGCTACACAAGATTTTGGGGGCAAGCAGCTCATATTCAAGTTGCAGTTACATGTAGCGACATAGTAATTTGCTCCTTAGGAAGCCTCTCACTCCGTGCGAAACGTCAAAAGCCACGCTAGAAACAGATAATCGGATTTCTCCCTCGCCTCCTTGTTTGCTGTATCCCTAAGCGGAGCTCGGCGGGACCGCGGTGCCGCTGTCCGGCTGCTCCCGGCCGTGCAGAGGCTGGGCCGGGGCCTGAGCCATCCCAGTGCGGCGGGCCTCCCTCTCCGCGGACTCTGCTTTCTCAGGGTTTTGGCGTGCTGTTTTGTTGGGTTTGGTTTGTTTTATTTTTCCCCTGATTTTTTTTTTCTTCGCTCTTCAAAATTCCCCTTTCTTCGGTAAGTGAGGCAAATATTTAAGGACGCTCTTGAAGCTAAAACAGACCTTAGAAATATCTGTTTTGGCCCTTTTCTCTGTCAGTGACTATCTCTTCAGTCACTTATGCTGCCACTGGGTGCCTCCCGAGCAGGAAGGGAAGAGGATGGCAGAACTTCTCCGAGGGGAGACCTCGGATGTTTTCACACGACGAGCGCGGCTCACGCACCTGCTGAGCGGGGCGGGCAGGCATTGGCGGAGCTGCCTCGTTTGGCCCCGAAGGGAAATCAATAATCTTTCGAATCTCATTCCCAGGCACTGGCTCTAGCCGGTTAATGATTCAGCCGGGGACCCTCTTAGCAGCGGATGACTTAGCCGTGATGATAAATACACAGCTGCATATTTTTCAGTCGACCTGGCTTGTAGCGGTGGAAATAACTCTCCTGTTTCTCTATTGTTTATCTGCCCTCCCTCCAGCCTGTCTGAGGGGGAGAATCCCTCTTTCCTTGCCTTTTTCCCTGGTGGGGCCGGTGTAGCAGACACTCAGCCGGGCTAGCAGCCGACGGGGGCCCGGGCTGAAGCAGAGCTTTGTCCCGGTGTCCCTGTGCTGTTTGGCGGGGACGGATGGTGCCACCACTCCGGAGATGTGGTGCCGGAGAGGCCCAGGCGCATTGCGCCGCCCCGCACGGCGCAGGGCCGGGACTGGGGGCTGGAGCGGGAGCCCTCGGCCGGGGCAGGCGGTGCCACTCACGCCGGCGGGGGGCTCGCAGCTCGCTGCAGCCCCGCTCCCCAGTCTCTCAAAGCCCCTTTCAGCCGCTCTGCGGGCTCCTCACCGGAGGAGGCTGAAGCTACATAAAAGCGCATTATGAAAATTATAATATCGGGCCCAGAGCATGTCCGCGGAGGCAGCTCGGCAGCTTTCAGGCATTGAGCCCCTGTTCAGCTGGACTGAGCTGTAAAATATCCATTTGAATTCGGTGCCTGAATGGAGCAGCAGCAAGAACAACAAGGACCGGGGCAACAGAGCTCCCTTTATCCCCCCCCTGTGACTTCCCCCTTCTTGGCCATTCCTTTCCTGTTGCACCTTTCTTGTTTCTTGCTCATGGGCAAATTCAACGCCTTTTTTTTTTTTTTTCCCTCTTTTTTTTTCTTTCTTTTCCCTGAGCGGGAAGGGGGGAAGGAGTGGTGGGGGGTTGTGTGCGGGAAAGGCCCCGTGCCCTTCCCTGCCTCCCTCCCCGCAGTGTGCTCCCCGGAGCCGGTGGCTCGTCTGGTTGCAGTGCCGGAGGGGGAAGAGGGGGGAGAAGTACCAGGCACGCCCTGCCAGGCAGAGTGGAGCTCCCCGCGGCACTCAGCTTCACACGGTGTGAAGAAGCCTTTCTCCATCCCGGAGAGCGGCCCACTCCGTCTGCCTTGGCTTAAACACGGCCCCACACCCTGAGACGGTGCTACTGTTGAGACTGATGCGAAAGAGTCTTGGCTCCATAAACCCCAAGGAGCCGGGGATGAGGAGCCACGGGGGGAGAGGGGGATGGTTTTGGCAGTTATGATCTATGGAGGCAGATGAGCCGACCTGCTATTCAAAATACTGCCCATTGTGTTGGTAATAGTCCGTTTATGACTGGAATAACCCCTTTAATATTAATTGAGCCTTTTAAGGCGGCGGTTTCCTGGGTGCTGGGCAGGAGGGCGAGCAGCGCAGGTGTTGGGGCAACCTGTGCAGGCGGTGGCCCGGCCGCGGCTCCCGGCGCAGGCAGCGAGCAGGTGCTGGCGGGACGCGCACCCTCTGCACCCGGGCGAACAAAGGCTCGGCTCGCCCGGGGTCTGCGAGCATGAAGAATTGTTTAATTTCAGGGGAAAGTGAAAGGCTCTGCTTCTGCCGGGACGTGACATTTCCTGTGGTGAAGCCTGTATTGGCTGCTAATAGAGATCTAATTGATGGGTGAAGTCCCATTTCCGCGCTTTCTCCTTTATTGCTCCATCCAGTCTGTTGCAAAATATAACCTTAATCTGATTTAGCAATTCCTCCAGGATTCGGTGCAAGCTTACAGCACAGGAAAAATCGTTATTAAAAAAGTTAAAATACAGACTTGGATTCGGTGCGTTGCCCCTTTATATATATATATATATATTTTATTATTATTATTATTATTACTATTATTATTATTATTGTTATTTTGTTTGGTTAGTTCTTTCTTTTTTCTCTTCTCTTTTTTCTTTCTTTTTTTTTTTTTTTTTAAACCAAACCCCACCCAGACTCTTGGCAATTTGACACGTTCTTTTTCCGTAATCACTCCTGGTTTTATGACTATGAATATCAGAAGGGATCGGCGATAATGCAGATGTCCCTCTTTGTTTTAAATGCAGATGTCAGCGATTTGCAGCCTGGTTTCCGAGCTTGGCTCCGGGCGCGCACCGAAGCGCAGCCCCGACGGAGCGGCGCATCACCACAGGCCAGCGGGAACAAGAGGGGCAAGGCACCGACAAGTTCGGCGATTGACGTCGTCAAAATAAAAATATAAGGATAAATAACCATCAGCACCGTTTTGCTGGAGCTTATTTCTCTTTCTGTCCCGGGGGATAAAATAATTCCTTTATTTTATAAAGGCTGGCAGAGGACCCAGTGGCAGCCTGCCCATTCTCTCCCTGCCTGCAGGGATGTGTACGGGCTGTTCTCCTCCCGTGACTGCAGACCCGCAGAGGGGCCAGGGCAGTCCGCATCGCCCCGGCCTTTCTTTACACCTGCGGGCAGTTTAATAGCCCCGGGGGGCTGCTGGGTGCCCCCCGGGGCCAGCAGCCCAGGCGGAGTGTGAAGGGGACGCCCGACCCGGCTCACGTGCGAAAGCCGCGGGCAGGGCAGAGATACCCCTTTTAATTGATTCTTTGCCTTTTTGCCTTTTTCTTCGACTGCCTTTTTTTTTTTTTTTTTTTTTTTTTTTTTTTTTTTTTTTTTTTTTTTTTCCCGACAGCGCAATCTGAGATAGAGAGGAGTGTACAGGCATTCTGGACCTATACAAACTCTCTTCAGTCCCCCTCGATAGGTTTAATGAGGCGGAACACGATGAAGGGGATTTGAACCGGTCTAAATGATTGATGAAGCCTGGGGCAAGGCTGAGCTTTTTCCGGATAAAGCCCCATACATCCCGTTATAATGGCTGGATAGTGGCAGGGCCGGGCTCCTTCAAAAGCCGTGGCCCAAGCGCATTGAGAGGAAACAGGGAGGGAAGGTGCTCTGTTGTTACCTAATCAGCCAATGCACTGAGCCACCAGCCGCCTGAGGCTGGAGTGCGCTGCCGGGGAGGTGAGCAGGGTGAAAGGGGCATTCCTGACACACTCACAGACACACACACACGTGAAAGGGGCATTCCTGGCACACTCACGTGTGCACACACACACCGACACACACACCACATGTGAAAGGGGTATTACATACACACAGCACAAGTGAAAAGGGCATTACACACACACACACACACACATGGGCAAAAGGAGAATTCCTGGCACACTGACACACACAAGTGAAAGGGGCATTCCTGGCACACACACATGTGCAGACACCACACGTCAAAGGGGCATTACATGCACACACACACACACATGCACATGCATACACTCACAAGGGCAAAAGGAACATTCCTGGCGTACTCACACACACACCCCTGTGGAGCCCTGCCAGCCCCAGCCCATGCACCTGCCTGCCAGAGCAGCCTGGGACCTGCCTGGCTCTGCCCACAGGTTGAAGGTTATGAGCCCACAAGTGAAGCAACAGAGCTCTGCCCTTTAGAGCAGAATAATCTCAGCGTGCCCCAGATCAGGGCTTTGGTGATGGAGATGGTGCCCATTGCAATAAAATCCCCCTCTGGTGTGATGGCACACATATAACACCTGCAACACACCCCACACACCCCCAGCTATGTGAGCAGGAGAAAAGTGAGCCAACAGCTGAGGGTGCTGCAATAGTAATTAAAAAGTAGATTAAGTAAGGGATGTTAAAATGTCTGTTGCCTTCAAAGTCCCAAATGGAAGGGTGGCAGAGAGCCTACATTGATGTCATATTCCATGGAGTTTTGACGCCCCCAAGGCTTCTCACTTTTTTTTTGGCAAGGAGAAATATAAGCCAAGCCCAATTCCCAGAGAAGGTGATCATTGTGGCAGTTATCCACTGTGGCCGTAGTAGGATGATGGAGGTGGTGGAAAGCTGTTCTGGCAGACAGGGCAAAAAACTGGGTCCCAGATCCTGACAAGCAAGGAGAGAGTGGCAAGTGTCCTGTTATGGTGGCATCCTTAGGTTTGTGTAAACCCTCCTAAGGTTAAGCCCTTTTTAGTTTTTTTTCATGTCTCCTTTGAAGTAAACTAAAACTAGTGCCATGTAAATACTAGATGGAAAATCTCTGATTTTATAAAGACTGATATGCAAATATATCCTATTGTGCATAATTGTCTACATGGAAGAGACTCATTGAGGTACCACAAAAGTAGTCAATTCCCTGACTAAAATGTGCAAAATAGTACCTTGAATACATGTGTACAGTAACACACATTCTGTATGCCCAAGTATTAGTAAATTAGTAAATTAGTGGTGAGAAAAATCCTATGTAAAAATGTATCCTCTTAAGGAGTAATCTAAACCTTGTCTGTGCCTTTCACCTTAACAAGCAAATATGGTCTGATTGCAAGGACAAGAATATTTTGCAACCCTGAAGTTAGGATTCCTATGATGAATAAAAAATCTTCTACACTATCTTGTATTTCTCAATAATAACAAAGTTCTAAAACAGTCTTTTTCTCTTTAATAGTGGTTGAAAATACATCATGAAAAGAGATGGTTTGAGTGATTTGTATGAGTCAGAATTCAATACAGCAATGAGAACAGGTTGTAAGGGGAAAAGGATCACTATTCATTTTTTCACTTCATCTCTTACCACTTTGGCTTTGATCATTCACCATTGGGACCAACACCTCAATCCTGAATCAGATAAAACTCTTACTGTAGTCAGCAAAGCAGAAATCTTGTTCACCTTATGAAATCCTACTGATTTATACTGCAGAATGAGCAGATTTAAGAGAGATGCAAAGTAGGAACCCTTACAGATGTGACCTGAATCCTTCTCATCAGCTGCCTTGGGTTGGGAATACTCACACCAGTAGTTAGCAACAAAGGTAAAGAGCAAAACAAAATGTTTGGATAGAAAACCTCACTAAGTTTTTACCTTTCCTCAATGCTGGGAAGTTAAGGACAAATAAAAGAACAACTTTATTAAGAAATGTGTATGAAGAATGAATCATGATTATTGTTGTCTTGAAAAAGCAATAGTGCTTTGGGAAAAAATAAAAAAGGACAAAAGAAATCAGTTAGGTAAATGAAATTATTAGTACAGTTCAATTTGTCTCTGAAAATCAAACAAAGACATTTGGAACAATGAAAAGAGAAACTGCTGCTTGTTTCTTCCTAGATGCAAACTCTATTATATCTATCAATTTCCCTTTATCTCTAAATTATCTTGATTTTATTATTAGCAAGAACATTACAGCATATTCTACCCTACTCTACATCGAAGGATCTCAGAGCATTTTTACAAATATTGATCAATGAACTGGGCATGAAAAAAGTTGTTATTTTGTGTTCAGTTACTGGTGACTTTCTAGAGATCAAAATGCACCCTGAGTTTCACAGGGTGAGAATTATTTATCTGACACCTCTCCTTTCCCAATGTCAAAAATCTCCATGCAGGCACTCTAATGCTAGAGAATGGGTCAGTTGGTTTAATAGTAATGGAGTTACTCTCCTGACAACTTTAACTCCCAATCCTTCATGGAATCCATGGTTTGGTTAAATCCATCACCTTACATGTGATGTCTTTGTCCTGAGCACTTTCTTTCCCTCCCAAATATGCAAAGTGGAAGAGAAAGAGGTTGTGAAAGCCCAGAAAGTTGGTGGCAGTGACCAGCCAGGGGGCTTCTGCCAGTACAACATCCATGGGACCACAACAGAGGCACTGGATAGTGCAGCAGCCTGGAGACTGACAGTTCCCATTACGTTATGAGGTGTTCAGAAGAGGTCCAAAAGTCTGTCTTCTTCCTGATTCAGTAATTTGATGGGAACTCTTCATAAGTTTCCTCCTTCCATCGGGATTTGATACAAACTGAGGAAGTGTAGGTTCCTGTGGTGTTCTCATTCAAAAAATGTTTCCTAACTCATCAGTAATAAGAAAACTCCACATGAATGACACAAGGTCTATTTCAACTTATGTCAACAGAGACTCCTTTATGACAGAGTTATCTGTGTATGTGCACAGCCAGAATACTCCTCTGATGAAGCACAGGGTCAAGTGATA
The DNA here is from genome assembly GCA_026413545.1 of Cichladusa arquata. Taxonomy (NCBI): domain Eukaryota; kingdom Metazoa; phylum Chordata; class Aves; order Passeriformes; family Muscicapidae; genus Cichladusa; species Cichladusa arquata. The sequence continues at coordinate 45,206,782 of JAOTQP010001652.1, forward strand.
AATTGCATTTAGACTGTACTTGCCTGTTTTACCAGTACTGTAGACAGGTGATAGTTTAGAAAAGTCAGACAAAAGCTTCTAGTTTCCTCCAAACAGTTTTTCCTCCATCAGAATTCAACGGGCCAGAGGCTTACAGATAAATCCTGTGAGAGACATGTTTAATAACCAGCATTTCAGGACTTGAGGTAGAAGTGGCTTCCCGAAGAAAGCCAGCCATGTACCTAGCTTTTGCTAAATGAAAAGAGAAAAGGGACAATCCTCTTTTCTTAGCAGATGCTTATGCTCATGAGCTTTCTAGAATGTGACCATCTCTTGCAGGCTTGCAGCTAGATTTGTTTTTCTGATTAATGTATTTGAAAGGTCTTGTTTGGGTAGATTCCCTGCTTCACACAGTCTGAACTCAAAATTCTATTTTTCTTTAGCAGAAAAAAATTGAAACCTTACCCATTTTATGAGATTGCAAGGAACATGTTGTCCACTGTCTAGCTGTCATTTGATTTCAGATTGTCCTCTGAGTTCCCATGTTAGGGTACTTGCTTGGGCAAACACATGCAGTAACTTTCAGCCCAGAGAGCAGGATTGCAGAACTTTTATTTACTCAGGAATTTAGACAAGAAATATCTGAAGTCTTCTAAATAATTCTCCTAACAAATGCATGAAACATTTACTTAAAATGCTTAAATTTGGGGGGTTCTGTTTTTTAACAGAGAAATATACTGGCCTTCCTGTTTACAGATTAAATGTTCATCAAAGATTGAAGAACATAAAATATTTACAGCTACATTCAAAACAAAGTAGACAAAAATTTCTGCCAGCATTTTCCAGTCTGGATACTTTGAGTTATTTATCTATAGCATACATGTTTTGACTGCACATGTGTGCATCTAAAAAGAAAATGGCTGGCAGGTAGAGATGCTGAACTGTCACCATTAAGTATCTTATGATAAGGAGGATTATTCCTGTGGAGGAAACGCCTTATATTTTATTAGAAATCCCATTTTGCTCAGAATATTTTCTTGGTGGACAGAATCTCTTTTCTCATCCACACACACTCATTTGAAAGCGCCTTAGCCCTTTAGATTGCTTCAAAGCAGCAGTGCAGGGAGTGAAAAGAGCAACAAAGATCCATGGTGCTGCATCCCCATTGGGCCTGGCAGAGGCTCCTCCTGTCAGTGGTCAGTTTTTATGACAGAAGAACAAAGTGCCGAGGCTGCCTGCAGCTCCATTCAGCCCAGCGGTTGCCCAGGCAGGCCAGCAGCCAGAAGCCAGCAGGCAAAATTTAACAGCCACGCTTCAAAACACTGGTAACAGCCATCAATGGATCCATAACTCTCAGCTCTCCAGATATGGGGTCATCTTTCAATACTACCCCACTGTCATACACAACATTTGTCTTGTCCTGCATTCAACTAATTGTGTCAATCTACAGGGTGACTCTATAATACACATATACAATAGCACAATGAAAGCAATAATCTCCTGCCCAGTCTCTTTATTTATTTAAGTGCTATTACAAAGTTTCCTGCAGCAAAGAGAAGCTGGGAGGCTACAGCCTGCTTCAACCATGCAACAGCTATCCAGATGAAAGAATGTGCTGAATTAAATAAGTTATATGTTTCCGTGACTTTTTTTTCAACCTGACATCACTACCCAGTGGTATGGAGGGGGTTGGGGAAGTAACTTCATGAATATTTTAAAATTTGTAGCACAAAAAGAAATAGAAATCCTAATAAAAAAAATTTGTGATTCCTAGGTAATTATTTTTCTTTCTGACATTTTTAAAGGGAATATTCACAATTTATTATAAGTAAAAGGCAAATACAAGACATATAAAATAGCTCAAAGCTTTCTCAGTTTAATGGGTTTGTGGATCTAGTTTTTGAAATCCTAATATCATTATGCGTCTTTAACATAAATAGCTTCCATTGTAGCAAAATTACTCCTCCTTAGTTCAAAATTCTGTTCAGACAATTACAATAAAGTACTAGATATTGCTGTTCTCAGCATCATTGCATTAATTGCACAAATGACCACATTTGGCTAATGTTCATAAGCCTCATGATCAATCAGGATTCATCCTTGCCCTGCTATCATCCCAACACTCTGCCAATTCCTCTTTATAAAGACTCACACCTCTTAGGACCAGCCATAAATAGATGTTTTAAGGGTGTCCAAGGTTGGGGTAGTTTGCTGGAATCAAGGTGGCCTCCCTACCTCTGCAAGTACCTGCAAGTCACTAACAACTATCTACTCACAGTGGTGTCCTTACAGATATCACCAAGCCTTGTCATCATGTGTTTATGGTGGGTCTGCCAGCAGGGATGGAGCCCTTTCTGCCCAGGTGCTGTCCCAAGACAGACAGAGGTAACTCACCTGAGATCACTGAAGTGTCTGTCCCAAGCTGTCCATCCAACAAACAGTCCAGCCTATTCAGCTTCCACTGAGAGACTGAATACAGAGCAAAAAGCCAGATGAGGAGAAGTCTTCTCACATAAGCAGATGATTTGATGAAGTAACAGGGAAACATAAGGAGCAGAAAGCTGGATATATCACAAAACATATCTAATATGCTGGGATGGGAAATTTTCTGATCAGCATACGCTTGACTAATGTTGTGAATGATATCTTTTAATGAGTTCTTAAAATAATCCGTTGACGAGAAAAAATTCTTTCTGTCTCAAATTATTCAATTGAAATTAATTGAATAATCTGTGCTCCACCAAAGACATTCACAGTCACAGAGTAACAGGATCTTAGAATTAATGGTTTGGGTTTGAAGAGACCTTAAATATTACCTTGTTCCAACCTTTCCTGCACACAACGTCACCTCCCTCGACTAGGTGGTCAGATCCCTATCCAGCCTGGCCTTGAACACTTCCAGTCAGGCAGTGCCCCATACCTCTTCCAAAGGCTGCAGCAGCAAGTATCTGGACTGAAAGAACTACAGGCAATCAAGCACTTTCTTCCTGAGCTCTGAGCAGGCTTCTGCCAAAACCTGAGGAGGGATCCTGAGAGCAGGACACTGGACAGCTGAGCAGAGTGGGCTCAGAATTAATGTGTGTGGGCACTTGAAGCTCATTAAACTGAGCTCTGCTTGCTTTGCTGCAGTGTTTTGTAAGAGTTCTCAAACTTAATTCTGTCTCAAGAATATAAAAGTACCACTACTAAATGCAGTTGTCTATAAAAGACAGGCTGTGTGAGATCTAATCACACTGTGAGACTTGTCTTGGTGCTTAATAACCTAACTGAATAATGAGAGTATTTAGGTGAACACCATGAATAAACCAGTCCTGCCCTCTGTTTTCCTATAGCTCTTGGTCTGTGAAGGTTGGAACAGATTTTTGTGAGAAGTTCGTACAACACAAATAATAACAAGATGGAAGCTCCAGTGCTGGGATAGATCAGAAATAAGTTAAAGGATATTTATATAATGAGTTACAAAAGACAATTAAAAACTTTTATATGACCAAACTTTTATATGGGGACCTGAGAATACTTGCAATAAAGTTTTTCTTAAAACAGAGAGAAAAATGGTCATACTTAAAATTAAATCCTTCAAGCTCACTGAAGTAATACAGTAATACTCTTTTCCGTGTTGGACAGAGATTCTCAAAAGGGCCAGGAATTTTAGATATTTAACACTGACAGTGATCAAAAAGCCAAAAATGGTGTCAGTGGTACTTTGACCTACTTCTCTGCAGCAACTCCTATCCGTAGGAACAATTTCACGTGATTCTGGTGTCCCTGATGAGGTAATCCAAAGGGACAGTTTCATGCAGGATTTACCACTTGTAAAATCATTTTACCAATTAATATCTCTAATGTTAAAAAACCATAAAGTTGTGATGTCAGCAGCCTAGTATCAAGGTTAAGCAACTAGAAAATATTAGTATTGAGCACATAATTTAACTCATAGTCCTAATTAAGTCAAAATTTGCCTGAGAGAAAAGAAGTGAGGACTTCAGAATATGACCCATCACTGCCCCTTCCATTTTCTTGCATGCCAGTGCTTGCTCACAATCTTAGCACACAGGAGAGGGGGCAGGCGTGCTGGATGTGACCACAACAGGGACAGAGACAGCATGTTTGCTGCAGAATGTAATTTAAAGTACATAATAACTGTAGATGTCTCACATGTGGCCAGACCATACACGAATTACATGTGCACAGTCAAAAGTTCTAATTGTGATTGCTGCAAAGAGCAGGCTCTGAGTCACTGGGAAGTGAGCTGGCTTTTGTAGATGCTTCTTTTGAGAATGTAAATGCATCTCCTAAAAAACCATCTTCAGGAAACAGCCTATATATACATATATCTATATAAATATATAGATATGTATATTTTACTTACTACATAAATGCAGTTGTTTGAAATAAGGAGGATTTTCAGTAATGCTGTAGTGTTTGTATATCTACACAGTCACTATCTATTCCATATACACAAACATCCGCCTACCCAGAAAATAATTGTGGATAATTCAATGTTCAGATTCGATAATGGATGCTCAAATAAATATGAGAATTCCAAGCAAATTTGTGCAAATGAAAAAAGATTTCCTCTGACATAATGGCATGGTGCAAGGCTGTCTGTAATGAGCTGTAATTTGTCTGGAAGAGCATTTTAAAGGGGTTGATCCATCCACTGGAAGACCAGCAACTGCTCTGAGACTAGAAGCAATGAGCCAGCCTGCCTCGTCTCAGAGGAAATTACACCACAAGCAGGCCAAATTTCTGACAACTTCCATAAATTATTTCAGATTTTCATATTTCAAATTTCATCTGCATTCATCATGTGAGTTTGACTGGGGAAAAATGTCTAGGAGGAGCTCTGCTAGCATTCAGTGCAGCAGTCCCAGGAGCCTGCCCTGGGACTAGATAATTGAATTTAGTTTTGATTAGATTATTCTTGCTGCAGTCTACTGCCAATCTGAAGTATTGTGCCTTCTCTTCTACTTAACCTTCCTGCCCCATGCCTGCTCCAGCCTGCATGCAGCTCTCTGTATTGCAGAATATATTTGAACAATCAAACTTAGGAGTTATTATTTTGCTTTCCATTGTCCATCCTTATAAAAGCACACATCTTTCACTGGGTTCCCTCTTCCCTGAAATCAGATTACTTCTTTTTTTTAAGTTTGTAATATTGTTTACCATTTTCAGTGGAAAGTGCCCTGTAATTTAGGTGGAAAATCTAAAATCATTACTACATCTCTGGATGATGCAACATACCATAAATAAGGATCATCTCTAAAACAGCTATAATCATCACTAGGCAATACACATGAGAATAAGAACAGGTAAATAATGAATTCATTCATCTATTTAACTAAAAATCTATTGTTAACCAAAGTTATTAATCAAACCTTTAGCTAGTGGTCAATAGAAAAACAAACAAAACACAACCCCACCCCCACCCCCAAACTAGCTCCACAGTATTTCTTTGAAAGTAATCCATTAGAAACTCAGAATATGAACTTTCAGCAAAAGAAAAACCCAAGGACCATGAACCACAACACCCCCTAAAAATGAAAAGCGTTTATGAAACAAGTGTGGAAGAACACCAACAAAAGTCCCTCATATGAATGCAGCTAAATAGATATAACAATGTTACTAGCAGTAACAACACTCAATAAATGCTTCTTAATGTGTAGGCAGTACTTTTCCCCATTTACAGAATATGACTGAAATTATACTTATTTCAGGAGCAAAATGCTTGTAAGCCTCAAAGTCATAGTCTGGATTATTAGAAACACAGATAAGGTAAACAAAGTTAATGCTGTTCTTTAAGTAATATCTATCACTTCCCTGTTATTGAGTTATTTCTTTTAACAATATAGGTGTTTTTGATGCTATGTGTCTGAACTGAAGACTTTAGATTCTTTATTGTTCTCCATTTTGATGAAAAAAATTGAATTTGGGTCTGTTATATTGAGTTTTGTTCCGTAAATATACTGAAATCATATTTTTGTTAGAAACTATCAATAAATCCAGTATAAGAAAAGTAATAAGATACAAATATGAGCAGGACCTTTGCAAAGGAAATATTGCAAAGAGAGTGTGCCCATAAAATATATTAGGGAGTGTGCTTTCTCCCTTGTGTTTGAAGAAAATACAGAAGGAATTTCGGGGAATTGTGCTACTTTTAATACAGATACAATACATGGAATTGGATGACTGTAACTGCTGGGGGAAAATGTTCTTGCAAATGATCAAAAATGAACTGCTAATGTACAGATTGTCTTAAAAGGTCATTATTTTTTGGTTAGAAAATTTGTTTCTCATTAACAATTTACCAATGCAAGGCATCTCACTCCAAAAAATGACTGTATGTGTACACATGCAGTTCTACACACCCTCTACATGTGTATTAGGAATCTTAGGTGTAAATAAACGTGTGCACACACATGGTTGTCTTGTGTGCACAAATGCACATCATTGCACAGATGGGTTTGTATTTCTGTGTGATTCCTGTTAATCTACAGAAAAGATCTGGGGAAAACAAGTGCTGATGAGAGGGAGGAAACATTAAAGACAGCAAATGAAGTGTGGAATGCCCCACAAAGTGCAGTTAAAGGCAGAAAGAAAATAGCCGTGCTTGGTGCCTGTGAGTCCCACTCCACAGACTTAATATGCTGCATTTTTATAGTTGTAGCTGTGCTGTAAATAAGGAATTTGGTGTGCAAGAACGGGCCCATGGACTCCAGTGTACAGCTGTAATGGGCATGAGAAACCCAGAGAGGCTCCCCAAAATGTATGCGCCTCTTGCCGTTTACTGAACAATCTCCAGGGTGGCACAGGGGAGGAATTCTTCTGACATCATCTGGTTTTGTCTACATTTTATTAAAAAACAATTTACATTCAGCAATGGGAGCTGCCTTAAAGAGCTATTGTTTTGCCTTGTTTCAAGCAGCATCAATGGCTCATTGCTGCTCTCAGTGAGCTGAACACCCTCGGCTCCAGCTTTGTGCGGCAGCTCAGGGCTGTGAGGAATGTGCGGGGCTGCACTCGGGGAGCTGCACCTGACACGGACATCACACAGGGCAGCAGCAGGACTCACTCATTTCAGACACCCCACAGCAGTTCAGCCTTTGGAGCATTACTGTTGTTTATGTTTTTGTTTTATACACCGCACGTATCAGCCTCATTGCATAGACAGCGTTTTTTTGTTATGAGGTGGATGAAAAAGTCAGTGTTTTTCCTTGAAAGAAGTATTCAGAAGTAGTGTCTCACAAATAGCCTTAAATATGTGACATATAGCGTGTTTGTAACATCACTTGCTCTGTATGTGGATTACTGGTGGGCATATACATTATTGTTTGGAACCACACAGAATTAAACCTTTTCTATAATGCAAAAGAATGTTGTAGTGAGCATATTTAACTAAGAAGAGTCGTGACTAAGTTCAGGTAATTCTAATAAAATTTATAGGCATTAAAATTATTAGGTTGTTTATTGTTTTCATGTTGTGCACAGTTTCAATTCCATTACAGGTTTGATCTATGCCCTGCTGCTGATAAGGGACATTTCTGCCTCCCTTCTCTGCTGCCACTCTCTTCCCTTCCCCCTCTGCCCTTTTTTCCAGTGTCCAGATTCAGGTCAGTCTCCAGCTGCTTTGCATTTTTTGCTTGATAACAGAATTAG
>JAOTQP010001652.1:45214489-45246847 GCA_026413545.1 Cichladusa arquata
TTTTTTTGGGGGGGGGGAGCAATGTGTGGTTTTTTTGTTGTTGTTCAAGATTTCTAGCTTCTTGAGAAAAGTTTCCTTTGAGTTCTTAACTAATGGTAAATTTAAAAAAAAATTGGGAGAGAGAAAAAGGTCTGTAATGGCATGTGGTCACATTGCAGGTAGAAAAGATCACAACTTCACTTTGACTTATTGGGCCATGAAGAACATTGACCTAAGGAATGATTTAAAGCATTTTGTCTGTCCATGATACTGAGACACCTTAGAAAGAGAGATGGGCTGTGCCAGTGCAGGGCATTCTTCAGGGTCTCCCAAACATGAACTTACAAGGAAGAGCCCGGTATCCAGGAAGAGTTGGCTCCTAGAGAAAAAAAAATTAAAATGCAGTAGCCAGTAGAAGAGATTGATATAGCTGGGTTTAAAGAGGTTTTTTTGGCAATTGGTTGTAGTCGTAACAGACATTGTTACTGAAAGGGACCAAATTGATTCCTGAACCGATTTGCACCATAGTATCTATTTCCAAAAATTCTAATTAGAAAAGGGTGACCAAAAGTACACTTTCCAAAGATACAAGGTAGAAGCTTATACAAGTTTTTTATTACTTTTACTGTTAAAAGAAGCAATCTTTTTCCCCTTAAGGCCTTGCCCCTTGTGATATGTGATGAATAAGTAATTTGATTAGTGGGATTTTTAAAAAAGAATTATCCTTTATTTAAAGGATGTCAAATAAAACAAAGACTCCAAGGATAACACATTTGGGTAACACTTGGGTAACAGATATGATTTTCTGTGATAAACTTAAAGCCCTGGAAAGAAGAAATGTTGCTTGAAATTTCAGAAGATAGGGTGATTTTTAAACTTAGAGTGAGTTTTTTTCAAAATATGGAGGAAAACATGGGGAGGGGGAAAATCTATTTGGAGATAATTTATTGTCATGGCAGTATATTCCAAAAAGTATTATCAACACACCCATGTCAGACCATACATTGCCAATAATCCAGCCTCTCCCTATATAACAGCAAACATCACCTGAGGAGAGCAAAGGGTTTTTGAGGAACTGGACATGGACAAGCATTTCTTTTCCTCCTGGATTAGATACATAGCATGAACAAATAGGATAGAAAACAGCTTTTCCGAGGCAGCTCAGGTTTTCCCTGCATTAGGCTTATTTCTCTCAGAGGTTAGGAAAGGACCCTCAGCCAGTTGTGCCTGAGGCACAGGGCACCACAGGGAGAGCAGCTGGTGCCCGGGATGCTGCTCCCCTCTCCCCGGAGCCCGAGCCCTGCAGCAGCTCTGGCTCCTTAGAGCAGCTCTGCAAATGCTTTGGCTTTCCTGGTGCCAGAGCAGCTTGGAAATGAGGGAGCTGTAAATTATTTCCTAAATCTGACTTCTCTTTTTCCTCCCAGCAGGTCTTGGCTGAACAATTTGACCAGCTTTAACCATTTTGCAGATAGTCAGTCATTCCAATTTGCAGATGGCTTTATATTTGGTATTACAGTTTTTCATCAGGGTGTGCAGCTGATTCCCTCCTTTCTGAAAAGAAAGAGTCCCAAGTCACACTGAAATCAAAGTAACATCAACATTTGTGCCCTTTCCTCAGAATTTCAGTTATGATTTTGAAAAAATTTAACTTGGGCTGAAGCCAGCTTTTGCAGATTTCTTGAACTAAACAAATGGTAAGATCTTATGGCAAGTTTTAGATTGTTTAGTTTTTTGTGGTGCTTTTTGTTTGTTTGGTCGGTTGGTTTGGTTTGGTTTGGTTTGGTTCAGTTTCTTTTAAATAAAAATGTGTATCTACATACAGGCATCTGAGTTTACTCAGTGGCTGGAAGCAAAACAGATCTAACAACATGGGATGTCTCATGTCTTAGTATCTTGTACTGGAAATTCAGATACGGACATCTCGCACCAATGGAAAAAGAGTCTTTACTAATTAGATTTCCACTTAAATTTTGCACACTGAAGAGCATCTTGTTTTTCAGACATAGATCCAAACTTTGAAGTTCTGCATCTCCTTTCCTCTCCATAATGTCAATCCACGCTTCTGGATGAGCAGATTTAGCATCTCTAAGGTGGTGGCCTTCTTCCTTGATCTCCTTAGTTTAAGCACTGAAATAGTGTTTAAAAGTAGTGAGGCAGCTGTGTTGTCTGCCCAGCACAGATTATTAACTCTTCCAGCACCCAGAATCCTAAAATGTCTCTTTAGTGCTTTACCCTCCAGTCATAAAAAATGTCCCCAGCACTGTGTGACAAACGAGCCCATCAGGGTCTGCACAGGTGAGCTCGCCAGCAACCTCTGTGCTCTGCATATTCACCACAATGGGATGTTAGCAGGAAATTTCCAAACATTTTTGTTCTAATGGCTTTTGGTTTCATTATCATGTGTTAACAAAATATAGTAAGTCCCATAAACAAAGAAGTGACTTCAAAGCCTTCAAAGCTTTTCCACAGGCCAGTGGCTGACATCGAAGGCAATATGTGTACAGATGACAGCTATGGATCTGGATTCAGGAGCAGGAGTGCAGGCTCCAGTGATGTCCCAATGGCATGTAAAGGCAGCTCAGTATAGGGGTAAATAGGAGAAATCCATTCTTTCTCTGGTAAAAAGGATGTTAGTGTTAAGTTGCATCACTGTATGCTGAGATTCCATTTCAGATTTTGTGCACCTATTTTTTTCTCTGCTTGCCTAAGAAAATATCCACAAAGGTTCCAAAGCTCAATCCAGGAGAGCTCTGTAACATGGAGGACTGATAATATTAAACATTTTCTACTGGCTGGATTCGAAATGCTTCTGCAAAAAACATGGACAAACTGTCCTGTGCAGTTCTAAATATATTGCATAGTTTGGATACATGATTGATGAGCAGCAGGGAAATGATCCTGTTGATGTGCAAAGTCTGAAACAGTTTGATAGGAGCAGCATCCCCCCATGCATTTCACCTGTGAGTGGCCCTTCAAGGCTGGTGGGCTGAAGCAGGCAGCCAAAATCTGGCACAGGAGCACTGCAGACATTGATTGTGGTGTTCTGCCCATAGTAGGAGGCTGCCTGACAAGTGAATTGCACCCTGTGTGCTGCATAAGGGATCTTGAGTTTCCCAGTTCAAGGGACTGCCCCTGTGAACAGCCAGCTTTCATTCTCTCCTGATACAGCTATGCTCTCAGGAAAACCCTTTGTTGTGGGAAAGAAAGTCCAAAGCTAATCAGCAGAGCTAACCACAAGAGGAGGTGTAATGCATATGATGATCAGTGTGGATGGCCCTTTGCTGCCTAGGAGGGAACTCTGCTGAAGGACTGAGCAAAGCATAGAGTTAAGGCAACCTCTGTTCAACTTATCCCTCAGGATTATCCTTAGCTTTCAGTGCATGTTTAAGTCCCAGTAGCTGATGTGCACTGCTGACAGCCTGGGTAGGCATCCTCCCTCTGCTTCTCTGCCTCTCTACCCACTCTGTCCTGCCATGCATCTGGGGGCCACAGTTCACAAAGTGTTTGATGGATGTTAAGCAATTAAATTCAATCTCTGACATGGGACACAGACTGTTGAATGCTCTATCATCAGGTCTCAAATTCTGAAAAGACATTGGACTCATTTGACATAGACAATAAAGGCAATAATGACACATAATCTGGGAAATGTTTGTTGGTTGTTTTTTTTTTAATACAGTAGCAGATGCAGGGCTGACTCAAGTCTTCCCAGTAAGCACAGGCAAAATTCAATTTTTCAGTCACAGCAGAGCAGTTCCTTGGCACCAGCCCTCTTGGATGACTCAGAGCACCACTGCTGAGTGTATTCCCATGGCTGCAATCTGCACATCCATCCCTACACTCCACCACACTTGCCTCCTACTCTATTTCCCATTTGCATCAGCTTCCATCCAGGGGCAGCACAGTGCATGGGGTACAAGAAACATGGCCATCTCCCAGCCCCACCTGACACCCTCACCTGGCTGAGGAGCTTGCTTTGTGCAGCACCCCCTCTGCCCAGGAGCACAGGCTATCCAATACTCATATGTGAGCAATAGGAGCCAGCCAGACTCATGGCTCCAGGCTCCTCACATGGGCCTGGGGCTTTGCAAGCCCCTTCAGACCCTGGCCCTAGGTGAAAAGCTTGATTTACTCACTCCTGAATGTCATCCTGAATTCATCTGGCTTCTCTTTTACTTGTAAGCCTTGCAGGCTTAGAAGCAGATGCTTCTGTCACTGCAGGTCTGAGAAAACTTTCTGGTTTATATACATCCACGATGGCACTATCATTAGTAATCACCCAGATAAAACTCACAGCTACAGAACTCTGCATCAGAGCCATCTTCTAGGAACTCTGATGCCCTGGAGGCAGCTGCCTGATCTTTAAATCAGTGAAGTAGGTGCCAGTTTTTTGGGATTGTAGGTCTGTTTGCTCTTGGGAAAGGAGAGGCGAGGGGTACCTCAGCTCCAGACAGGAGATGGGAGAAGGTCCATTGTTCAGATGGCTCCAGGAGGGCAGGAAAAGTGAGCTTCAGTAATTACTCAGTCTGGGCTGCACCACTTCCTGCAAGAACCTATTTCTTCCAGCAAAGACTATTAAGTTTTATTCCCAAGCAGTTTAGCAAAATGAGGGTTATTTTAAGCCTGAAACAGTGTTTCCAGATTTGATTCGCTGAAATTTATTAAAAAAATATGAAAGGTTAAATGGCTGATTATGCTTCCTCTCCTGAGATGGAAATGCTGCACACAGAAATGAGTGCATCACCATCATTGTTCCTGCCTGTGTGTTTTTCAGGGACCACAAGAAACACCTACTAAATGTCACCAGACATTGATCTCTGCAGGAAGGGCCAAGATAGATGCTGCACTTGTTTTCTTTCCTGTTCCTCCCCATTCCTTCCCTTCCCTCCTACATGTGCAATCAGTCATGGGCTGAGCTCATGGGGGTGGGTGGGTGGCCCCACTCTGCTATGCAGGTAATCCTGTGGGTGTTCCCCATGGCCTTTCTGGGGTAATGCAGGGAGGGGAGCAGAGAGATGGAGAACTCAATGGTCTCCTTAGCTCCCTTCTTGCCTCCCAGGGAAATCTTTTTTTCCTTCCAGCTGAATTTTTTCCTTCCAGTTTGGGAATGTAGGTCTCATTAATGAGATTAATGGGAGCTGACTGTATGTACAAAGAGGACAATAGGTCCCTAAGAAGAACCATGCCTCCTTTGGGGAATGTCAATACAAATGGGAAAGACATGGATTTGTTGTGGTCTTTTTAGATGCCAGAATACTACCAGAACAACAGCATAGTGTGGAGGTTGCTGGCAGCCCTTGTAATGGGAAATAATTATTGATGGTCAAGGAGTTGTGCAAATGTCTGAGTAAAGGTTGGTGTCCCTGTGGCTACCCAGTTAATAACACATTTGCAGGTAAGAAATTTGCTCTATGAATGCCATGTTCATAATCAGAAGGTAAAAACAGATTTGGGACAATTTTTATGGGTAGATTGAGTAGGCAGGTTGGATTCAAACCTCTTTTTCTGTTTTGTTTTGTTTGTTTGTTTGTTTGTTTGTTTAAATTAAAAAAAAAAAAAAAACTGTTGTCCTGTCCAGAGAAAGAAGTGCCTTAGTAAGACACAGCTGGTGGATTTTTCTCAAGATCCCTCAAAACCAACAGAGAAGAATCCTGCCACAGTATGATGTAACAAAACCCCAAACAAATCTCTTGTTGTCTTCATGTCAAATTTTATCCCAAGGCTTTCAATCTGGTCTTCCTTCCCAGCTCTCCTGGTTGCCATCTCACTTTGGAGCTGTCTGGAGGATCCCACTCCTCAAAGCTGGCTGCCCAGTATTTCAATAAAAAAAAATTCTGCCACCAGTGCAACACAAAACTGATCACTTTGATTGGCTTTTACAACATCCAAACATACCTGTCCTAGCCAGAATATCAAATAAGACCTGCCTTTGGTTAGCTTCATGTTTAAAGAAATGTCATTTTCTACTAAAGATGAAGTGAAATTTTGTCATTTCAGGCTTATACCAAGCTGCCTTTATTAGAAAATGAAGTCTACATTTGAATGAGAACCTATTACTTCTATTAGTCCCTGCTGAGCCATTGCAAGTAAATATTATATACATTATTAGGAGAGATGAGGAGACCAGACAGATTGGCTTCTTGATCAAGGTTATGCTGTACTCATTATGCATCAGCACATCTGGAATGGTCCAGTAGTACCATGAGAATTCCTAATGCATTAATAAGACTTACACCTCCTATAATTGCATTTGGCTGATTAACTTTCGTCCAGCTGGTCTTAGCTGCATAAAAAGGTATTTTATAAGCTTGTTATACGGAAGTAAATTCTTAACATCTTTGGCATAAATCTTGCCAACTTTTATTCTGACCTGAATAACTCACTTTCTGGCAGCTTTTAGCACAGATGAATTTAAAATATCCATCACAAACATTAGCCCCCCTGAGCCTGAAACTTCCAGATGTAGAGTCATGACCATATGCCACAAAGAACTACTACGTATCATTTTTGTATTAGTTATTTTAATATTCAGCCCTAGCTATCTTTCCCTACTTTTAAGGAAAGTTCAACATTTACAAGAGTATAAAATCTGCAAAGCTGGATCTGTGGCTTTCTAAGGGCTGTGTTTTTAGTTTAGATGCTTTTGTTCCTGCAGCTGAATGCTTTCCAGATTGCAGCAGAGTGTGTTTGCTCTTTGAGGAGCGAGGAAAGAATCCACACATTCCCCACCAGTTTAAAAGGAGACACCCCCCTCTTTGTTGCATAGCAAACAAGGCAGCTGGGGGGGTCAGCTCTGCTTCTCCTGCCGTTAGGTGTCACTGCAGTAAATGGAAATTACTGGCAAACTCTTTGAAAAGAGGAACCATTGCCAAAGACTATTCTGTGAGAAAAGAAAGAAATATATTTACAAAATAAATGATGGCTATACTCTAGAACTAGGTTTCATTGCAAATTTTCTCAGAAAAACCCAGTTTTATTTTTTTTCTTTGTAGTCCCCTAAATGATTTGAAAGTGCAAATACCCTAAACACTTCCAGAAATTATTTAAAGATTTTGTTGCAAAGGCATAACCAATGTAAATTCCAAATGTAAAGATTGCACAATACAAAGAGCTCATCTGGATATACAGTCTGTACTCCCAAGTCTGTAGATGGGAAAAGAAAGAGCACATAAAGCAGTCAAAGTATTTCAGTCTAGTTCTCCAACTTCACTTTTAACAAATTGTTTCCTTTTACTTTCACCCAGAGATTTTTTAGCTTTTTTGATCAAAGTACCAGAAAACCCTGTAACATACTGTTGATTTTTTTATTTTTTTTAAGATTTGCAAAATACTGCTATCACAATCACCTTAATTAATTTTATGTTTCCATAGCCATAATTCACACTGAATGTATCTACTGTTGTTGTTAAGAGCAGATATTTATGCTTTTAACAGTGTCTTTGTTCTGCTGATGATTCCCTCTTATGTGGGCTGATTTTACCCCATGTCTTAGACTCTAACCTGTGCAAAAGCCGTGTTCTGCTCCCTTCCTCACCTTACTCCCACTTTGAATCACAGACCCAGATCCCATCCAACATGACTTTTGATCTGCATGCAAGGATCAGGCTGCAGGCAGTGTCAGGGAAAGCTTTTGGATTCCTGAAGAACACTGAATCTGGTGATGATTGCCAAGCCACTTGTCAATAAACACAACCATTGTAGCTCTGAAGAGCCAAAATGAGGAGTTTTCAAATAATTTCATTTTAATTAGGCTTTCCAATTGCAATGAAGTATAGTATGTTGTGCTTACACTACTATATATATCCATATTATCAACTGAAGTAGTTAATCCTGAAAGTAATATGTTGGTAAACAACCCTCTTCCCTCATTTACCCACCCTCCATGCAAAAAAATAATAAAATGGAAACATCTGGAGTGTTGCTCAGGGCAGACCATCCTCTGCTGGCTCTGCTCAAGCCAATTCCTGCCCTCATAGGATCACACCAAACTTGTCCGTTGAACTGTCCAGGTTCATTTTAATCACCACAGCCTTTTGCAACTCTATACCCAGTTATTTAATTTGTTTGATTGCCCAAGGTTCTTACGTAGTAAAAAAGCTCATGTATATGCATTAAATCGTGGTTTTACTTTTGGACCTAAGGGATGAAAGAGAATGCAGAAGTCTGTGGTTCATTCTCTCTATGTTTCTGTTACTGCAAAAGGATTGATCTTCATAACCTGCTTCATCCTGATCCAAATCACTGTCTGGAAAGTTTCACAAGTCCTGAATTATTTTTTTTATCCTTGCAAAGAGTCCCAGGAAGGACCTAATGTTAAAAACAAAAAAACCTGCAGATTTGTAAAAAAATCAAGATAAATATTTTTGTGACATGGTGACATATTTTCATTTTATATGCATACACATGTGTATATATACATTATATATATTTTACATATATTTTAAAACATGCACACTTTATACATATATACACAGGCATATTTATGTATGTTCATGCATGTTAGTGCTTTGCACCTGATGCTAAGTTTATTTTTGCATTTAATAATTTGACTACTCTCCTATTGTAATGGCTTACATTTTGGAAGATGAAGACAAACTGCTTAGACCTTGAAAAACACATGGGCTACTCAGATAGATGGCATCTGGGAGGACTCTGAACTCCCTCAACATTCTATAGGGAAAAACAGAGCCAGGTGCATTTCTTCCTAAATCAAATTAGCTGGAAGATGCCACATCCAATTGTAGTAAATTGATGTGAGAGTTTGTGATGTCTATAGCAGATCTTACAACAAAGGTCAATGTGCAGAGACATAGACAACAGGCTGGTATACAGCAACTTGTAGTGGGGCTGTTCTAACAAAAGCAAAGAATATGCAAGATGCAATCAATTTTTTAATATAGGAAAAATACAGTTTTAATGATATATTTTAATTAGCCCAAGTCAGTAATTTATATTGTTAAAAATGTTAATATAAAACGGTGTTTGACAGAGGTATTTTGAGACACATGATTAGAAGATAATTTTTGCTTTAAAAAATAACAATATATTTAATGTAATCAAGCTAGAGAATGAAACAAACCTGAATTATATAGAGAGGGAAGGTTGGAGAAGAAAACAGTTGTGGTTATCTAGTATATAAACTTATGGAAAAAATACTGACATATGTCAAATTTACCTATCATTATCATAATTTTTAAACATTCTGCTTGACATAAACAATTTTATACTGTGCTTTATGACACTTAATTATCCCTAAATTTATTTAATTAACTTCACAAGACATCTAAAGCAATTCAAATGTTTTCTTAAATAAGTTACAAGAAAACAGCAGTTAAAGGGAGGGTACATATATATTCTACTCAGAAAATTACAATTGCCGGTATGGTGAGGTAACAAAGGCAAACACTTAAATACTTATATAAAACTGCCTGTGCAACTGTAAACAAAATCTTAAATTGAGAGAGAGAGAGCTTTTTTTTTTTGACTTAATCATACAGTGTTTCTCCAAAGATTTCTTGCCTGATGCAATGAACAAAATAAAGACACATTAAAAATTTGCCGGTTTATATATCTTAATCCCCAAGCATTATTTATTACATATTGTTCCAAATCTGAACTGAAGATGTTTGTTTCTTCATGAATGCTTTTATATAGCCTTCATCTCAGTGCCTCAGTGGTTAAAAAATATCCATGGATTTCTTTGCTATATCTAAAAAACCCTCAAATGATATCATTATTTCTATCTTGCAAATGACACCTGAGACAAAATGACACCGGAGTCAAAATCGCTAAACCTGTGTGCCCAAGCTGAAACTTGTTGCAGGGTTTTTTAGCACTTTAAATGCACACTGTCCAAATCCAGTCTGATTCAATATTATCTGTGATTTATCCACAAATTTCATGCCACTCTTTGGGTACCTGGACATGCCAAAACCAAGACAAGGAGTGTCAGAGTGTGCATGTACAGCTTTGTGACTCCTCTCTGTAGTAGAAAACCATGGTCTGCCTTCAGGGCTCACTCAGCCCACCTTTGGGGGGTGCAGCATGGTCAGGTGAGACACCCCAAGGAACCAACCTGCCCTTCTCACCCACTGACATCACT
This sequence comes from Cichladusa arquata, assembly GCA_026413545.1. NCBI lineage: Eukaryota > Metazoa > Chordata > Aves > Passeriformes > Muscicapidae > Cichladusa > Cichladusa arquata. The sequence continues at coordinate 45,224,571 of JAOTQP010001652.1, forward strand.
AACGCTGTGGATACACGTTTCTTGATAACTCCAAAGCAGGTCAAGGAAACCCAAATAAAACCACAAATACTGAGTATAATGAAAAACTCAAAGCTGAACAGCCCATTATAGCAATTCCTTGGCTAGAGCAAGGGAGGAACTGCCAGCAATGGTCAGAGCAGCACAGCCCTTTTGGGCCATGGGTACCCCTTTTAGCTCACCACCACTAAATAACCAGGTCAGTATTTTTTCAGTAATTTTAGGGTCAGGCTGTGGGAGACTGGGACTTCACACATATTTTTAACTTGTGGATTTGAATAGTTTAGCTGTGTTTGTGTTTTAAATAATGCTGCTGCAGCAAAGATGGGAGAACTGCACTTTGCATTTCAAAATACCTTTCAGGGAACCGGATGACTCAGAGAACCGGGAACAGGATCCTTGTCCTTTCACCCCTTCCCTGCCAGTTCTAATTCAGGCAGGCCAGTAGTGGACAAAAAGTCACTCTGGGTGTCACCACAGCAGGGTGAAGTGCTTTGGGACTCCATCCTTCCCCCTAATGGCCACACACTCTTATCATACCCTGTTCCCTCCCACACCCACAGCCATTATATTCAGAACAGCACCGCAGAGGCCAAGAGGTGAATGAGCCTGAGTTAAATTACCTCTCAGCTACAGAGAGTAATTCTCCTAGACAAGAGGGAATGCACTGATGCAACAATAACACTGCAAGTTCTCCCTGCTCCTGGTTATCATCCTGAAGGCAGATACTTCCTTGTTTTGCTTTTTACTGTAGGAGATGTGTCATCTGCTGACTTGAGTACAGCAGTGACAGCAAATAAGATGGTGAGGGGCCTGCATCTGCCAAGAAATGAAAATGTAAAAGCCCCAATTTCTGTGTAGTGGATGATCCATTAGATGTGAGCAAAACCTAGGTGAATGGAAAAGTTCATGGGTGTAATGGGACCAGACTTGCAGGCAGCCTCTTCAAGCCTGTGGTGCAGTCCTACTGCTCATCCACAAAATGAGAGCCTGTCCTGAGAATCTGGGAACCATGCTTGGACTTGGGTGTTCTGAGAAATCAAATTTCCTTGTAAGAGAGCCAGAGGAGTCTGAAGCAGCTGGGAAGAGGCTCTTGCCTGACACCAACAACCTGACACCAATGCATTCTATCATGTGCAGCCTGAATAAAGGTATGGCCATTGCCCACCAGGCACGGTGGGGTAACCAGGAGCTGTCAGCAGCCAGCACTGTCATCACTAGGTTCTCACCTACCCAGATTAAGTAAAAAATAATTCTAAATGCTACAAGGTCAAGAATTTTTAGTAAATCCTATGTATTTTTGTTTCAGTATAATCTCTGCAGCAAACTTTGATACCAGTGGCCATATTTTGCAGAAAACATGGGTCAAAAGTATGTATGGAGGGAATGAGCCAACAGTCCTGCACAGTGCTGGGAGCCTTGGCTTGCAGCACAGCATCCTCCTGGCATGGGAACATCACCCATACACTGAGCTGGTTTATCAGGGGGTTATTAAGACTGTTTTAGAAACAGATTGCAGCAGCTGTGGAAGTCAAACTGGTTGCCTTGCAGCAGATGTTTTGCCCTGACAGCTCATGCACATACTAATAATGCTGTCCTTATGCATGCTGAGGAGGAACTGTAATGTTGAGGGGGAATGGTCTCAGGCAGCACACTGGAATTTGTTCCACTGACAGCAGAGCCTCAGTGTTATTTGCAATTGCTATGCATTAGTGTTCTGGTATCTCTGTCTATACAAAATTAAACCCTGTGGAAGACTAACTTTTCTGCATGGCTTCCTGAAGAAATGAAGTTCATTGCAGTAATGTTGCTGGCATGTCCATCTGGTCCTTCTTTACCCTTTCTATAATAACTTCTGAGACCCTTGCCTGATTTCAACCAAGTTTGATCAATAACAGACTCAGAAGTAATTATGTTTCCACACATGGGATGAAAATGGACAGGTAAATAACCCAAATTATCCCTGCCCCTTAGAGAAAGGCTTTAGCTTGAATTCACACTGGAAAATCCACATCTAAAGAAATACCATGCCAATGTCCAACAGTGGAAAAAGGTTTAGTGAGACACTATGCCTTCCTAGAAAGAAGGGAGGAAGGTCCTGGTAGAGCAGGGGGAAGAGGAAGAGGTAAACTGGGGGAGATGGGATGTGGCTCTGGCAGAGTGAGCGAGTTGTTAGGTAGGTTCAGCCGAAGAGTATCGACAGCAGTAATTGCGTGTGCTGCACTAATTGCAGAAACACAAAATAACCAGCTGTGAATGAGACTGTTCCACACTGACTCCTCTGCATTTATTAGATTGTGCATGGAAATGAGCAGGTTGGTTTTTAACAGCGTGGAGATCCAAGCCATGACACAATGGGACAATAAGAGACACTGAGGTGACATCTTCCTGGAGGTGACTTCCTCCGAAGCAGTGACATTCAGGTACAAGAGGGGACACGATTTCTTTGACGCCTTTCTGGGACCTGGACTAAAACTGAATTAGTCTGTCTATGTTTAACAGTTATGAGAGTTGAAGTATATTCCATGATGGTTAAACCCTGCTCAGGGAGAGCACAGCTGTATAAAAGATCTCCTGAAGATCTCACATAAAGAGCAGAAGAGTGAAAAAAGGAAGCAAGAATTCTTATGCTGATACACACTGCAGTTCTTACACAAACCTGTGTTTAGTGCCCTTTTACAGCACTGAATATGCATGAGTCTCCCAAAAATATTTGTGCTAGGACAAGCACTTATTGTTGACTACTTGGAACTACACAACTACTAAATATAATCAAATCAGTATTTCAGAGAGATTTCAGGCTAATGGTAAGCATTTTCTAGCAGCATTTTGCAATAACACAAACTGTTGTTATCAAAAAGAGACACTTCAATAAAAATACACACCCACAAATTCTTCATGCTTTTATATATCTTCTAATGAAAAAAATCAGGTTTTTTGGAAATTAAAACTATTCACTTGGCGAATGGTTCACTTTGGCATTTGTCAAAAATTATGGAGAAAAACAATAAAGAAGACTTGTCCACTTGTCTGCCCAGAAATTTTTTTTAAACAAAACTTGTGATTATTTCTAACTTCTAATTTTAACTGCATATAGATTTTGTCTAGGTGTCAGATGTGGATATTCAGTTTTATTGCTGAGCCCTGAAATCAAGAGAAATTAAAAAAAAAACCAACACAACTTAGCAATTGGTTGTGGTTAGATCAAGAAACCAAACAAAACCTTTCATTAATCTATTGTCATTCTGAATGTCTCTTACTGAGGTGGAATTCTGATTTTCTTTTTCAGGATTTAGACAAATCCATTCTAGGAGAGGATTAAAGATTTTTTCCCTCTGAGGTCAATGACAAAACTTCAATGGCAAATCAGATGCTGGACCTGAATCAATACAAGAGCCAAGCCCCATCTTCAGGTTATTAAAGGAGTTGTGAATTTTCCATCTTACAATTTTACTGTAGGAACTTTTCCTTTCTGCATTTTTTAAAAAAATTGTGATCAATTCTGCTCCCCCTTGAAAATTCAGATGCATTTAGTGAAGCATTGTGCTGAAACAGAGCATATTTATTGACAATGAAATGAGAGCAGTACACTTCCAAGCAATTTAAAAATAACTCCCTTCGATTATTTTCAATGCAAGGATGATAGCACAGAGGATTATTTTTCTATTGTAGTAAATTATTTATGTGAAAGTTGTTTTCCTTTTAACAAGTAAATCTTCCTAGACACAATTGCATTAGGTCTCTTGAATTTCATAATGGGGTTATCCACGAATGCACACAGAGTTTCAAGGTAAGCCTCAAGTGCAGATATGTTCATGCAGTGTAGGAAATCAGCTGCAATATTTCTGTGGGCACAGAGCTCTTCCTTGTCCCTTCCCCAGTGGGAGAGAGAAAACCAGAGCCTGCTGCTGCAGGGGTTTTGGTTTGGGCTTGTGTGTGTTTGGGTTTGTCACTTGCCCTTTGTGGGAGATGTTTGGTCAAGCTGTGGGAGCACATTGCAGCTCTTGCAGGGAGATCAGCACAAGAGACTTCACTGGGGCTCTGTTGGGAGATGCATGTGCCAGGAGCCCTTTGCCTGGAGACTTCACCCATATCACTGCATCTCCTCAAGCCTAAAGATTCTGCCAGGACATGATGGAAGGGGACAGGGGGAGCCCCATCTCCCAAGTTCCACACCGAACCCCAACCTTCAGGTGTTCTGGTCCCTCAGGAGACAGCTGACAGCCTCTGCATCAACTATCAATTTATTTGTACCTGTTTCAGCTCTGCTGTTTTTTCAGGAATTTCAATATCCTGGGTTTATTGGCAAATTAAAAAAAAAAAACCTTGTATTTCTTCTAATGTCCCTTTCATCTTTTTAAGAATTAATGAATGATACCAGGGGTAGCAGGTCCCCACTAGTCCTCTGTGAGCTATGTAGCAATATATGACATTGGAAGCACCAGGATACTTTGCAGGCCAATTATTCAGATGATGCAAAGTCAGGCACAGTTTATTTTCATATCTTCCCCTGACATCTTTACATGCATGTGAGCTCTCTGAACAGTGCCAGGAATTAACTGAAGTCTGTCCAATTTATGCGGCACTTTTGTAACTCCTGCTTCTTGCTACATAAAATAATGTGACATCACAAGCAAACAGATATTATACACATCAAGCAAGAGACTTGTCTAATGCTAAACACTGGTGGCCTGTTAAATGATACTCAGGGAAGAGTGAACCCCAGACTGGTTACAGGGAAGAATGGGGAGAGTTTTGACTACATTTGCTTTACAAATCAGCCATGAAGAAAAATCAGACTTCTTGATAAGGGAAAGCACTTTTCTGGGCACGTGACCAGAGCAAAATTATGCCCTTCAGAGATAAGAACAGGAGGAAAAAGGCCAGCAAAACACCAGAGTCTGCTTTGAGGACCAGTTTGCCATCCAAGGGAGCCCAACAGCCCGTGCAGGTAAGGACCATGAGCAGAGAGAGAGGACAATTTCAGGGGAGCCCCAGAACAGGAACTCCCAGCTGCTATAGTTGAGCAATGCCCAGGTGGAAAACCATACAGCAGCCAGGACCTGCTCTGACATTCAGATGAACTTTGTGAGCACACTGGGTTGTCTTGGTCACTGTTCCTATGCATACCCACGAAATGTCTCAGTGTCTATCATAACAGAATAAATTCCCCCTTCTGTTCCTGACTGTTGCTTACTTCTCCACTTCAAGTGGGGTGGCTTGAAGTGGCTGAGGTGACTGAAAAGGCCCCAGTTCTGCCATTTCTCAGGAAGCAGACAACTTCATGTGAGGTGGAGAGGTGAGGGAACCCTGAGTGGACCCTGAGAAGACGTTCAAGTGATAGCCCAAGCAGTGCCAGATCCCATTCCCTGGCAGGGTCCAGGAAATTCCCATTCCCCTTGAATGTCCTGGCAAGGAGTAAGTGGAAAATGCCAGGCATGCAGATGCAGGCATGGCCATGCAAGTAGCCACATGCAAGAACATGACATCTTACACGCCAAATGCCAGCACTTTGGTAAATGCAGCTTAGTTGTTTTCCACTTGGAAAATTCCAGAGCCCATTTGCTGTATGCATCTTGTACTTTTTCTGACTGTGAACAACAGAACCTTCTGCTGAGCAAGAAAAGCATAGCCCAGCTGTTTTCTATACTACTGCAAAGAGGTTCCTGAAGTGGGTGGGGAGTGCTGTGTACCTAGTTTACAAGTACAGAAGGTACCACATCAATTAGCTGAATAAGCAGGTATTTATTTCAGTTCTGCAGTGTCAATGAACTAAGAAGGCAGCCTAAAGTGAGTGCTCTGGCCATTTGCAAGCATTCTGTATTTTCTCTTCTGAGGTACTCACTTCAGAAATACCTATCAAATATTTGAAACACCACTTTATTTTGTAGGAGAGAATATCTTCAACCTCAAAAACGATTTAATGATCACCCATAAATAACAAGGGGCTAAGTCAGATATTAGACAGTGTTTGTCTACAAATGATGTTCTCTCTGTGGGGCTCATGAGGAAGATGAATATTTCAGTGGCAGGCAGAGCACCTCTTGCTGACCTTCCTGCTGCTGTTGCTGTGTGGTGATGCTCAGAACATTGCTCCAGCAGTGCAGAGAGAAGCACAGGGAGCAGCACCTGGTCCTCAGGGCAGCTGCGTTGCAACACCACAGACCTCTGACTCTGCTGCCCTGAAAACAGCAATTCTTGTAAATTTCCAGATTTGAGCTTTTCTCAGGAACTGGGGTGTTTGGTGAACTCTCTAAACTGCCAACACAATATATATGTCTATCAAAAATATTGGCTTGATAAAAGTAGACGGTGACATACTCTGCCCACAAGTGCTTCTCCAAATTTACCCTTGAGAATTTGAACTTTCAGATAATCACCCTTGAGAGTGTAACTCTTCTGAACACAACCATGGTTTGCATTTTTAACCTTTGATGGGGTATTTAGAGGCATCTTCCCTTTCTCTGCTCAAATATAAGCCAGAAATTGCATGCAGTACATTAATTTAGACTATTTAATCTCTTTTGCAGCTATGTATATATTGTATTCTCTTTCTTTTATGAAAGCCCAGCTTCATTTTTGAGTGTTTTAAAGCTGTTTACAAAAGAAAAAATAAATTAAACAAGCTAAAAAGAAAATAGAATTAAATAATGAAAAGGCTGAATACAAGTTAACATATTATACATGGTTCTGTTGTGGTTTAGTAATAAAAATGTTAATGCAATTAAACAAATTACTTTCTGTCATTCATGGGATTCCTGTAATGAGATGATGTGTTAGGGCAAGAGAGAAGTTCTGAACATTGTTTTTTTAATTACCTAAGCACAAAGTTTAGGAGCTTAAGAAGACCATATAAGATCCTTGTATTTTCTGGATTTTTTGAGTCATGACTTGGAGAAATGTTCTGTTTTCTTTCCTAAAGAAAAATAAATAATAAATATTTATATATCACAGATCACCAAGAATTAGTGAAATGTTTGTGCCAAGATATACTGATCTTTCTACACTATTTTTTCAGCGATATTTGCTTAAGAGTCTGCACTTGGGACGGAGCTGATCTAAATTACAGATGGGCCAAAACTGCTTCTCAGGGTCAAATTTGGCCTGGTTTTAAAAGGCTTCTTATTGATTGAAAGCGGATCTGAAACCAGGCAGAGCTAGATGAGGCCCAGTTATCAGCAGGCTCCATTATGTGGTGCAGAGGGAGCTGCAGCCGGAGCTCTGCGCGGCCCCTGCGAGTTAAGCACACGCTTTAGTGCTTTGCAGGACTCGTGCCAGAGATCTCCATCCTTTACAGGATGGAGTTACCAAGCTGATGGACATATTCCAAAACAGGACAGAAAAAGTAGCAGATGAAAAACCTGAACTGAAGGCTTATTTTCTCCTGAACGGCCAAGAACAGAGTGGTCCTCTCAAAAGCACCCATGATTAAGATAGAGGGGATTGCAGCCACTGTCACTCAGAGCTGCCTCATGCAGTGCATCCTTTCTAATGCAAGAGAAAAGAGATTTGAAATGCTGATAGACTTTACTAATTGATATGTGCTGCAGGTAGACTATTGCAGATGAAAAAAAACCTTCTCTTATAACAGTCATGGCTGCTACAGCTTATAAAATAAGAATGCATGAAGGTAGCCAGATCTTTCTGAGGAGAAAATAAAGATCTTTATTTTCTGAGGAGAAAATAAAAATTAATAAACAAGTAACCATAGATTGTTTCAAAACTAGGAATGTTAGACCTGTGAGGGTTCAGGGGTGACAAAGAGGACACACACATGCAATGCCAGCTCAGCCTTGGAAATCCTTGTAACAGATTCTGATTTGCTCATTTCTCCTGCTTTCATTTTTCTCCTGTCTCGGGTGAAGGGTTTGTGTTTAATAACATCATTTGCATCAGTGTGTCCCAACAGACCAAGGTACCATGGCTGGGAGAGATTAGCATGGTAATCTCATTCTGATGGATAAAATTAGCAAAGATATTCCCCTGAACAGAGGGCTGCCATTGGTGAGCTGCTGTGCTTAGAATCAATTACTAAATTACTTTGAGCTCTAAGTCGACAGTAACAGAAAAAAATTGGCATCGACCGAAGTGAAATAAGATAAAAAATACGCGATCATTAAATCTCTCGCTACTATTCGCAAATGTGACTCACAAGAACTGCACAAAAAATAAGGCAGAATTTAATTTTTAACAGTGGTCCCTGTCATCATTTCAACCAGAGCTGCTCAGTGCATGGGAGCACAGTTCAGCCTTGCTGCTCGAAGGAAGAGCTGGCAGATTCCACCCTGTGCAGAGCATGGCGCCCTGTGGGGTCTGAGAGCCAGAAGAGTGGCCTCTGTGTGTGCAGGCACAGCAGGGTAGAGAAAGGCTGTGCCAAGGCATAAAACCTTCCTTCCTTCATCCTGGATTTACCTGCTCTCTGTGCAAGCTCAGCAGAGGTGCTTAGTGCTTTACACACATAGAGAAGGGTAGGTCCCTGCCTTAGAAGGCACAGTCTGGAGGCTTTTCTGTGCATGCACACAGTGCACAAAATTCATAGTAGTGTGTTGAGCCTTATGTACTCAGCTTGCTTGCTGCAGCACAAAATTTAAAAAATTAAATAAATTCTAGTATGATTGTAAAACATATCTTAAGAGCAACATGATAATGTTTATAGCACAGCCAGAGGGTTGTTCAGGGTTAAAAATGACCAGCCTCTGATCTTCACTGTACACAGACCATCACTACCAATTTTATATGCTGGGAAGGGCAGAAGTGCTCTGCAGTGACAGAGATGGCACCAGCACTTGCATTCTTACAACTGTGCTTTTATAAGTACCTACATACTTCAAATTGCCAAGTTTTGGCTACTCCAGCTGAGAGCAATGACACACAGGTCTGTTTTTAGGCAAATGCAAGACTTTTGATGCTTCGCAGTTGAGCTCATACACCTCTTAGAGACCTCTTAGATCACTAGCTGCTTTTACAGACCTTCTAGACTAAAGTCACAGGAGCAGTAAATAGATACCCAGCCCATCTTTTCTGGAATAAAAGAAATGTGAAAGAGAAAACTGAAATAATAATAACCATGTTGCTCAGAATGTAGGATGTGACATCCTTGCTACCTTTGCTACAGTTATGAAATAAATGGGCCTCAGAATGAAAAATGCCCAACTAGCACGCGATCAGTGGGATAGCAGGGATGTAGAAAAAAAGACACGTGAAAGAACCTTTTATGAGCTTTACACACTGGGAATCACAGTAGCATAAGTAATTGATAATATTATTAGCACAGTATACATATCAGCTGTCGGGATGTTATGAGGACTGAATCCAATCTCTGTTGAGGGAGTCAGGGTCAACATCATTAACTATAGATCCTGTCCTGGTTTACATATAGAGCCCTCAGGCCAAGTGTCTGCCAGATACATCTCTATAGATGTGCATAGCTATAGGACATACAGGGGGCTAATCACACACATCAGTAATAGACAACAAGCTTTTGTTTATCTGAAGGTTTACTGGAATTAACTGATTAGTGTCAACTTGACACAATAACTTTTGTCTACAATGTAGTAGATCATTTTGATGGTTTTATTGATGGAGTGTTGACTAATGTAAATTGTAAGGGTAGTTGAATGAAGTAGGAAACATTTAAGTTAAACAGAAATTGAAAAAGCCACTAGCAAACATATCTTTAAAATGTCACATTCTGCAGCCTTACAGATGATATGATAATGATAACAACAACAGTAAGTAGGGAGAATTGAAAACAAAAATAGACACCACCTATTCATAAATGTATCTTTTAACTTAATCTTCAGATGATATCCTGAGGTTAAAACTAACATAAGATAAATTTGGCGAATGTCTTTCTGAAAATTAAATCAGTCTAGTAAAAGAAAATAGAAAATGAAGTAAAAAAAATTATTTACCTAAAACCTATAATGGTTCAATTTAAAATGAAAGTATGAAAAATATTTAAGAAAAATGTCTGTTGGGATAAAAATTCTTTGCATAAATTCATTAAGTTCGTAACATTACTTTCTGTTTCTTGTTAGGCATAATTATTTTCTCCCATGGTTAAAATGGAACACACTGTTTTCCTCTGCTGGGTGTCAAACAGCTTTAATGTACTAGTCTAGGCTTTCTGTTCTCATGTTTTCACAGTGTGGTTAGGGGTTCATTATTTAAAACTACACGCGATCTTATTCATCATCAAACATAAATAACCATAGACTTCTTTTCTGGTTTAGCTATTGGATTATTTAGTCCAACTGTTGGGCAATCTCCTTTGAAAGTAAGTTCAGGGAATCCAATGATTATGTTGTGAATGCTTCAAAAAACAGAAAGATACTATATGTTCTACTAAATTTGTATTCTGCTATAAATAACAGAAAAATAATTCACATTCTTTTATAACTTCAAAATCACCTTTCTTCCCTTTCCAGGCAAAAACTATTCTCCTCACAATAGCAAGTCAAAGCCATTAAGCTGAGACAAGGGGGATACTGTGTGTCACAAAACGAAGTAATTAAATTTAGGCAGTATTATCAATGATGCCCAATTCCAACTGTCGAAGCTGCTGTTAGTAACCCCGTCTGTCCCTCTGTCAAAAAGCTATTTATTCTTCATTACTGGCCATCCCTGGGTTATAGGGATTCATTGTCATTGTAGTAACTTAGAGGAAGAACAGTTAGTGCAATGATATTATGGAAATAGCCATTTCATAGCTCATGGGCAAAAAAAGTATCGAGTCACAGCTTTCCAGCAGTTGTCAGCAATGGTGAGATCTTGTCTGTATCATCACCCCTGAGAATTCATTACATTTGTTTGGATTATAGAAAGGTAATAGAGAGGGAAATCGTGTCACTGGAGAAAGGCACCCCAGTGTAGAGATCCCATCCATGCAATTCCTGCAGGAGTCTGTGTGCAGGGTCTGCAAAACCGGGGACAGAACGTGCTGCACCTTGGGGACACAGACTGCCCAGTTTAGATTAGAAACCCCAAACCAACAGGGTTCCACTCGGGCCATAGGAAAAGTGCAGTTGTGCATTCCTCTTGATCTATCTCAAAACTGCTCCTGCCTCCTCACCAGACACCAGAACATGTCTGAGAGAGCCTAAATTCCAGTACTGAGATTGCAAAGGTTTTTCTCTCACATCTCTCACATCTGAGGGTGTGCAAAGTAACAAGAGCTTATCATGTGGAGGGCAATGAAAGTAAATGGATATTTAGATAGGTTGTGCCTTTTTTAAAGAAACACAAGTTAAGTTATTAATTTTGGGTGTTTTTTACCAAAGAGTATATTGATGCATCCAATAAATCATGGTCCTTCTCCAGCAACATCTAATTTAGCAGTTTTGTCCTCCATTCAAAAATGAATTTTAAACCCTAAAGTTTGATCAGAGCTTAGTGATACTTGGCTGTTTATTAGACATAAACATATTCAAATCCATGTTTGTTTGAAACTGGTAATATACATTTATAAATATAAATGACTCCTTACTAGAAAAAATAACTTTAAATATTTGGATGTCTAGGGGTTTTTTAAAGCTAGGAGCAAAGGCCTCCATTTTGGAAAGCAAAATGTTTCAGGTGGTTAACTCTAGCCTTAAAAAGTCGCTTGAGCCTTACAAACAAAAGAAAGATGTAATTTTTATCCCACTTTATAAAGTAGGTCACAGCCAAAGGTACATTACCTTTCTTAAATATTTTGGCTCACTTTAAACATGATGTTAAATATTTAGCTGTTGATTTTCTGAGGCTCTTATGTGTAATTATTTACATTATAAATGAATTATTATAAGATCAAGTCAGAAGCAGCTGATAAGATGCAAAAGCAATAGAGTGCAACTTACTCTTGTGGAACAGCTTTTGTGGAAAACATGAAAGAAACTTTTACATTACTTTACACTTTCAATACAATTCTCAATTGTGCACAGTAGCTCTCGGTTAAGCAGAAGTATGAAAAGAAATAAAAAACCTATTTGTGATCTGTACAATGGCCAGGTACAGCACACTATAGCTGTGGCATGGAGCAGGACATTGGCAGAGAGTGACATCACTTTTCCTGATGGTGTCTGGGAAAGGTGGGGTTTGTGAGGCTCTGATTCATTCCTGGCAGTGCCCAAAGAACTCGGAGGAAGCAGATATTGCAAGTGTAAGCCACAACCCAGAGAGATATCAGGCATCTTTAAAAGATACAGATGATGCTCTGTCAATGCAGGAACATGCCTTAAATGCGCAACTGAGACAGGTATCACATGCATACACCCAAACTGCATTTATCAACTTGTTGCTATTTCTATAGTGGAAAGGAGAAATCCATTTAGAGTTCATGCCATGAGACGTATGCACTTCTTCACCACGAACTTCAGCACAACATCCTTTTCCTACAGCAAATCTCCCAGCTTCTACACTGTCTACAGGGTGAGGAAAGCATTTGAGTTCTAAGGTCTTATATGAAAGAGAATTTATTTTTCCACTGATACTTCCTCCTCAACTCAATTTTGAATGCAGCATCTTCATAATGTCTTTCACTGGTTTTCATCCCTTTAGCAACTTGTTCTTTCTTCTGCCCTCTGCTGCCTCCTTGTTTCTTTTCCTCTGCATCTGTGATTTCCAAGAGGTCTGAGCACACAGCTCTCTCCTGCATACTTTTTGTTCTGCCTTAACTTTTTCTTCAAAATTGCTTTTGCTGTCCCTTTTTTCATTTTGCCAGCAACATAGTTCTTGGCAGCTAAAGTCCATATTCTCGTTGTTGAGTACCTTGTTTCCAAACACCACTGAAGAATCCTCTTGCACTTTCTCCTGTCATCCTGCTAGAGCACTGAAAAAGATGGGATATGTAATAATGGAAGATATTTCTTCCAAATTGTCAGTGATCTTACTGTGTAGAAGAAATACAAAGCAACTTTTTGTCCAGTATAAGTGTAGCTAGTGCAAAAGTTCAGCATACTAAATAATGTGAAATTCACAGGTGATACCTCATTCAAATATGGAACAGTTATCTTGATCACAAAATATTCTGCAATCATTAAGACCAAAGGACAAATCTGAGTAAAAATACTTTAATGCACATTGTCCCATGATTCTCTATTGAATAGCAACCTTAAATTAGAATAACAAATTAAAAAGAAAGTGTCAAAATTGCAAATAGCTGTGAATTTAAAATACTATTTATCATCATGATTGAATGACTTTTGTGGTTGGCATAAATAGAGAAGTAATGATGAGAAACATGTCTTGCATCTCAGTGTAATATAAAAGATGCATATTATATAAAATGAGGACGAACAAAAAGTTTTGCTCATCCCATGACTATAATAGTTGCCAAAATTTCTCATTGGTTTAAAAACAAAGGACTTCATTCAGTAGCTAACAAGGCCTTCTTCAAGCAAATTCCTCTTGGTCTCTTCATTTTCTCTACAGTTTTCACAGTGTTACAGGCAAATCACAGCTGCCCAATGGCAAAATTCATCCATCATGATATACTATTAGATATACATTCAAAGCCTTTGTAGGTATGTGGGGGAGTGTGCCTATGATGTAATGATGTGTAAAATGCAGAATACACATTATTTAAAATATAAGATGAAAATGTTATTTCAATCACTGCTAATCTGCATTTCATATTCCTGAAACATCGTAATACTATTATAAGGTATTGATCCAAGCATGACCATTTGATTTCACATCAATACTAATACGACTTTTCTGTGATCTGTTGACATGTGGGATTTTCTGAGTGAAATACATACATACCAATATCCAGCTGTTTTCACTAGTAAAGATTGACTCAGTTATTCTGTGTGAAAAACTGTTGGTAAAAATGCAGACCACCTTGTTCCAAAATTTGAATTAGATTTTACTGGTAGACTTAGATTTATGTTCTTACTTCTTCCCCAAATCTCTTTCATTTACCTCTTTAATACAGTGGTGTCTTTCTGATACTGTTTTTTGGCTGGAGATATATTCAGTATCCTGAATACACAAAGTATGGGTAGCAAAAGCAGTTATGCCCTTTAGGAGCAGGAGTCCCTCAAAATCTCATTCTCATCCTCACTGTGGTTGTTCAGGACCTGACGTAGATACTACTGGAATAACAGCCTTCCACTGAACCTCTCTGAATTATGTAAACAATATAGTTTATTGTGAAACAGTGTTTTATAGTTTATTGTGGTTTTGCTGTGATGATTTTTGCATACAGATGCCAAAATCATATGGGTCCCACCCCCATAAGATTTCTTCTCTCCCATTAGATAGGCAAACTGAATGATACAGAAATAGCCTTCAATCTTCTCAGCACTGCTGGGGCACTTCTTCCTACTAAAACCCTGTTTTCAACATTACCCAAGAGTTTCAGCTGACACCATTCTCTTGGTTTTTCCTGGTGGTTGCCAACTTGAAACTTAGCCAGGATCAAGGATAATCGTAGAATAGTTCGGGTTGGAAGGGGATCTTGAAGAATACCCACCTTTTCTGCAAATGTCCAGACAGGAGTTTCTTTCCTCACCTGTACACACACAGATGCCCACAGAGCCAACACAGTCTGTGCTAAAGACAATGCAACATCTCCATCCATTCACCTGGAGCACGCTTGGATTGTAATGGCATGGAAAATCTGAAGGGAATAATGCAGCATGTCTGGGGAGAGTGCTATGTGCTGAGGATTTTCAGTCACTTTGCTATCACAGAAATCAGCACACAGAATGCAATTGCTTTTGTGTCACCTGACTATCTACAGGATCGGAGTGAAAAGTAGCAAAAAATTGATTTATCACAGATTTGTCCCAAAATGAGCCACCCCAGTTTCCAGGCAGAAGCCAAAGGACCTAAGGAACAGACAAAGGACCTCAGGTGAGACGTGCTTCTTTCTCATCACCTGCCAAGACCTGAAAATGGTTTACAACCTCGAAATCCAGCTAGAATCATTGCTGCTTCTGCTCTGCAGGATTACTGATGGGGGCTTTTCTGCCTTTTGTTATATACAATAGAGCTGTTACCCCTCTTGCCCACATGGCATTATAGTTCATGTTGAAGACTACCAAGAAGGTGAAGCAAGGGTCCAGTTCCTGCAAGGGACAGGTCAATATGGTCATGACATTCACCTTCAATTCCAGGCACCATTCTCCTCCACATTTTCAGATGGAGTCCACATCGAAGGAAGATAATGCCCGAAGAAACTTCAGGCTCATCTGACTTCAAAACTTCCTTCCAGCCCCACTGGCCCTCTAAAGCAAACCTGGAATATCAGAAATAATCAAAGCAAAACTAAATCCAATGAGTTTCCATTGCATATAAGCAATATTTCTGCCCCCCTCCCTCCAATTATTAGGGAAAAAGTTAATCAAGGCTCCACAGCCTACCTAATAGGAGACAAATTCTAATGGCTGACCCACAGTAGTTTAAATTTCATTGTGAATTTGTTAGAGCCCTAACATCTCCTGTTTGCTTCTCTAAATACACTACGTATAAACATGATACACATTGGTGTATGTCCTACTATCTGCTTATTTTCACACATCACTTTATCTACTTTTGAAGATAGCAGCATGTTTAATGTATAATTACAGAACCTGAAAGCTCAATTAAAGTACTATTTACCTGAGTATTAACTAAAACAATTCATATAAATGCACTAGAAAAAAAAATTTCTTACAGATTGTAAATGAACTCTGAAGAGCTGACTCAGTGCCAATCTTTTCAACACCTGTCTGAAGACAGACAATTATTTTAGCTAATGGCCCAAAACAAGGTCCCAGAGCACACACATAAACCCACACTTTCCAAGAGAGAATCAAGCAGGGATTACATAAAAAGTTTTAGTAAAAACTGCAGCTTTGTTCTCATCACGATTACCCATTCATTTTGTCTGTGAATGTAAACATATAATTTACCCTTCTTTTAAGACCCCTTCTCATCAAACATAATAGCTTATGGAAGATATGTGACCAGCATAAATAAAAAGACGCAGTTTATATCTTACAGATGCTTTTCATATGAGTTCAGCTTTGTCTCCACTTGTCTCCAACAAATGAAAACTTCTGTATTGCCTTCCCCTTCAGTAGTACTTGTCAGGTATTTTTCCTCCTTTTCTGACATTCTAAAAAGGGAGTCTCTGTTTGACCACTGAGGATATGAATGCCCCCTCAACACCCTTCTTTCCATTCTTTAGCAAAAAATGGACCTCATATAGCTTGAGTTTCAATGAAGAAGGCTGTGAACTCATTTTGACTGCAATAAGATGAAAAGCCTGTTGATTATCAGGAAGGCATAGGTACAATTTCCATGTTAGCACTTGTGGCTAGCTAGTAATAATTTGGTTGATTCATTGATTGATTGATTGAAATAATTTTTACTGGGAGGCTAAAAATGACCAGTACCAATATTATATCACTTTTATGTAGGAGCCTGTTGCCATCCATCAGGAATCATTTGAAACTGGAATCCCACTTGGAAAAAAAAAAACAACCAGGCAGAACAAACGCAGCCAAGCTTTGATAAGCTGTCTTACAGAAATAGTACAGCTGATACAATCAAAATAAGCAGAATAGTCACAGAGGGATGTAGCCAGGGCTGGATCCACAGGGGTGACACCCCAGACAAGAGCACTGGTCTAGCTGTGGTCCCAGTAACAGCAGCTGATAGGTACCCAGGAATTGTCAGTGGGAATGGAGCTCTGACTTTTGGCCTGAGCAAACTCTTGCTATTTGAATAATGAAGGAAAACGTCCCAGTCCATTTGACTTGGTGTTTCTTGCTCATCATTTAAGGCCAATTACCATTAGTCTCTAAGGCATGCAGCATTGCTCTGACCTGCTGCTCCTGACAGCCCAACAGGGCACATTTCAGTTATATCTGGGAGCTGCTGTTATGCTCCAGTTAGCCAACATGGAGACCTTTGATTAAACAGCTTAACACTATTTCCTTCTGCTAACCCATTCCCTTGTGTGGGAGCTGGAAGTACCTTGCCTGAAGGCACAATGCATCCCTACAGGCAGGAATTCAGGATTGTCTAACCCTGCCTCCCTGTCACTGGCTTCTTATTCTGAGAATAGAGGCCTTTTAAACTTTCCAATGACCTCTTGACTTAGACATCGTTATCCTTCACTGTGGGAAGAACATACCTTTCCATCTTTTTTACTGTCTTGTTCAACCTCATTGGATTCATTGACAGAAACAGGCATAGATACATAAAATTGCTGTAATTGGGTCAGGCCATAGGTCTGATAGTGGCCAGTGATGATTGCCTAGAGAAAGAAAAGAAGCAGTGCACAAATAGAAGGACCCTTCCCTTTGACAAATCTTCTCTGCTACCAGCAGTTTCAAGGCCATCAGAGAGCTGGAGTTTGCATCCAGACAATCAATTTATGATGCAAATAATATGGTACCAAATAACAACTAATACAAAACCCATTACTTTTTTGAACTCACAGATATGTTTTTCATGAAACAACACAAATGTATATCTGCAATTGTATGTGACACAGATTCTTCTGTGTGAGTCATCAATGTGTTTTGCTGTGCTTCTGTATTTGCAAGGAGAAAGATGGACTAGTCTTTTCATTAATAAGCACATAAAGTATTTTTTTTATCAACAGGATTTCCCTAATTATCTTTTAAGCTATTTCCATTGCACTCACTCTCTCTCATCCTACTCTGCTTTTTATCAGAGGCCTCTCAATGTCTATAATCCAACCCTCTTGTTCCTCAGCCTCATTACTGACAAAGGTGTCACACACACACTCGCTACCTTTGTAACAAAGATCAGCTTGCATAGGCAGGCTGCAGTCCTGAAAGCAGCTCAGCACTGTGGACCTGTTCTGCACTCTGCTGAAATCACAGCCTAGTCTTTAAAGGGTTCTGTAGGGTTTGACCAACTTCACCAAGCTTAGAGGCAAGGTGCTGTAAGAGGCATTACTAAATCTGCCCCGGCGCACAGCACATTACACTCTGCAACTTGCTGGTTTTGCAAGACAGTACATTTCTTCCACCATTTGAAATACAATTCTGCATATTTGAAATTTTGAAATCTGAAATACAATACAAGTCCTGTGATTTCTTCTGTATGTTGCTCTGCAAGAACATCAAGTATGGCTAGAGATAAAGGCTAGGGCTTTAAAGAAAAAAGAGCATGATGTTCAGTGACATTCAATATCAGTATTCATGCAACTGGGAAAAGCATTGCTTGCAAAACAAATCATATCATTTGAAATGTGGGAGGTGTTTTCTTGCTAACCAGTGAATGCTGGTGCAGGTGAAGTCTCAGCTGGATGCAGGTGGTTGGACAAGCACAGGAAAACAGTGCTTGTGCTTTACCAAACATTCCCAGATTTAAACTTGTGGTTGTGAGTTGTGTTTTTTGTTTGCTTTGGTTTTTGTTTCTTAATTAACGGAACCAAAATCAGACAGCTGATAAGGCAAGCAAAGGTAAGGCTTCCTGTAACCTTACTTTTGGGTATACCAACCTCCCTGTATTTATTCCATCAGGGAACAAAGGAAGGAAGTGTCCAGATCTGGGTCTCTGCCTAGCTGGTCAGGAGCAGTGGGAGGGCATCTCTGCTGGTGTCCGAGTCCCCTCAGTACTCTGCTGCTTGCTGTCCTTCACTCGCAGCGACGGAAAGCTTTGACCCGGCCACATCTCTGCTTCTGGAGGGAAAAGCAAAGCCTTCTCTTAGGGCTATTTCAGGTCTCAGGACCCTTGTGCTGCCCCGAATGTCCTAGCAGCTGCCCAACGAGCATTTCTCTTTCACATACTCTTCCCCTGCTTACACAATCTGCAGCTAGTATTTTCCTTTTCTCTTTTTCCCTTTCTTTTTTTTTTTTTTTCCCCTAATCGCAGAAAGGCCTCCCCGCCTAATCTAATTCCCACTCCTTTGTCACAAGCAGATGTCACTTTTACATCTGTGCGTCTGCTCAATCGCTCCTTCTCCTCCAGCCCAGCAGATGTTGCCGCCGCCGCGGCCGCCGAGACCGAGGGAAAAGCAAAGCGCAGATCCCTCTGCTGGCCGCCACCCGAACGCCAAGGGCTCGGGCCGGGACAGGGATGGAGCAACAAGAAAGGATTGCTATTATTATTATTATTATTATTATCATCATCATCATCATCATCATCATCATGATACTATTACTATTATTACTATTATTACTACTAGGCCTTCTTCACTTCTTCCTCACCATCATCATTACTATTGCGAATCCCCCATCCCAACTGGGTAGGCAACAGCAGACCAGCCAGGAACGCTTCCTGCCTGGCATCCTAAACTCGAGGGAGCCCAGCCTGAGCAGCCACTGAGAGCAGGGCAGCAGGGACACAAAAAATGGGGATTTTTTTTTTTCTCCCGGGCGTGGCAGGTAGCGCCGAGAGGCGTCGGGAAGAGGAATGTGTCCCCGCACTGTCCCTCTGTGGCCGGGGGACAGCCAACACCTGTCCCCATTCTGCCGAGACCCGCACCCCGGTGCAGAGGATGCTCTGGCCGCTCCCTCCAAATAAAGCAACGCCAAAGAAACCCTCGTCCGTATTTAACATTTTATTCCCGCGGGTAGGATGCTCGCGGCGCGGTCGGAGCCGGGCCCGGGAGGAGCTTTCCCATGGTCGGCGGCGGCCGTACAAAGGCGCGCTGTTGCCCGTTTTGTTCCGCTGCCTCCGAGCATTCCTCCTGCAGCCCGAGGGGAGCAGACCGGGCCCCTCTCAGGGCTCAAGGAGAGGAAAGAAAAGTGGCTTTTATATACTCAGAGCGTTTTTCTCCCGCACCCGGCCTCGTCGCTCCTCCAGCCGCAGCGCATTCCGCGCACCCCGTGCACCCCGCGCATCTCTCACATCCCGCGCATCCCGCGCTGCCCGGCTGGGCCAGAGTTTACGATCGAGACAAAAGGGCTCTTCTGGAAAGGGGGCAAAGAATAGAGGGGGTGAAGCAAACGGGAGGCTCTAATTCTATTTGTGTCGCCTGGAAATCAGAAGGGGTTTTTCCACACTTCGCCTTGATTTGATTATTCCTTGGAGATGGTTTCTCTGCCCCCAGCCAGACGCGTGGGGGAAGGCCGCTGAGGCAGTTGGCCTATAGTGGGAATAATCAAATTACCCATTTGCTGCAAGTTTTTCGGCAGAACCGCTCGCGTGTGGAAAGAACAACTGGAGCCCAAATCCCTCGGAGGGGGAGCGGGTGAAATCCCGGCGGAAAGGGGACGGGAGGGGCGAGGCAAACCATCCCCCGCGGCAGTGCGGAGCCGGCCCCGCCGGGGCCAGCGGGGCAGCCGGGGTGGCGAGGCCCGGGACAGGACAGGACAGGACAGGTGCGGGGCTGGGCAGCGGCGCTGCCGGAGCGGGTCGGTACCGAGCGGACCCCAGGTCCGGGCGGGGGAGACAGCGGCACAAAAGGTGCTCCCCAGAGGAAACGCACTGGAACTTTTTTTTTTTTTTTTTTGCCGTCCCCCCCCCCCCATTTGTTTTTTTTTTTTAATGCCCTGTGTTGTTTGAGAGGGGTGAAGGCACCTCCTTGCCCCAAACACGTATTCATATTCATGAGAGCGCGGGTAAATAAAGACAAATCCCTGCTGTAGTAACACTTAGATTCACATCATTCTTTGGTGCCCTTTAGATTTGGGGGACTGAAGACAGATGTTTGCAGCGCTTTTCTCTTCTTGTCTGCTGACCATAAAGGGACAACCATTTAGAGCTCGCAATTTGTTTTCATCCTCGCACTAAAACCGTGTTCGCATTTATTTTCATTTCGACGGTGCACAAAAAAGTGTCCACGGGCCATCAAAGGCCGTTCTTTATCAAATACACATTGTACAACATGCAACTGCAATAAAACTATCAGACCTAGCCATAAAACTATCACCCGGATCCTCAGCGGCTCAAGAATCTTCTGCTTTGTTTTATTACCCACCGGTAACTCATAGTGACATGTCCTCCCTTCTCCCCCCATCGCCCCCCTCCGCCGCAAAAAAATAAAAGGAAACCTCAGTCATTGGTGTAATTAAGTACCGCTTTGGAGCGTTTTTAATGTATAATAAACCACCTCAAAGCGCAGGAGCCTGTAGATTCCCCGTGCTTATCCGCTGGCTTTGAATTAAACTACTTAGTCTGGCAAATAATGTACGAGCCTAAATGCCCCATAAAGACTTTGTGAGTTTGTTACTTTAATTGTCGACTTGTTACAGAGCACATAAAGGGGGTAATAAATGCAATAAAACTAATTATCTACACATTGAAATCATAAAATACCCAATGTTTGTTTACACAACAGTGAGATACCACTCAGCATTTCCTATGCTGCCCACCCAGAGGAGAGATTTAATGAAATCCGACTAACGAAAGGAAAATTACATCATCGGCAAGAAAACTCGGCGGAGATGCCTGGCGCTCCGCTGCCCCTCTCCGCGGCTGGCGGCGGCAGCGCGGAGCCTGCGCGGGTGCGGAGCTGCCCGCGGCAAGAAGCGATCGCGGCTCCCGAGGCCAGCGGAGGAAAACGCCAGAGCCAAGGGAGATCCTCCTTCTCCAGCTTCGGGAACTGCATCTGCCACGTCGTGTTTGGAAACAGGTTTCCCGAAGCCCCCCGTCCCCACCGCATATTTTAAGTGTGGCTTAGGTTTGCATCTTCTCCCCGCTCGCTTCTCGCCCTCGCGGAGGAAGAAAAAGTAGGTGCAAAATTGAATGTGCTTCATCGCACACACATCCCCCATACACCCTTCTCGATCCGCCTTTTCCATTCCAATATAAACGATAATAACGATCAATAACAATAACGACAATTTAATCCAAGCCTTACGTGTGGGCGAACAAATAAAACCGGGGACACCAAGCCCAACGAACGCATCTGTTTAGCATCCAGATGTTTCGCATTCGAGGGCTTTATTCGTTGTCTTGTGCCGAAAAAGAAAAAAAATCCCAGCACCTAGAGTGTCCGTCCGGATACCCTAGGAGAGAACACAAACAACGAAACCTGGTACTCCAGCCTTCGAGGAGAAATGCGATTTATAAGTTGCTGGGTTTTTATCCCTGAACCAGGTGTATAGTAAAGAAACACTCTCTCTCTTCCAATTAAAAAAAAAAAAAAAAAAAAAAAAGGCAGCCCACTGGCCGACTTACTCTATTTTACAGTGTGCCTGAGTCGGCTAATGTCCCAGTCCTTTATAGCATTTCATGCACTTCGGGGGGTATACTTGTTGTTAAATTGAGCGTGTAACGCTCTTACAAAACAGGTTCCCTTAATTTTAAAACTATCCCACTTGGAGGCTACAACACCATTCTGAAAGTAGGAATTCTTCCTT